>CM068368.1:552208211-552558211 GCA_034769895.1 Magicicada septendecula | reverse complement strand
CTATTTTTAGAACGTTTTTTCAGCTACTGTCCCATGAAATAGTTAAAACATTCAACGAGCTTGACCGTGGACACGGCATGCCGTCTTGTACATCTTCGAACAGAAGAGTTCCTTGTTTCCTTAATATGATTTCTTAAACTAATCCATTTCACTATTACCTTGATATAATGGCGTTGATGCAAAAAACGCCATTTTTTGCGCTGTGCGTTGCAACATAAATTTCGCGTCGAACAATGAACGTTAGTCGCTGCAACAGAGAATGTTGTCCGTACAGTTACACAGGTGTAGGCCTACGCTTGAATGTTTGACGTGAGCGTCACTGCGCCACCTCTTTTCTTGAAGTAACTGCAGCACTTGTGCTGAACAGAGAATTTTAAGCATCGTAACACACACACACACACACACACACACACACACACACACACACACACACACACACACACACACACACACACACACACACACACACACACACACACACACACACACACACACACACACACACACACGTAAATAAAGGTTACATAAGTAAGTAATAGATAGGAGGTAGGAAGGATAATCCAATTACGTGAATGAATACGGGGATAATCCCGTCAGACGTGTTATGCGCTGTGCTAACAACCATCAGTACAATGCTGGGCTGGCTGCGACGGTGGTTACGTGGTCGCTCACTTGTGTTGTAACCATTGCTTGCTTGCTGCCAGCCAATATAAATATGTTTTAAATTGAATGGTCAGTATCTGACGTGTGGCTGGTCAACAATTATCAACGCCAATCATGTCGCCGAGACTCTGGGTAATTGTTAATACTACCTACTTGTACTTGTACCTTTGTTAGTCTCCAATAAGCTGTAATGTAACGCTTCACTTGAGGATATTTTTCCCGCCTTTCCCTTGCGACCTCCTCCATCGGTATTAATTGCTAATGTTCTTACGCCCAGTACGAAATATCCTAATCCAGTAAGTTATCCCATTTAGTTATCCCATTTTGTTTATCCAGCAATTAAATGAGGTTTTGCGTCATTTAACACAATTTAACAAAGATGATTAGGAACTGCTGAAAAATAACTCTGCTATCTTGTCAATTGAGAAAGACTGACATTACAGATTCAATAAGACTTATCATTCTCTTGATTGCCTTTCGCTTCTGACAATTAAAAAAATTCGATAATTTACTTTTCCACGTCCTTAGATCTTGTTCTTTGGTCAAGAAATCAAGAAAGACTCTATCTAGTTCAAAATTAACGACCCATTTTAAGAAAACTCAACGGTTTCTTGATAGCCATATTACTATGGCAAGTAGGGAATTTTACTCGTGATTCCATTTCTTCACACGTGTTGCAAAATAGGGAGTGCTTTTGCATTTTTGGCTCAGAACACTCTATCTCGCCAGCAAGACGCTGTTCATGGGGCTCATCAAATATTACCTCTATCAATTTATTTGTGCAGGTCTCACTACTACGTTTCATAGTAATGCTAATCTCATATCTTTGCCTATCATAGTAAGCTGCTTTTGTTTTCTTAGTCATGCGTGCAAGGTTCTATTCTTACATCGCCTAAACTAACTTTTTAAACACTCATTAGGAGACCAAATTACCAATTCCAATACAAAGGCTACGTTATATAGCTTGCTCCATTCTGTATCGATGTAGTACCAAATTTACACTCGTCATAACCGTATTTATTAGCTTTACTAGAACCGATGGTCAAGTACTTTCTAATCAGCTATTCTCAACAAGCTATTCTTCGATTATGAGTAGTCTATATTAAGTTATTATACCGTGCTAGAGTCTAAATTTCTAGCCGTTTAACTACTTTAAAAAAGTAAAATTTAATGCTTAAAAAATTAACATTAAATAATTCCAAAATGAAACATATTTTACTCATCACCGTAACGTTTTTAAGATATATCATGAGGCCGCGTTCAAGTGGCAGACAAAGTAAAAATAACAATGAACAAGTGTCTAGAAACCTACACCTAAAAATCATAAATCGTTTCTTAAACAGTTTGTTTACTACAAGATAAACATTAAACATTAATTCACAAAAAATATACTCGATTAATTTAAACGATTGAACCGACGTTGAAAGTGACGACACAGTTAACCAATTGCAGACAAATTACGATGTGTTTGGACAGACGAACCAATTGATTTTGTAGTTTTGTGCCTAAAAATTATTATGACATTAATGTACAGTTTTTTATAACTGTGATATTTATAATGTTTATACAATATTTATTTATAATGTTTAAATAGTGTTTGAAACATTGTAACACTATTTGCACGCAAATTTATGTTATATTTTAAAGTACACCCTAATACTTACTGTTCAGACAGTTTACGGCTAATTCGGTGGTAACTAAAATTATTCTCTATAATGTGATTTGTGATTTAAGGTATCGTTTGAACATATGACAAATTTTTTGAGTTATAAAATAATTCCATTTTTGGTTGGATGTGTTCTGTAAATTATTGTATTATTGCATATAACTTTATGTATCCCAATTTCAGTACCTCTACATTGAATGTACTCCCTTTATTGTTTATGTGTGAGTGGCTGAGTCGATAGATTGGTCCTTTGTAAAGTTAACTATTAAAGTTTTTTAATACATGGGTTACAATTTAGCTCCTGAATTTAGCTAACCTTTATAATTACTTTCGCTGATTTATTCTTGTGACCAAATAAATATTTTATTGGTATTAATATCATTTAATATTTATTTACAAATACTATTTGGCAAAATAAATAAAGTTTAATGCAAAAATAGATCTTTTAACGAGTTTATAATATAAAACGTTTACTAATAAGACAATATAAACGGCAAACAGTCAAACGAGTTGACGTCTTTGAAAATTTTAAAGTAATATTTTGTGGATGGTATTGAGAATTCTGCAATTTGCTACAGATTTCACACACACTCCCACTACACAGCGGAGGCCTGTGTAGTGGGAGTGTGTACAACTAGACGCATAAAATTAGGGAGAAAGAGTGAGGTATACAAAGAGTCAAATATGCAGAGAGTAGTTTTCCATGCAACAAGTTACATTATGGGGAGTTATGTAATAACGTTTCGCTGTTCCAATATGGATAATGTCACTGTTCCGCACTGAGTTAGTACTTGTTTTATGTGTGTGTGTGTGCGTGCACGCGTTTTTTCTGTGTCCGTGTCCGCGTTTGTTCTGTCATTTCGTGAATTTCCAAATTCGTTGGTTTCTAAACTAAGTATGAAAACATTCTCAGCCTCCAGTTTTGGGCAAATTATCATGTTAATCCGAAACCGACAATTCCGTTTGTAGTGTGCGTTCCGTTCCCAGGAATATATAATGTTTGTATTTTATTACGTATTACCCATGTGTGTAACTAAATTCGTAAGGTGGAAGTTCAATATTAATTTCTCTTTTTGTGTAAGAGAGTAGCTGGAAACTATTTCTTTAAGTTTATTCAAAATGTCATACCCCAAAATTCCAAGACCACTAAGAACGTTGAGCATGTCGAAGTCTATTAGGGCGCAAATAACCATGAAAATGCTAATAATAAAGAAACACGTTAATTTTGTGTTACCTAACGTACATAAAATATATTTGCATCTAAAGGTGTATTATTATTTTATTTTATTTTCCTTCATTCAGATTCTTCACACACTCTTTGCCTCCTTGCACTTTTTCTCTTATTCATGCTAACGTGTAGGCCTATATTTTCGGTGATGTTAGATTGTCGAATGCGATAGGGATCTTCTCTCATTCATTTTTCTACGTTTCGACACCCAACCCGTTGACTCTGTCAGATGAACACGCGTATGAGAATGATAACGGACTGGATGTCGAAAAGAGAAAGCTATGGTAGAGAAGATGATAATTACCACCGGAAAACCGGTAACACTAAAAACACAACCGGCTGCGCGGGAATCTTTAAGAACACACACACACACACACACACACACACACACACACACACACACACACACACACACACACACACACACACACACACACACACACACACACACACACACACACACACACACACACACACACACACACACACACACACACACACACACACACACACACACACACACACACACACACACACACACACACACACACACACACACACACACACACACACACACACACACACACACACAGAGTTATGCCGAGTGTATGTTTCCAGTGATTCCTCTCCACAGCAAGTTGTCTCCATTTCCAATATACCGTATAATAGTTCTTAACCAGACCGTTTTTATAACTTGCAAAAGGCCATCGCCCTACACGTTAGTCTTCAATCAAACAAAAGTCTGTCGTATCGCCTAATAAAATTTTAGGTCACATCAGTCTACAAGGATGTTATTTGTTGTAATCTAGGCGATTATTCAATTATCGTTTTGTCGTTCTTCTTGTAATTTCTACAGCGGTCATTTTTATGCTTCTCTGAGAAGTTCGCAGTTTGTGTATCATTCTGTTGGTTCGTATTCAAATTGCTGACACATGATCCTTGTTTTAAATGCTTTTTCAAATAGAATTCAAGACAACGTTTCAGAGAACTGGTAGCTGAAACTTAAGAAAGCCTTTAACATTTCTTTTACGTTTTTCGGTCATAATCTATTAATTTCTTCCGTCTCTCTTTAATAAAACTTATAATTTACCTTTTGATTATAGTGTTAAAAATCGAACGAATACAAACTTCCCTCATGATTCAAAAGGCGCGCCGTTTCCCCCACTGGGAGCCATTTGTTCAGCAGTGAATAGACAAGTACTAATGTTGATAATGATGGTAAGTTATAAATGATAATTGGTATTGATTTATGTTTTATAATACATTGTTTGTAAATCATTACACTATTATATTGCATGAAGTGGATCATTATCTTGCACCCAGTTTGTGGAAAAACCAGCTCTCGAATTGATGTAATTCTTGTCACTCACAACTGACCGAACTGCAGTCGGACAGCCTTTATGTGTCACCTGTTGTACAACGTTATTTTGAACCTTCCAAGCCTACAGTCATTAGATTAATCAACAACGTAAAATTTTGCAAGAACGGTTAGTCTAAACTAGATATATGTACGCGGTTCTAGAACATTGAGTTGTTATGGAAAGTGTTAAACTACCTTTTACGATATGTACAGTATATTAGGAGAGATACGCATTTCAGACGATGTACACTATGCTAGACCAGTAGACGATGCATACATAATAGATCAATTAACCAGTAACTTTTTGTGATCGGTTTTATTGTAGTATTTTGTTGAAAAAATTTAAACTAAATAGATTTTTTTTAAATTATAGTTTTGAAACTGCATGAAAAATTGATGTGATGTTTATATAGTGAATGTCATGGTCATGGTTATGGTCGTTAATATTAGATGGGTTGTGACATATCACAACCTAGGATAGGCAGATAAGATAAGATATCAAGATGGTTATAGTTAGATATGTCTGAAGGTAGCCATTGCAGGTTATAGTTACTGGATAAGTCAAACCATGTCTGTAGTTAGTTAGAAAATAGAAAGGTCATATATGGAAGATTATTGTGTTCTTATGCTGTACATTAGCACTGATAAATTTCTCCAGCATCAAAAGACCAAACCTTTGAACCACGTTTCGACCAGTATCAAATTCCTCTGAGTTTCACGGCTGAGATATTTTTATATTTTTATATTTGCTCTGCAATTACTTTGAGAGAGTTCAGACTTGAATTACTTTGAATTTCTGGCTCATCACACACAACATCCGTATCCGCCGTTAAATTATCAAAATACGGTGTTGTGGGCCGATGTTGCATTATGTTCTTTGTTTATGTGCTTGTCTGCACCTAATATAACAACTTTAACTTCCTCTTATCTCATCACCGCACGTAGAACTGTTACATTTGTTAAAATAACGTTTTGAAAATTTGTTATAAAGTCGTGAATGGACACCGTTAAACCGGCTTTAGTCATTTACGTAAGTGTTTAATCAACGTTAATGTTTTAGTCAATTGGGCGTTTAGAATTTCAGAATTTGTAAGTTGATCTTTGGTGTGTTTTAAGATTTTAAGTACTGGACAGAAGCAGCTATAAATTTCTTTGTAAACTCATACATTTTTTCTTAGAACTAGCTATACATAAATGCAATCTATGCACACACGCTTGAAGATGTACCGGACAGAAACCTGACTGGTATAGCCATAAGGCTATAGACGTTTGAGTTTATTCAGGTCTTAGACAGTAGGGTGGGATCCACTGTTTTGGTTTCTCTTTCTAGCCAAAAAGGTTTACCTACATTCATACATCACAGATAATCAGAGTCTTACGTAGACAGCGAATATGTCTCTAACATACAAATGTGTGCGCGTGTTAAAGTGTGGGTGCTTACAATATATACGTGTATGTAATGTACGATCATTTTACAGTTATACCTTATGAATATGTAAATTTATGCTCAATTACATGATATAATATTCAGATGTTTGTTGTGTTTGCGTATAAGTTAGAGGGCGCGCGCGCATGTGTGTGTAATTGCATAGAAAAATTACACGCTATAATTGACAATGCCGGAACTAATGGTAGGACGTGACCGCTAATGGTATCGATTTTTTTCTATGACGTACGAGTTGAAACTCTTTCAATTATTAGTCTTGCGGTTAGCTATATGAAAAAAATGTCAAACATGTTAATATAGTTGATAGGTGCATTGTACGTACAAAATCTAAAGGGCAATGGTTACCGTCGATAATCAGTCAATTGTAATTTAAGCTATTGAGACGTCAGATCAATTATATTGGTCCTTAGCGTTGACAGCCCATTCTAACTAGCAGTATTTTTACAAAGGGTTTTAAAAATATATAAACACTTGGTACGTTTCATAAGTGTTTATATATATATATATTTATGTTTATATATAAGTGTTTATATATTTTTAAAAACCTTTGTATTAATATGTTTCACCAAGTGCCCAACAAGTTGTCAATAAATATCGTAGAAGTATTTTATTTTTAATGTTTTATTTAATTTCAGTTAAATTACATTATTATTTTATAAAACAATTCTGACATTACTTAAGAGTTCAGGGGGTTCATACAATTTTGGAGGTGTAATGTTGAAGAACTAAGAGAACATTTATAACATTTATCTGTACGTTTGACACTCACATTTGTATAACTGAGATTAAAGCACATAGTTCCAAATGAAACTGGGGATTGTCTAAGGCTCAGACTCTCCGCCTCATGTATAGTCGAGCAGAAGCAAAGTAAAGTGTTACCGAGGTTAACATCGGCAAAACTTTTGGTAATAGGTTTTGTTAGAAAAACTAATGGTTTACCATAAATCATAGGAATTGCTTTACCATCATACTGTACATTTGTTCTCCGTTGAGACTGAAGCATGTCACATTAAAAATTTACTAGTTTTGGGTTTTGTTATAATACAAGACAGTTGTTATTTCTTATCGAAGTAACACACGCGCGCAACTTTTATAAAGACTGACAGAAATCGTTACTACTACAGATTGAAGATTTGCGTTTCGTTAGAATTTAGCTTAATGAAAACACATGGACTAACAGAGTTAAGCTTGCCGTAGATTTAATCGTAACATAAATAGAATAAAAAATTCGTAATTCGGTAGGCAGGCTTGTATTTAAATATTGTGACGTCCGGGGGCAAAAAAGTTGCTTCCTATTAAGAAAGTGAAGAAAATTAAATTTCAACATAACTACATGTATGTGTTTTTGGTTTGTTTGATATGCACAGAAAAAAGTTATTTTGTACTTATTTTCTTTATATCGGCCATCTAAGGACCACATGCCAATTTCAATTCTTTATTTTTTGTTCTTTTCTTTTTCTCCGATATTCTTTCATCTTTTCACTGTGTCTCTTCTTCTTATCTTCAGTCCACTTTGAACCTAGGTTTTTCTCTCTTCTACCCTTATTTTTAACACTTTTTTCCGAAAAACTTCTCTTTCAATTGCTTCCTCTGCGTGTATATTATGTTTTTCTAAATCTTTTTAGACTTCTGTAATCCAACTTGATGTTGACTTCTCCCCCCACAAATATATAAAGATCTGCTTTGTTAACCTTTTGTTGTCCATTCTATATAAATGTCCAAAAAATAATAGTCTTCTTTTTCTCATAGTTTCTGTTATATTTTCCATACTTTGATATATTTCATCATTACTTCTTAATTTCCAACCTTCAGAAGTTTTTCGTGGGCCTAATATTTTCCTAATAATTCGTCTTTCCAATATTTCTAGTTTGTCTAAATTATAATTCAATGCTAGACATTCACTTGCATATAGGCATTCTGGCTTCACTACTGTACTGTAATGCCTTATTTTCGCATTTTTAGATAGGCAATTTTTATTGTAAATATCTTTAGTTATACCATACTGTAACGTTACTGTGGAACGTTATAAATTAATGCAATATGTGTAATATATAGATAAAAACCTCAATAATTAATCAAGCTATTGTAAAGGGAATTTAATTGAAACAGAAGAATTCAGGAGATGTGAAGAGTAACAAAGGTACATCTGGAGCAGACATTATGTGCTGCTTCTTAAAGTTCTAAGAAAGTAGGCTACTGAAGTCACTGAAGTTACATTTTATGACTTTAGAATACCTGAGCTAGAGAAGATGAAATAAAAATGAGAGTATAAGTGAGAACTATAAATGCTTTATAAAATGTAGAATATAAAATATATGTAGAATGTTATATGAATGCAGGAAACATAAATAATCAATATGATGGGATTATATAATAACATTATTATTATATAATAAAATAATAATAGGTCGGAAAGGGTATATCCTTAAATGGGCAGAAGGGGCAGAAGAAGAAGCATTATTGCAAGCCGCTTTGTAAGGCGTAGGCTGCTTTGTATTCCACTGAACGCAGGAGGTAAATTATTTGAAGAGCTTTTAAATAAAGTTTAGGAAAAGTAAAGATAAAAGGTAAGTGATAAAAATATACATAATAAGTGACGATGTAGTGTTCAGAAATGTAGGAAGAAACGTGCTCCGAAATAAGTTATAAAAACTTGTGTAAGAAAATTAGAAAATATACAATTAAATGTTAAGAACAGTACTAATGACAGAGGACAGAGGTAAAATGTTAAGTAGAACAGCAAAAGAAAATGTTTAGACAAGAAAGTATATGTTTTATAATAAAGAACTATACTTTTACGTGCAATGTTCACGACACATTTCACTAAGCTAGGGACACCACAGCTTTAATTTAGGATAGTTGTTCTAGCAAACGCTATGAAACTTCCAAGTTCGATCGTAAACTTTTAATGTTTATTTAATTAACAAAGTTATCATCATCATCATATATTTTCGACCTGATGATGAGCTGTGAAGCTCGAAAGCACTAATTGGGAATTTTTTGTATTGTGGTGTGCAACAACGTAATTTCTGTTTTTAACTTTTCATGAGACTTGAGTGCTGTGGAACTGAAATTAAGCGTAAACTGATATTAAAAAGAATTTGTCTGTGAATATTTTTATATAAATTTTTAAATTAACAGCAAAATGACCGAGCAGACTGATCCTAGAAAAACGTGGGAGCGTCAAATTGGAGGTTGGATTCACAAATTCAGTAAGAAATTAAGTATTTCTTAAACTAAGTGTTTCATAGGCAGTACTCATTTATTATTAAAACATGCCTTAGGCCCTTCCCATGTAGCTCTGTCATTGTCACGTTTCCCTCACTATTTCCCGCATAGATTTAGTAACATTCGTAGTGTTGTTTCTTTGTATGGAAAATCACAAACTTTATTATAAACGTATCGGCCACTGTTGTACAATTTTTTTTTGTATTTTAACACTATATACAAATATAAAGCCTTTTTTAAATAAAAATTTTACACCTCTCGGTGAACTAAATCATACGCATATTTGTCAATTTTTCCGAAATAAAGTCGTTTGTTGTATGCTGCTTTTGGTATTCTATTGATGATTTTACTTATCACTTTCCTACTTACTTCTTTATTACTTACTGCGTTTGCTGACGAAACAATTGTTGAGTTCATATCGTTACTACCTCCGAGCACTACTACTGCTACAATTATTATTATTACCATCAACATCACCATTATATTACTGTTATTCACATAACTGTTTACCACACTACCACTCTCCCAAACTTTCCCCAAAACCCGTACATTAGCAAGTTAATGGTGTAAATATATTAACTCCCGAATACTAAATATAAAGAAATATATAATATAAAAACAGGAAATATTAAATAACGGAAAATAAAGCCACTAGAATAACAACGTTCAGGCTTACTTCAGAATCAAAACCGATGAATCGTTAGGCTACTAATAGTAACAACGTCGGGGCAAAGTGGACTAGAGTGAAAACTAACGGGGCAGTCTGATTGACGCACGTACTGTTCTAAGTGGACTGAGAGTGAAAACTAACGGGGCAGTCTGATTGGCGCACGTAGCAGTATCACTGTTCTAAGTGGACTGAGAGGGAAAACTAACGGGTCAGTCTGATTGGCGCACGTAGCAGTATCACAGTTCTAAGTGGACTGAGAGTGAAAACTAACGGGGCAGTCTGATTGGCGCACGTAGCGGTATCACTGTTCTAAGTGGACTGAGAGGGAAAACTAACGGGGCAGTCTGATTGGCGCACGTAGCAGTATCACTGTTCTAAGTGGAATGAGAGTGAAAACTAACGGGGCAGTCTGATTGGCGCACGTTGCAATATCACTGTTATAAGTGGACCGAGAGGGAAAACTAACGGGTCAGTCTGGCGCACGTAACAGTATCACTGTTCTAAGTGGACTGATAGTGAAAACTAACGGGTCAGTCTGATTGGCGCACGTAGCAGTATCACTGTTCTAAGTGGACTGAGAGTGAAAACTAACGGGGCAGTCTGATTGGCGCACGTAGCAGTATCACTGTTCTAAGTGGACTGAGAGTGGAAACTAACGGGTCAGTCTGATTGGCGCACGTAGCAGTATCACTGTTCTAAGTGGACCGAGAGGGAAAACTAACGGGTCAGTCTGATTGCCGCACGTAGCAGTATCACTGTTCTAAGTGGACTAAGAGGGAAAACTAACGGGTAATTCTGATTGGCGCACGTAGCAGTATCACTGTTCTAACATCAAAGCGTTCCGCTTGTAAATCTGAGTACATGAGCTGCAACTGCGGATAAAAAAATAAGAGGATAACGAGGGTATAGGCTTACTGTTGCGTAATCTGAATTTGTACAAAAGTTCCCTACTCGTCTACAGCGCAGTGAAAAATGATCATTAAAGTAAAATGAGCCGTCATCAGCCCTTCGTGAAACGAACAAAATTGTGTTTACATGTACGTTATACGGTAATTAATTTTCCAGGTTTAATATAAAACCATTAAAAGAAGGAACAGTAGAAACTACATGGAGTGTCTCATTTTATCTTAGTCTTATATATAAAAGTTAAGGAAAGTTTCTGACAGTTCTAAAACTAATTTTAATAAATTTATTCCATTACCATTCCATTGATTGTAGCCACCTCAAAGCTAATGGTGATTGAAAATTTAAAAAACGATAAAAATTTTAAATCAACAAAAGTATACACAAGTTACTTATAATAAACCTGTGATTAACAATTTGTGATAAACTATCAAAATTTTAGTTCTTGCATTTATATTCTATTATTATTTTAAAAATAATGAAAGTACCTGATTTGGTTAGTTCTGTAAAATTTTCTGAGTAACACATTTCATTCGGAATTAGGAAATAACTAAAAAAAAGAAAAATTCTCAATAGTTTGCACTGACATCGCTAAGATATTTTAATTTAAAGTTATAATTTTTGATTCTAAAGTAAACAGAGAAAAAACTTCGTAATTTTCCAACTGTTATCAAATAACTTTTTTATTTTAAAATGTAACAGTATAAAGACAAAAGAAATGCAGTTTCTTTATATTATTCTGTTTATTCTTTTAAAAAACCTAATATTTGTTTTTTCGTAATTGGTTTTCTCTGTTATTGTGATAGTTATCAACGAGCATCCAGCAGTTTTCCTTCATGCACTAAGATAACAATGACGATTGTTTTATATTATCCGTAAATAAGAATTGAACATTGTGTAGTACAGTAACAAAGTCAAGTGGCGACAGACAGGGAAGTAAAGTAGGAAACATGAGTATCATCACACTTGCATTATCGAACACAACGAAAAAACAATACTGCAGTCGTACTGAGTAACATCTTTATATATATAGTAAACGGCAATATTCTTCTGCCACTATTGACAGTAAAGATTCTTTGAGTCTGTAAAACCTCCTTTACATAAATACACAAATGACATAAATTTTGTGACCCAACCACTATTTGATTTTAGTGAAAAGAAAAATTCCACTCCTTTCATCATGTTAATGTAATCACTCATGATAACGTAGTAAGAAATTACTTTGGTTTCTTTCGTCATGTTTTCCAAGCTTTCATGTGTATTTTCTGCTTGATCATTACTGAAAATACAACAAGATGTTTCTATCAATTCAGATTTATGTCGATTGTTCCCTTTCGTACATTAATTTATATATATCTAATAATAATCGTTAACAGAAAAACCGCAGGTGGTATGAGGATCATCACGTTTGTACTTGCATTTTAAAGGCAACATAAAGTCTAAGGCTCAAAAAAACTTTTAAGCTTAGATGAAGATCAAATTTACGTAATGTCCAGAGAAGAATCTGCTGGAGTTCTTGATTAACTTCATTGTGGTGCACACGCTTTCACAGATGTATCCAAACACCGACGACGACGACATTTTCTGTCCAATATTTCGCAGATTTGGAAACCGTTCATCAGGTAGCAGCTTAAAGAAATCCGACGCCTTTCCTTGCTTGTCTGCAGAAAGAAATGGGCTTGTACATAAAACAATTTTAGTTGAAACTAAAAATAACAGATGAGACTGACTGTGAATCAAGGACGAAACATCGGGTAAGCGTCCAATTGAGGGCTGGAAGGAAAAGACTGGGTATTGTTATGTGATGAAAATAAAAGAGAAATATCCCAATACACTTTCCATTAAAGGAAGTGAAATTATACTTTACACTTAGTTAAACAGTATTTTAGGATTTTTAAAACCGTATTCAAAATCTGTATTCACCAAGTACAGTTCATAAGCTTTTTAGCACTTTAATGGATATAAAATTGGAGCAACTTCATTCAACTTCATTTCTTAAAATATGAATTCAGCTGCCCGTGGTTAACTCTCTACTGTTCACGAGGTAGTACGTAACCTGGAGTTTTTAAAGTTTTTTCTTCTCTCACCTTAAATTTCAGATATGCTTACTAATGTACTATGCATATTGGGCAGTTGTAAAAGCAAATAATTTTTCAAAGTACAGATTGCTAATTTTATTTTATTCCTGTACTTTTAATTTTAATGATTGATGTTATAATCATTGGTATGTGCTAATCATTTTATAAAGGTGCTAAGTGTCGTGAATGATCGCTGTAGTTTTGAATCCTGCTGCACTCAAGCCAAGTCGTATGCAACAGTTAAATTATCATAGTTGAACGAAAAGTGTCTTTCTTAAGCTTTGAAAGAAAAGTTAACATATTATAAGCTGTCACTACAGATCTAAAACATACTAAAACAAAAGTTAAATCATTAAAACAAAAGTAACTATAGATCTAAGAAATTCGTAGATATCCAGCATCGTACTCCATCCATAGGAACAACATACTGTAAATTTCATAACTGTAGAATGTTTTATTAACATAGAATAAACTGACGAAGCTGTTGCTGCTCTCTTATTATCACTCAAGGTTAACGAAGAGTACAAGAGTGAAAGTAAACAAAACCACGTGTGTGTATAGCGTGTGACTACGTCCGTTCAGTGGTGAGAGACTATTAACAGTATGTATAATTATGACACGTGTCAATCGAAACGTCCGCATCCGCCACTTTCTCACTCTCTTTCCGTTGTCACTCTCTTCCCTCTTCAGTATTTTATAATTGTCTCTTTAATGTCTTCTCTCTCGCCTGTTAATAATAAATAGCATGTGTCTATGAGCTAGTTGTTCATAATCACAATTACATTATAATACACAAAAAAGTACAAAATATTTATTTATTTTTAAAACGCAACCGAGGTTAATTAAACAAAATCGGCGGGGGCTGTGTCGGAGCCACGGCCGCAAATCTTCAGAGCGTAGAATACGTCTGTGTGCTTTAGGGTTGCTAATGTGTTATGAATAAAATGAACAAACACAAATTTAGTTTTACAAAGTACAAAATTTTATTTGCAAAATCATCACACAAGTTAATTAGTTGGTTCAAGCAAGACTTTATTTATAATGGGCCTATGATAGGAGAAGTAGCTGATATAAGGTAAGATATCAACGCTGATGTTTCTGGTGAAAGTCAAATCGATGGTGTTGTTACGCAGCGTAGTCGGTGGCATCATCAGAAATACGTATAAACATACATTTTATAATCGCTTAAGACAATTACAAAATATATAGGCGTATCTGTATAAAAAATTACAAAATATATCAATACAATCGCATAGTAAAAACATTAAAAACTGCAGGAACGGATAAAGGTATAGTTCCGATGCCGCTAAATATCATTTGTTTATTTACTTGTTACTATGGTAATTAATTCTGGTCTCCATGGTGTTGACTCGACTTCAGTATTTATTTTCTTGTCTTTTAAGCGTTGTCGGTAAATCCTATGACGTTCGGTATTGGTCATTTTAGGTTTTTTGAATTCCTCATGATTTTCTCTACTCTCTTGTATGCGTTTACGATACTTTTGAGCACGTTTAGCATCCATATACCGCGACATTTTGTCCGAAAACACGATTTTTACAACTTGAATTACGATTATTCAAACCTCTTAATAATATTACCGCTATTACGGTACACTATGTAGATAGTACTCGATGAGACAATTTTAACGACACCTCACTCAACGTTCTATCGCATAGGAAACCGGAGAAATACTAATTTTAGTGCGCGCCGAGCGGCGCAAAACATTTCTATTTCTCCCCCCGCTCACCCCTGGATGATGCAATAGCCCGCTTATATTGTGCTATTTTATTATCTTTGTTCCTTTATCTGTCGAATGGTACCTCATATAAGCGTGAATCTTTTGTCGTTTAGATAATATTTCAATTTCAAACGTGACGTGAAAACGTAACGCTCGATTTTCTGGTTGGGGGTGCCTATTGCTGGCCTGAAAAGTAAGACGTATTTACGTCAAAATGAATGAGAACTATTTATTATAATTCATTACTATAGGTGAAGAAATGAACGTGAACGTAGTAACGTATTCAGCTAGGTAGTAAAACATTTGTACAATAGCATAAACGTTTTTTAGAGTAAATTTTTATACGCTCATCTGTTATGACATTCGGTCCAATTTTGTAATCATGAATACTTTCCTTACTCTAGCACTTGCAATAAAATACATATCAACCCGTTGACAGAGTTGATATTCGAGGACGCGATAATGCTCCGTAGCATTGTATAATAATATGAATTATAACTTTGTCAAATTTTGTTGCTTCCCTGCTATATACACTTTTTCCTCGAACGAGGCCTTTCGGTTTCGCAACCATTATCAAGTTCTTCCTACAATCAAGTTGTAGGAAGAACTTGATAATGGTTGGTTGCGAAACCGATAGGCCTCGTTTGAGGAAAAAGTGTATATAGCAGGGAAGCAACAAAATTTGACAAAGTTGTGATGAAGACTGCTAACATAGAGAAAATAACTGATAATATGAATTATGCTGTACGTGGGCAAAGTTGCTGAAGTAAGTAATCGATATCGTAAACGTATTGTGAAGCAAGTTTCGGGGGATAACAACAGATTTAGAGCTCCATCAGATCGTCGTACACATTAGGTAGTGAGAAGTATGTCATTCCCTGTTTAGTCCTGTGTTTCCAGTACAATTTGTTCATTGCTTTACGCTAGTGCCTTGAAAATGATGATATGAAAACCGTTTAAATGTTGCAGATATTCTTGTTTTATTAGTTAATTTGACAATGAATATTGTACGTTTAATAATAACTAAAATTAGTAAATTTTTGTACTTTTTTATGTAAAACTGCTCATTATAATACAGTAATTATATAATATACGACGGGACACTTTGGACACGAGTCGGTTTTGTAAATGCTACGTGGATTTTGAATTCAGAGACCGTAATAGTTCTGTTAGCATACATTTAAATTTAATTAACAGACGCTTGTCAGTGAATAGTAGTTTTGATAGTATATAACGTTACTTGTATAATCGTTACCATTGAATTGGATAAGCAGTTTTGCACGTTTTAGTTCATAAAATGATCGGGAAAGTCAGTGAGGATTCATATATGAAGAGTCATCTATATTCATATATAGACATGTTAATCGGTCAATAAGTGCTAGTGTAGCTTGTCGTAGAAATGTAAGTATTTACTTAAAAAAGCTTTTCTTTAAAAACTTTGGTTTCTGTTTGCAGTTCTTAATTTAATAAAGAAACAACCTAACACGTTCTTTTCAAACAAACAAACAAAAATGAAAGGAATGTTATTTATAGTCGAAGTCGAAATAGCTTATTGTTTCCATAACTTAATATAACATAATTTTATATAACTTATTGAGTTCAAGTTATGTAATTATATTGATAAGTAAGAAGTAACAAATAGGTTAATTTAAAAATCGGATTGAAAGAGAAATAACAGTATACACGTAGCAACGTATTTCCAAGTTCGAGTTATAGTGCAAAAAACCTGGACTAAAAATGAAACGAATTAGCTAAAAGGACTGATGTGATTTAATTATTCATAGAACACAACAGTTACCGTGTTCCGACGTCACAACATTTAACGTTCAATTTGTATACAGTCTACGTTTGCCATACGCAAATATTAAAGTGGTAGAATGCTGATTTATGCAAGAACGTCTACTTAAATTCAGTAAAATATGTTACTGAAAGGCAATATTCAGAAATTAAAAAACGTCTTGGTTAATTAATGAAATGGATTAACAGGCAATTTAACAGAAAGAGGAAGGGGAGAAAGAGGATATATTATACATGTTTTTAAACACCCGTTATTTCGATTAGCATACTGAATATCGTGGAAACATTTTCAAGTTTAAGAAAAGTTTCAGAATTTTTAGCTCTTTAGCTAACTATTTTATGATAAACGTTTAATGAAGAAATTTGTGTTAGTGGTTGAAATCACAATCAAAATGATCAATATTGCACACCACTATATAAAAATTATTCCGATTAGCGCTTTCAAGCTTCACAGCTCATCGTCAGATCAGGAATAGACACACACACACACACACACACACACACACACACACACACACACACACACACACACACACACACACACACACACACACACACACACACACACACACACACACACACACACACACACACACACACACACACACACACACACACACACACACACACACACACACACACACACACACACACACACACACACACGCACACGCACGCACACGCACACGCGCACACACACACACACACACACACACTGAAACACAAGGAATTTACTAGAAAAATATGTAACTTACAGATGGTGAGACAGAGTTTAGGGGGTGGGGAAGGGTCATTAATTTTTAGTTTGTTGTGGGTGAGCAGGGTGGTGGAGAGGGGTGAAGGGTTGGGTATTACATATTTTCTGCCTATTCCTGATCTGACGATGAGCTGTGAAGCTTGAAAGCGCTAATCGGAATAATTTTTATATAGTGGTGTGCAATATTGATCATTTTGATTGTATTTTATGATAAGTTAAATGACTGACATTACATACATTTTGTATAATGAATAATAATAATAATTAATAATATACAGTAATTACTGAACAGATTAGTTTGATTTTGTTTCTTGTTACTTTCCATCAGACGTTCGTTTTACATTTGATATGATGCTCACATAAAGAACACTGAAAGTTTATTTTATATTTCTATACCTAAAAATAAACTTTAGATCTCCATATTAAAGAGACAATTATACTAGTTTTAGAAACTATACAAAGTTGAATTGCCAACACTTAACCATGAGTTAAAAAAAATTGTCTAGATTGAAATCATACATTTATTGGGAAACTGTAATTTGAAAGCGTTATGTCAAATAGATAAAAACGTAACAGTTAAAGTAAAATAATTAATGTAGAAAATAACTGTTTTATTTTTTGTTCCCGTAGGAAATGAAAACATTTACGCAATTGGACAAATTAAACCTCACTGAACGTGTGTGGATTTGCAGGTACTGTTTAGCCTTCTATGAGTAGTCTATTACTACACATAGAAAATATATTTCAGGAAAATACTGCGCAGTTAAGGCGTGTCTTGTTGATTGTGCATTTGTTCTACACTTAAGATCCAAAAAGATAATTAAATATACTTATTATAAAAACGTAAAAGTTGTTAGGGCACGGAAATAGCGCTCAAGCCAAGAACCGAAATTTTATTTAGCTCATGCGCCCCCGTTTGTCCTAGTTCGTGGACAATAATGTTAGTTATTGAAAACTCCTAACTTTTCTTGGTTAACAGCTCTAGACGTGTCAGTTAGACACACCCTCTGCTTAGTTGCTGGTCATAATTCTGGCCTTCTGTGTCAAAAGAGCCTTATCATGATGGTCGGTTGACTTGCGTTTTTACTAGCACCACAAGTGAAGAGGTTACCTACTAACCTAGCTCTGGACACGGAGTAGATCTAAGTAGGCTGGATCACTGCTTACTTAATAATAATTAAAAACGGACTGTTCATCATTAATATACAGCCACGAAGAACAGACCAATGATAAAACACAGCCAAGAACGTGGCCATATGAAAATTTGTACATAAATATTACAATTATAGACCTACAGGAGCGGAAGCACTAATAAGTAAGTCTATTTATACTCTTATAACGTTTAGGGTGTAGATGATTCTGACGGCCATGTGGTCGTATATTCAAGTTTTATATTCTCATTAAATTGCGAGACGCAAGGAGAATGGTGCTCATAGTCACAGGAGAAACTGGTTAGACCTCACTTAGGTTATCGCATTCTAGTGTCGCGGATTTTTATTATTCTTATTCTTGTATGCGTTTATCAGTTATACACTGTCATGCGTGAAACGCTACAGCAACAAGAAATGTTATTACAACGATAATAGGAAATCAATTTTAACAGCATCTTTGAAACTTTCTTCAGACTTAAATAATTTTCGAATGCATTTCTGAAGTAGGGAATGCATTAGTTTTAAGATAGAGACCTTGAGTGACAAAGCTACAAACAAAAATTAAATAAACACGTTCGTTGGGTTTGAAAGCATAAAGTAGATCTGAATCGAAGGTAAAATGGAAACTAGTGGAGTTTTCGTTGCATGAAAGAAAATGCGTTGCGAAAAGCTTATAAACTTAATAGGTTTTACGACTTTAAATACGCGAGCACACGCGCGCGCGCGCGCACACACACACACACACACACACACAATGTGTGTGTACACATAGGGAAGAGAGATACATACTTGAATACGTTATTATTATGTTCCTAGTAAATATACTTCCACTTACTTATATTCGTTCGATCAAGCACAATGTGGAGAATTCAATGATACAGTCAGTTATTTTTGCTTCAGAAACTTCACACATTGGTGTAGTAGAATGACGTACTGCACACCATGACTAACAATGTTCTTGGGACACTGCGCGTTGTACAAACGTAATTAACATTGTAAAGAATTACTTCTCTTGTTTTCCTTAATTATATTTGAGGATGTGTGAAAGCCCCACTGTTGGGTTCGCCAATTTGTAAAGAACTTGAATGTTACTATGTTAATAGAAGACGATGATGCCCCACGTTGTGAGCGTCAATTTGTAAAGATCTTGTTTTATGGATGTATATTTAGTTATATGAGACTCCCGTGAATCAACGTTAAGCAATACGTTGAAGGTGGCAATTCGTAACAATTAAAATGTTGTTACCTGGTTTAATTAATGTGTTATTAATAAATATATCTATTTGGTTGTGACCGATGAAACCTCCTGAAAATATATTATTAAGTAAACAAAATTATAATTATGTTCCTTTAATTTATAACCATACTACAATATAGATTTAACTTAGTTTTCAGTGGTTGGGTAATATTAGCGATATGTATAGAGTATTGACTGAATGTAATGGGTATTTTTGTCAACCCTAGTCACTCGATGTTAGAAAATTCTATTCAAATTTTGTACTAAACACAAGCTAGTTCAGCAATCTCCCGTTCCACCAGCTGCAATCGTTTAGCGCTGTTACTTGTAATAAGCGTACTTATAAGTTAGTTGTTCATCGGGTTTGAATCAACCTTTTATTGTAAATTATTCCACCCACTACATATAGTATCTATTCTGCAATAACTTCACACATTATCTCATACAACAAAGATCCTTTATTAATTCACAGTCCCCGTCATCTCCAAAAATAATAATATAATCAAATCGATCACACAAAAAATATATCGATTGTAAATTAGTCAAATTCCATTGACTTATACAAATGAAAAATAATGATAAATATTAATAAATTAATTACCTTAATTATCCGCCGTGTGATTTCCTATGCTTCGTCTATGACGCGTTTCGGAGCATATACTCCATCATCAGATATTAAAAGTTAAAACAGTCACTCATACGAGATCGTTAAAAAGTTAAAATGTCAAGATATGCTTATGAACCGTACGCGGATTTGGGTGCGCACCCGTTCAAGTTCATTCTGCTACTGAGCGGTTGCTACCTTATCGTAGGCCCAGCAAGCAGACTCAAGGCAGTATCGTACAATCGGTTGGATACAAAGTTCAGGTGGTCATTTAGCACGATATCGCGACTCATTGGGTTTGTATATGCACTGTAAATTTCAAATTCCTCCAAGGCATTCATGAAACGGCCCTTATTACACACATGTAACGGTATTAAATTGGAATTAAAATCTGTGTAATTATGATTGTGTGAAGTCAGGTGTCGGGCGTAATTTGATTTGATGTTGTCAATATTTCTTATTTTCTTGGGTAAATGTTCTCGAAATCGTTTAAGGAAACCTCTCCCAGTCTGTCCAATGTAGAAGCACTCGCAATCATTACATGTTAACTTATATATGCCAGTTTTTTCTTCTGGAGGCGTGTGTTTTTTCGGTTTGAGAATATCCAGTAACTTATTATTAGTCCTGAATGAAATAGTGAAACTATTATTATTCAATATAGAACACAAAACCTTAGGCATAAAGCTAGTGTAATTAGTAGATATAAAAATTTTTGCGTGTTGCTGTTTATTCGGGGTTTAAGCATTCTTTTTTCATGTTTTCTCAACAATTTGTCAATGGTTAAACTACTGTAACCATTGGCAACCGCGATATATTTTATGACATTTAGCTCATCACGGAAGTCATTATCATCCAAAGGAATCGTTAATAATCTATGAATGAAACTATTGTACGCTGCCATTTTATGTGAAAGAGGATGATGAGAGTCTGCGTGTATTGTGGTGTCAGTGGTAGTCGGTTTCCTATAAATGTTGAACTTTAGTTTATTCATCTGTCGAATGATGGTTAAATCTAGAAAGTTTATCTTGTTATCAACCTCTGTTTCAAGAGTAAACTGGATGTTTCTATTTATTTTATTTAGACAGTTTTTAAATAATTCGATTTGTCTTATAGTACCATCAAAGATTAAAAACGTATCGTCTACATAACGTGCATAAAATATTATTTTATTTGCATATATATTATTGTTCAACAAGTGAGTATTCTCATAATAATTTAAATAAATATCGGCCAGTAGGCCGGAAAGGGGTGAGCCCATTGCTAGGCCATCATTTTGAATGTAAAAAGAACCATTAAAAGTGAAATAGTTTTGTTTCAAAATAACCTCGAGTAAATTAATTAACTCATTTATTGTCTGTGTGTTCATGCAACTATTGTCAGATAAATTGTTTCTCAAGATCTGTAATGTATCTATGATTGGGATGTTCGTGTATAAATTAGTTATGTCGAACGACGCCAATTTGTGGTTAGGTTGCAGTTCAACAGATTTAATATCATTAATAAAATCATTGTTGTTCTTAATACCATGATTATTACGTAATTGTAAATTATCTTTTATCAACCGAACTAGTGCTTTTGCAGTTTTGAAGCCAGGAGCAGTGGTAAAGTTCACGAGCGGTCTGATAGGTATGTTTTGTTTATGAATTTTAGGTAGTCCTGTGAATATCGGGGCTTTAGCATTGATGGGCTTTAAGTAACGTCGTGTGTTTTCATTAAAGCCCATCAATGCTAAAGCCCCGATATTCACAGGACTACCTAAAATTCATAAACAAAACATACCTATCAGACCGCTCGTGAACTTTACCACTGCTCCTGGCTTCAAAACTGCAAAAGCACTAGTTCGGTTGATAAAAGATAATTTACAATTACGTAATAATCATGGTATTAAGAACAACAATGATTTTATTAATGATATTAAATCTGTTGAACTGCAACCTAACCACAAATTGGCGTCGTTCGACATAACTAATTTATACACGAACATCCCAATCATAGATACATTACAGATCTTGAGAAACAATTTATCTGACAATAGTTGCATGAACACACAGACAATAAATGAGTTAATTAATTTACTCGAGGTTATTTTGAAACAAAACTATTTCACTTTTAATGGTTCTTTTTACATTCAAAATGATGGCCTAGCAATGGGCTCACCCCTTTCCGGCCTACTGGCCGATATTTATTTAAATTATTATGAGAATACTCACTTGTTGAACAATAATATATATGCAAATAAAATAATATTTTATGCACGTTATGTAGACGATACGTTTTTAATCTTTGATGGTACTATAAGACAAATCGAATTATTTAAAAACTGTCTAAATAAAATAAATAGAAACATCCAGTTTACTCTTGAAACAGAGGTTGATAACAAGATAAACTTTCTAGATTTAACCATCATTCGACAGATGAATAAACTAAAGTTCAACATTTATAGGAAACCGACTACCACTGACACCACAATACACGCAGACTCTCATCATCCTCTTTCACATAAAATGGCAGCGTACAATAGTTTCATTCATAGATTATTAACGATTCCTTTGGATGATAATGACTTCCGTGATGAGCTAAATGTCATAAAATATATCGCGGTTGCCAATGGTTACAGTAGTTTAACCATTGACAAATTGTTGAGAAAACATGAAAAAAGAATGCTTAAACCCCGAATAAACAGCAACACGCAAAAATTTTTATATCTACTAATTACACTAGCTTTATGCCTAAGGTTTTGTGTTCTATATTGAATAATAATAGTTTCACTATTTCATTCAGGACTAATAATAAGTTACTGGATATTCTCAAACCGAAAAAACACACGCCTCCAGAAGAAAAAACTGGCATATATAAGTTAACATGTAATGATTGCGAGTGCTTCTACATTGGACAGACTGGGAGAGGTTTCCTTAAACGATTTCGAGAACATTTACCCAAGAAAATAAGAAATATTGACAACATCAAATCAAATTACGCCCGACACCTGACTTCACACAATCATAATTACACAGATTTTAATTCCAAATTAATACCGTTACATGTGTGTAATAAGGGCCGTTTCATGAATGCCTTGGAGGAATTTGAAATTTACAGTGCATATGCAAACCCAATGAGTCGCGATATCGTGCTAAATGACCACCTGAACTTTGTATCCAACCGATTGTACGATACTGCCATGAGTCTGCTTGCTGGGGCTCCGATAAGGTAGCAACCGCTCAGTAGCAGAATGAACTTGAACGGGTGCGCACCCAAATCCGCGTACGGTTCATAAGCATATCTTGACATTTTAACTTTTTAACGATCTCGTATGAGTGACTGTTTTAACTTTTAATATCTGATGATGGAGTATATGCTCCGAAACGCGTCATAGACGAAGCATAGGAAATCACACGGCGGATAATTAAGGTAATTAATTTATTAATTCGTACAAGTGATTTGGTTACCATATTAAAAATGAATATTAAAAAAAAAATGATAAATAGTTCTTATCCCAGGGTTCGTAAAGTTCTTGGAACCATTAGTAAGGCCAGGTAAAATGCATAATTAAGGTTACTCAAGTATTACAAAACACAATTATTAACTCTAAATATATATTGAATTTAAAATAGGTTGTTTTTTACCAAGTCGATGAAAACTCCGATTGGCCGTGGACGTCTATAAACAGTTGACAAGACTAAGCTTAACTCATCTTTATCCAGTAAAAGTGTTCTGGCCTTTAATTAACTTGATTGTGGAGTGTACTGGGAAGCTCTCAGGAATTCTTCTGGCTGCTGTTCTTCTCCTATGATCTTGATAATTGTCGGTCCCGGTGGAATGAAATTAGTATCCCAACTTCTTCTGTTTATGAAGGTTAACTCTGCAAGACGAGATCCTCGTATGTCTTTTCAATAATTCCGTTAGTTTCGTATTCTAATTCTCTTAACTGATCTTCTTGTTATAGTGGAAATCGTTTTAATAACGAATCCAGCGGAATTATCCTGGTGAATGAGGTGAGGGTTTTTCAACTCTTTTTACATGTATTCAATTATAATTTGGACTTCTATTTAGTTTTATTGCTCCTCAGTATTATGATAGACATAGGTTTCAATGAGGGTTTTTTAATTTTGATTTATATTTCATTCAGAAATTATCATTCATTTTTTTTTTTTAAATGTATCTGTCCATCTCAACTTAATAGCTTGTAACAATCAGAACGAATGATTCAATATCAACAACTCATGTACATTTCAGTTGCCTTAACAACCATTTTTTCCTGTCATTGGGTGAAACTAGATATCCTAGAGCCAGAATTATAGAATATTACTACTCTTTTTCAATAAAATACTCCATGCTTGGAATAATATTAAATTACCTAAAATTCTCACCTAACCTTCCTTCTTAAACAGTAAATGTTTTACCATAGTTTCATTGGACTGGACTTCTTAAAAAGGTATTAATTTCCTTTCACAAATATGAAATTTAGGCCTATAGGTTTTCTTAAACTGTTATAACATTATTTTTTTTTTTAACTTAATTTTCTTTTACCTGACCTACTGTACAATTAATTATTGGTTAATGGTTAATTACATTGATTTTAATTTCCTGGTGTTTACTTTATTACACTAATTAACTGGTCATGGAACCCTTCCTTAGTTTATAATATAATTATTAGAACTACTTGTCAAACATTGAACACTGATTGACCTCCTGGTCAAATTTACAAACATTAATTAAAACAACAGCATTATTCAAATTTAGACAATACTTAAAACTTAGTATAATGCCTAACACAGGTAACTATACTTGATTGTCTAAAGACAAATCTAACATAAATACAAACATAATTATTCATGAAGTATTCCTTATCTATTAAACAACATCAGTTTTCTTACCATACTCAAAACATAACATAAATATTCTGTAAACATTAACATGTCACAGTATAAAAAAAGCATAATTTATTATATTTAACTATTAATTGGTATGGTTTTTTTTTATATATAACATTAATTATTGCCTCTTTTGACTTGAGGTACTTCTCAGATGCATTAACTACTGAGCAACCTTAATTCAGGGTATGGTCCTTGACCATGTTTCATTCAATTTTTTATGTAACGTTGGGGGACCTCAACTCTGTTGCGTTACAACATTTAGATGTTCCTTAAATAATACTATTAATAGAGTGACTCGTTGTTGTAAATAAAAAAGTGGAAGAATGTGGCTTATTCAAGCTGTGGTAAGGACACGAAATAAGGACTGAAATTAAAGAGAAGAAAATTTACAGTGCAAAATGTTTCAAGAAGTAATGGATTCAAACATCTGAAGCGCTGCAATGGAAGTGTCTGAAGGGAACACAGATCACACCTACAAGTAAGCTTCGGTTTTTAGTATATTTCTATACCAAACATTTTCATCTCCCAAATACATAATACAAAATCTATCTTGTGCAATTTCACACTACTGAAATTATGGAGTGCTTAGTTTTAATTCAAGTATTATGGCTATTACCTGTCAATAATATCACATGGAAATAACAGGGGAAAATAAAAATAATATGTATCAATGTAATTAAACATTATGGCGACGATGACAGTAATAATAACAATAGTAATAACAATATTATTTTTTTTTACCAGAGTAGGTGGGAAAATTTTCTCATCAAATGTTCGGAAGGGCACACATTTCCGGGGTCTGTAAGTTTGGGTATTATACCCGACTAAAAAAAAAACCACCTCTCTTTCCTCTTCCAAATCACTAACCTGGAAGCGTCACTAACTTCTGGCTAGACCTACCGTTCTTCAGCTCTAGGAATCACTTCTGTTTTGGTATTATCCAGACGTATCTTCTACGCCCGAAAAATCTCTTCTGCGTAACGTGCCACACGGTTCCAGGTTTCCTCCCCTCGAATCTTTGCTTTGACGATATTATACGGGCAGATCTCCTACCCAGTGTCCCCTTACAACGATCCCACGTTTCTTCCGTCAGTCGCAGACTAAGACGGTATGCCTGGCATCGTCTGCGGTTCCTGGGCAGTACAGGCACTCTTGGTGACTCGCCCTTTCCAACATTCTTCATGTAAGATCGAAAACACCCAATACCCGTGTCCAGTCGTAATAGTCGACGCGTGGGAAAATAATAGTTGATCTCCGTATGCCTCCTCTCCGCTCACGGCTGCACCTGCTTAGTGAGCATTCTCGTCCAACGATCTCGCTCTTCCGCTCTTCTTGCTCCCAAGCTCTCTGCAGTTTTCCATCATTTTGCTTCGTGCCTCTCGGCGTGCAGCATCACCACGTATCTCCGTCTTCCTGTGGTACACGATCTTATGCTCCTTGGCAAGAAATTCGATCGGCATTACTCCAGCAACGACCAAGACAGCCGGATCGGACAACGTGCGATAGGCCATCGGCCATACGAAGAGCACTCCGTCTTTGGATCTGGGCTAGTTTCTTCCTGTACGTCTTACAATTCAGAGATATGCCTACACTTCCGCTCAATACAGTAAGACTGACTGGACATCTGTCAAAGAAAGTCTTCTTCTACAAGACTTCGATCCGTCGAGCTAACTAAGCGACATCACTCTCTTTGCCTCCTTGCCCAACGTTCGCCTAATTTGTTTAAAAACCTCATCCTGGAGTTGATCATAACTTTGACTTTGACTACGCCACATCGTTTCCTACTCGTACCGGGATAACAGTGAGAATCACTTTCTGAGTCAGACCACGACTTCCACCTTGCTGAGGGCTAACGTCAGCCACATCCAGTTGCCAATTAATCGTATTACCCTGTTGAGCTTGACCTATGCCTGGTCGGTGGTACAAACAACGACGAGCGCCACCACATTGTTGGCCTACTCCACCAAACACGACACTTCCGACATCTCCATTCCAAGCAGGCTGTCATAGATGCTTTCTAGAGACACGGTTCAATGACTGAACACTGGCCAGCCTCGGCTGTTACAGCCATCCACAATATGCATACTGCTCACATTTCTAATACGTTATTAAATAGACGGTGACACAGCAATAACAGCGGTTTCACAGTTTCTCAGTTTTGTCTGTCAGATTTATATATCGTAGTTATCCAGGGGACAGCCAGCTGCACGTACGCAGCTATACAAAATGTCAAGTCTTCCGTGTTCCGTTCTCTATCATTTTCCGTGCAAAATGGCTGTGTTTTAAATTATACTGCAACTTGCTTTTCTACAGAACAACTGTACTGTGCGCCTAGAATATGTAATTAATAACAACAGTGAGGTAAAACATGCCTTTTTCTTTCTATAAGTATGTTTAATGTCAGCTATCCTTCAACGTAAACTGTAAATTATACAGGACTCAAGTCATTGGATACAAATTACGTCATACAATAACTGCTAGCATTTGAACGATAGGAATTCTGAAATGCTATTTTGAAAATACCGTGACAGATGAACAGGCCTCCAATGATAGACTGAAAAGCCTTACCTTTGCTGTAAGGTAATTGACTAATAAGACTAAATGGCTGTATTCTGTATTTGCTACAATGTAGCGTTATTATAAGGGAATTAATTCACATTGGTTTATAAAAGTTTATTGAATATACACTTTTTTGTGACTAATAAATTTACTGACTTTCGTTTCTTTACTTGGTTTAATATTTTTTATATTAGTGTGCATAATTTTTTCTACTTACTTCGGTTGATTTACATATTTCAGATAAAACGTAAATATCTGTGTACGACACGCTTAAAACTGAACAGATTACAACTTTAATTACTCATAGCTTAGCTGTGAAATATATTTTTTGTCTTTGCTGCTTAACATGTGTAAAAACACACACACACACACACACACACACACACACTGGCATACACATTTCTACACTATTAAGTTTGGATCTTGATGTTGACATTAATGTTTTTAATTTTACCTTTGTAGGTAATACAACAGCATTCACATTTGAAATTCAAATACCTGCAGAAATATATACTAATGAAATTGGTTTCCCATGTTAAAAAATTATAACAATATTGTATTGTCATAGCAAAAAAAAAAAATGTTTCAAGTAAAGACAATGATTTATTTCAGAAGACAAGTGATTGCATTTAGAATCCAACAACGAATAAAATCTGTTTAATACGCGTATTTAAGCCATGCCCCATGCTCTTGTTTTCTTTAAAAAATACAATTTATCTTATTAAAGTGCGCTAAATTATCCTTATGTGTTTATAAAACACAAAGTGTACTAAAATAAGTATCACGTTTTTTAAAGTAAAAACACGTTTTTTTAGGTTAGAAGTACAATAACTTTGTTAAATGACTAATAAATGCATAAAAGTTAAAAACAAAACTTGTAAAGAATTTAATTCTGAGAAAAATGGTGTAAATAAAGTCAATAAAAATCAACAAAAAATTCCAATTGTTTCCAATTATCCAAAATTTGTTTTTAGGCAAAGATTTTTCTGTTTTACGTCGGATATCATGAAACATATGGGAGATACAGTTCTGCGACCTGTTTTATTCGATTTTTCAGGTCAAAAGCCATAAGAAACAACAGAATTTGCCCCTTCCCAGAATTTCAGAAAGTCTTCATTTACCCGGAGGAACCGAAACCCGGGCGAAATCTTTCGCTAGCCGTAACTCGCTTACAAAGCGTTTCCGGACATATGTTTATATGAACTTTTTTTCTTCTTTTACATTATAGAACCATTTCTCAAATTATTTCCCTCTCCTCCCGGGACACCCTGTATATATATATATATATAGAAAGAGAGAGAGAGCGATGTACAAGGTCGCATAGAATAAATAGTCGATATTAGGTAATGGAATGTTTTGGCTTTAATTAAAGATTTTCTTAATTTTAGATGCACAGTATTTTACTACTGTGTATACACAACAAAAATTAATAGATAGTTTCTAATATAAAATAAAATAAAATAAATCAATCGTTCTTTTTAAATAAATAAATACTACTTCTGTTGAAAATAAAATTAATTAACAATTTCTTCTGTAAAATAAAATTAATTGACAGTTTCTGCTGACCTTATCTTTATATTTAAAAATAATTATTTCCTACACTCTAATTACATAAATCTTAATTCCTACAGGGTTTGCTGTTTCTTTCAGTTTATTGTTTTATTGATTTATTTAGTTTGTGTAAATGGTTTCACTTCCCTGGTGTGATGAACGATGAGGTGTTGCTCCTGTTTCCTGTTGAGTGTCGACAGATGTTCCTTTCAGGTAGACGTCAGGATACCGCCGCTCCTCCTGTTGTTCCTCTTCAGGATCTCCTCCTGTTTTCCAGCTCTCAGGGTCGTTTACGGGTTGGGTACTCCTTTGAACAGTGTTGAGTTACTAATTACTACTGATTTATATGGTTTCGGCAAACTTGATGTGTCCATAAATGCCTACACGGACAATCTTGAACTTTACCGAACTAGCACTCGATTCAGTCGAGCAAATCTCACCTAATATATTGTACTGTAATTATTTGCAGATATTTTATTTCTATATGCCATACATTGTGGATGCCATTCAATGTACTGTTATTATATTATTTGTATGGTATTTCTATCTGCTCATGAAAAGAAAACTCTATCTTAGGGTTAACAATTATTAAATTGATTTAGAATATTTAATACTGTGTATGATGTATTCTTTTCTTTAATCCGTACCAAATAACGTTAGGGTATAAATTTTTGGTAATTATTGTTGATCCGGACTATGCTCAAATTGCGGTGAAATATTTCTTTTCCTATTCTTCTATACTATATAAGCACGAAAAAAATTATTTTAAACGGGGGTCGAACCGATTTACGGAGAAAAAAAATTAAATAATTACTCCCATAAGCGCGCATGTAAAGTGAATGACCGCCATGTTATCTAAGAAACGGCGCACAGTTACACAGCGAATGAGTTATGACGTCATTGCGGAGAGTACTCAGCTCTTTACTTCCTAAGTTTACGCGGCAAATAACGTAGCGTTTTTTGGCGCCTTATGGGAGAAATTATTTAATTTTTTTTCTTCGTAAATAGGTTCGACCACCGTATAAAATTATTTTTCTCGTGTTTATATAGTATAGAAGAATAGAAAAAGAAATATTTCACGGCAATTTGAATATTTCACACACACACACACACACACACACACACACACACACACACACACACACACACACACACACACACACACACACACACACACACACACACACACACACACACACACACACACACACACACACACACACACACACACACACACACACACACACACACACACACACACACACACACACACACACACACACACATGTAATCCATGCATATAATTATGAAAAGATGAAAATCTTACCTTAGTGTGTCGGGGGATACAAATCGGCTGCGGCTCTGAAAAAGGCGTGCACGCGATGGCCGTCATATAGCGGGTACCGTCGCTTGAACATGTATTACGCCAGGTATCCAACGAAATGTTCTTCTCTCCGGCCGAATCGTGGGATACCATGGCGGACTTCTCTCCACGCCCTCTCCACGGTGTTAGTATGAGCGCCGGTTGCGGGGTCCACGAAGTTTTGCTGGTGATTCACACTGTGGTGAATGAACCCCGCTTCTTCCAGGCAATCATATGCTTTCCAGCAATCGCTTATGATAGTTGTGCCTGGAAGAATCCACTTCTCAATGATATTGAGCAGAGTAGTGGAATCCCGGCGCTCCACCGGTTCGAGAAAACACTTTCCAGAACCGCGTTCCACTCCCCCGAACACCCACTGCCCTTTAATAAGCCTGCCCCGATTATACTTGCGACGCCCAAATTTGGCCTCGTCGACTTCTACAGTCTTACCAGGGCCCCCCAGTTTGGCTGAGGAGCGCTGGGCGTCGAAAATAAAAACCTCCCGACAAAAACTGTACCAGTCGACGATGAAGTTGGAGGTCACACCACAGTTCCACATGAGAAAGCGTTGGCGAGGCGGTTTGGTATGTAGGAAATGGCAGACCAGGTTGAAGTAGGTTGAGATAGGATGGCGGGTATTCGACAGGAAACTCCCTTCTCGTGCGGACCACTTGATGTTACACCTCCTTTTTTTTTTTTGCCAACTTCTCGCAAATTTTGACATCGAAAATGTAATCTCTCTCTATTCAATTCGAGTAAGGAGCCACACGTAGGACAATTTATTGACCCTTTAATAACCTCGTGGGCTATTAACAAGTCAATAATCTGAGAATCACTCATGCGGACGCATTCGTCTGGCTTCTTCTCGCAAGGAATAGCTGAGCAGGCCATTGTGTGAATAAAAATGTATTATATATATATATATATAGTATAGTATAGTAGCTATAGTAAACAACAGAAATAATTAAACCATAATTAATAACACCACACAAACACAAACTAAAGCACTGAATACCAATAATAATAATCACAGAAACATTCACGCACCAGACTACCTAACGCGGCGACAGTACACACTATGCAATATGCAACTTATGGTGAAATTCGCGCGTTTATTCTCAACGGTGAAACCGCTGTTTTGTCTTAACCAATTACAAAGGCGAGATTACAAAATTTTAAACCCAGCCGTTGATTTTTTCTCAAGTACCAATGGTAAGTCAGCATTACATCAGCCTCTGGAAATTTTTGGCGTTTGGCATTTGGGTACCCGTATTTCAGCAATTGACTCAACTCGCTTTTCATACAGTCCAATTTTTGCGGTTCGCCTTAATTTTTATTATCTGGAACAATGAACTATATCCCGCGGCCCCTCGGGCCGCCTATAACTGAATAGTTAGTGGGATCACCACTACATTTTGCCTTAACGTAATTCAATTGCCTACAACGCAAAGCATTACATTTCAGACTCGTGGGTGGCCGGCTCATCAGTTTCCTACAGTATCCACCGCTGAGAGTGATTTTGGGTAGCCGGCTCACCGCACATGCTTTAGTCTACGGCGCCTTCGGCGCCTCCGAGGTTACTAATAATAAACTCGCGGTGGGCTCAACGCAAAGCTTTAAACCGCCGTTTGAGCTCAACGCAATTTTGAACATGTAAGAATCATGTAAATTTTGTTTTGTTCGCTTTTCATCCAACTCGCTTGTAAATGTTTGGAAAATGGTTATATATACATCCCAAAGGCCAATTTGCAGCGACAGCTGATGTACAACCGGTGACGTCACGCGTCGTCCTGTACCGGTGTACATATTCAGTCTGAAAATGGCGTTCACCGGCTATTTGCATGCATTCTAATGTGAGTAATTATTTAATTTTTTTTCTCCGTAAATAGGTTCGACCCCCGTTTAAAATAATTTTTTTCGTGCTTATATAGTATAGAAGAATAGGAAAAGAAATATTTCACCGCAATTTGAGCATAGTCCGGATCAACAATAATTACCAAATTTTTTAATAAATAACAAGGTAAGAATATCTACCATATAAATGTAAATAACTTGAATCTGAATTCTTCACAACTGCAACGGGTTCAATTCTAGTTTATGTTTATCATCTTAAAGGTAATGCTAGGCTTCGTGATCTGTTCCTTCTATGGGATTTCGTATTAGATTAAATGTTGAATTATATTTTCTTCTATGATTACTAAATTGATACTTCTTCGGAATCTCGAATTGTATTGTATTGACACTCAAACTATCTTCCAGTACAGGCTTCTTCTTTTATTTCTTTTATGAATTTGCTAACTGCTACAATTTTTTTATTGTTCGACTAAGCTTTTCGTCATTACTGACATCTTCAGGTCTTAAACAACGTCTATCAACTGTACGTTGGAGGCTTTTATACTTTAGGCCCTCCCCTTATGTCATCGCCCCTCCTATTGGTTCTAGCTGCTACCGCTCTTCACGGGAACTTTGTCTACCTTTTTCCGTTAGGCGTTTGTCCTTCTTCTTTTAGTTCGGCGTTCTCTAAATGATATACTCAGACTTCTTGAAATATTGTTGTTTATTAAGTTGTATACAAATTGTGATTCTTTCAATGTTATAGATTTATACTCTCCTATGTTTATTAAATTCAATATCAATTTTAACTCCCTTCCTTTAAAGGTTTCCTTTATTAAATACAAAATTAAACTCTTTTATAAAAATTAAACTCTTTTAATGTGTATCTTATTACATATAAAATTAGACTTTTTGATGTGGCTCTTCTTAAATATAAAATTAGACTTTTTTGATGTGGCTCTTCTTAAATATAAATATTGACTAAACAAATTTTCTTCTATTTGAATACAATTCAAATCTAACAATTTACAATTTGCCTTTTAGATACCTAACTACATTCGTCACATCTTTCCATCATATGACTCTTAACAACATATATAATTTTATTAATTATTATTAATTACATTTATTTGCTTTTTTACATTATCCATATAATTAGTATATTTTAAATTATTATTCTATTAATCTTTAATTTTATTTGAATGTTTATTTCCAATTTAATATAATAATTGTCAACACATATTTCTTAATGCTGTTCTGTATAATATTGGAGTCTACCTCTATGTTGGTCGTGACTCACAAATCAGTTTTTTTGTTTACAATCCTAACATATGATCATAATACTATTAAATTTATATCTTCTCTCTTTTAAAATTATTATTTCATTCTTATGTACTGTGTTGTATTTTAACAGCAGTACATAATACCTTCCCTTATTTCACAATCTCAGATATAATTTGATATGAGATTTTGAAATAATTAATTTCTTATCACCACCATGGCCTAACATTAATATTTACAACATTTGATTAATTCGCTAATTGTATATCACAAAGTTCTTTTCATAAATTGTTTTTTTTTTATTAACATAACAAATATTGTTCATCACTATCACGAATCACCGTATCTTACACACTCATTTATGAGTTAAAATAACATTAATCAAACCAACGGGTTTTACATAAAAATAATAAGTATAAAATAACAATTGTGCCTACTTTCATGGCTAAAAAACTCAAAAACATGAATCACAAACATTATCTTTTCTTTTAAATCTCACCTTCCCAATCCTGGTTATAAAGTTCATGTGTGATTTATTTTCGAATTATTTCTCTTTTAATGATTACTGTATTTATACTGGCGAAGCTGATTAATATTTTATGTCTCTTTAACCTTTAGCCTATATGTATATATAAATGTAAATAACTTATGTTTATATTTACAAGCCTCGTGTTGATACATAATAAAAATAAAATTTACTTTACTTTGGGTGACTGGTAGACATTAAGAAATTATTGACGATTACCAATTTAAAATCTGAGAATTGAATAATTTTAAAATAAAAATCCTCCTAATACGAAGGTAAGTCAATAAGTATCCGCAAACCATCTTTTTAATTATTATAACAGCAGTACAAATCTGACAGTTGGCTCATTTTTCAACATAGTCCCCTTGCTTTTCAATACACTTGGTCCATCGTTACACAATTTTCCTGATGCCCTCAGAAAAAAGTTTTTCGTCTGAGCATCAAGCCACGTATGACCACTTCCTTCACTGCTTGGTCTTTAGAGAATCGACGGCCCCTTAAGGCATCCTTAAGTTAAGCAAATAGATGTTAATCCGACGGGGTGAAATCGGGGATGTATGAAGGACACTCCAACACCTCGAAATGCAATTTTCAAGAGTTTGGCCAGCGTGGGCGGTAGTATGTAGCCACGCGTTGCCATGCAACAAAAGCACTCCTTCTGACAATAGGTCTCGGCGTTTGGATCGAATCGCAGGGTACAGTTCGTTGGACAGCATCTTACTGTAACTTGCACTATTTACTGTTGAACCCTTCTTCAAGTACTGTTGAAGTGTTGGGCCTTGTGAGTACCAGAATACTGTGAGCGTTACCTTTCCTGCAGAGGGTTGACTCTTGAATTTCTTTTTGACTGGTGATTCGGGAGTGTCTCCATTCCATGCTCTAGATCAAAGTAGTGGATCCTAGTTTCATATCCAGTGACTATTCGCGTCAACATTAGCATAGCGATCCAGTAAGCATTGACAGTTGGCCACACGATTGCGCTTGTGCTCTTCAGTAAGCTGTTTTGGGACCCATCTTGCACAGACTTCACGAAAGCCAAGCCTGTTACATGCAGAACCATGACTAACTTGTAGATGGCAACCCACTTCATCGATAGTCATTCTTTGGTTGGTCTGAATCATGGCATTAACTTGTTCAATAATGGTAACAAAAGTCCTGCTGAAAGAGGTTGGGCGTTGTGTCCTTTCCTTATCCTTAACGTTTGTCCGATTGTTTTTGAATTTTTCTACCATCGATATACACTTCGCTGTGGTAAACATTATCTCCGTATTGTTCCGTATTGTTTTGAAGAATAGATACATAGCCCAATAGATAGATAGAAACCTCCATTTGAGAAATTGATTAATTCTAGCGTAGAAACCGCGAGTGTGTTGAACACAACGTATGGTATAGTTCGTTACGCTTCTTAATCACTAAGGAAGACCTAAAAGACATGAATCAAGTACGTGCTGGTTTCAGCTTGGTGCAAATGGCATAGGCCTAATGCAGTACCCTGCTTTTTTAGGCTTTCAGTAATTGCCCATGGAACTGCAATGCCGTATCGGAGGTGAAAAAGCTTGCACCAAACAATGTAATCGATGAATTCACCATCATCATCATCTTCAATAAAAATTAAACCAAAATCGGTTTGTTCCAGTTTCAAGCAGGTAGCCTAGAGCTAGTCACTCCGACGCTTTCCCAGACATCTCACACCTCTCCCTTCTTTCGGCTTATAATCCAATAGTTGTTTTGGGGTGCGGCAGTCATTCATTCGGTTAAGATGTTTCAGCCGACCATTTCAGCCAATATTGGGCAAGCCTATCGAGTATAGTCACGTAAGTCTACACCACATAAATAATATCGAGAAGCTACATAAGTTCAGCCATATGTGTGGACGATCAGGAGAACTCTACAATCGACGAATAAAGAAACAAGCCTGAAGTTCTACAAGGCGATGAACTACCACACTTTTCTGTGGATCTGAGAATTGGACGTTTACGAAATCCCAGGCCAGTTGTATTCAAGCAACCGAAATGAGATTTCTCAGGATATACTCTTCAAGACCGATGAATTGGCATAGTAAAACGTAGATGCAACCTTTGAAAGGAATTGCAACGTCAAAAATACAGAATAAAGGAAAAAGTAAGATTTAATTTTAATGTAAGTTACAATAATAAATATGAAAGTTACAAAACCAATCCAAATATGATAATATTCAGATTACTCATAAATTTAAACATAAATGTATAGCAGTGTTTCTCAAAATTTTATTCATATTGGTACACGTTTTAGTTTTACACTTTTTTTTGTTTTGTATAATATAGTTTAACCTTTATGTTTTTTTAGCCTTTAAATATTACAGCCTTTGGCATATCAGAATCTCACATAAAGTTTATCCAATATCGTCAGAAAAGTGTTGTGTGTGCCTTAAAGAATGTTTTAATTTTGTTTGTTCTTTTTTTTTTAATTAGTAGCCACAGAAATCAGTTCGAAAACAGTTATCGAATACACAAGCGAAGTTTTATAAAAATAATAAACATCAATGTTTCCGACATTCACAAACCACAACATGAATGTATGATTAATGAACCGGTCACTTTTACAGTTACCACAAAAATGAATTTTGTAGGCGCAAACAAGTTCAATTTTTGCAAGTAACATACGTTTAGTCTTATGTGAGTAACTAAGTTTTACTTTAACGACTTTCATCGCAACAATCAAGATTTAAATATCCTCGCTTTTAAATGTTTATTTTTTTGTAGATACCTGATATATAATAGTATACTACCATTATTAGTAACTAATGAAGTCGGTGAGCACGTTTTATTTTGAATAAATTTGTTAGAATAAATTCTCAAGAACCAAGAATCACCGACAGCTTGAGACTTTAGTGTTTATTTTGATACAAATTGTTGTTTTCACAGATCAGGTTTTGTCATGTGACAAGGTAACGGTAACGGATTCGAGCAGACTCGAACTGGTACACCATTTATGAGCTGGTAACTACAGCTCATAACGTATTGTGAACCATAGCGTACAAACTCGTAGCTATTGCTTCACATTATGCACTATAGAGTGTTTCTAACCGCTTACATTAATTTGAAAGGAAAAGTAATGCTTACAGTGATATGCATAAGCCATGTAAAATTAGTTCCGTTTTGTTGGCTCTGTTGCGTCTAACGGTCTGTTGCGTGTCTTGCTCTAACAGCAGAAACATACGTAAATTGGAATGTCACAGAAAGACGTTTGTTCAGTTATTGCCGTTCGTAATGCGACCTTTCAAGTCCCATCACACACACACACACACACTCTCTCTCTCTCTCTCTCTCTCTCTCTCTCTCTCTCTCTCTCTCTCTCAAAATAATATTCATTATATGAACGTCAGCGGATTTTTGTAGAATTTATTCTATCCCAGTTTTCACTGTTGCGTAAACGTGTATTTGATGTACTAATGCGTCACTAATGCTGACGTACCTGTAGATGAAATCGTGATCTGACACCTTCTACACAAAGGACTTTTTGTTGTGTTCTTCTTGCCTGCAATTTTATATTATTATTTCCTTAATGAAAATATTTTAATATTTCGTGTGGCTTTATTTTAATGTTGTTCATTTAGAATAGAGGAATTTTCTAAACTACTACAGAGGAAGAAACCATCTTTACCCTGACTACATTTCCTTTGTTTTCGTTTAAAGGAATTGTGAATGATTACACGATTACACAACATTATTAATCTCTGGCTCTTGGGATGAAGAGTTTTTCTTACACGCTCACATTTTGGAATCCTCGGCTGACTTCATTTCAGAAACATTTCTTCAAAAAAATTATTTAACACTGTTAATTGTAAAGGAACATTACATGAAATTAATTCTTTACATCGGCGAAAGTTAATCAAATAGGATTAAAATTCAGGTCGAGTATAGCAGCAAAGAAATTATGATGTGGCCATATTTCCATATTCTTCAAGAATATTGTCAATCAGATATCTCTCATATATCGGAGTCTGTAGTTATATATTATTTTATACAACTGGGGCTTCCATATATTTTCAGTAAAAGGAATTTTGTACACCCTGGAGCGAGATTTCACTGAACTAATTTGGGGAGGGGGTGGGATGAATATTTACTCCAGTTGAAATTAAGTACACACCAAATTTCGTATGAATATTTTAAATTGAAATATAATAATAATGTTTTTAGTAAATCCGTTTTAACTAAATTTTATTAGTTACGATTAACGTGTATAATTTAAATTTTGTTTATTTTTTTTATTATCTATGTCCCGCGTGTTGGGACGCCAAATTTAACAATAAAGGTGTTTATTGCTCTTTTAATTTAATTACTTTATTAATTAATGACTCTATTTAATTAATTCCCACCTTGTTGTGGTGCCAAATTTAACAATTATAGTGTGTGCGCCAAATGTGTGGGCGTCAAATATAACTAATAAAGTTTTGATGTTAATTAATTGGTTTGTTAACTACTACACAATTTATTGAGTACGTAGCTGTAATTTAAAATCTTCTTAAGCTTCCTAGGAATCGTCAAATAGAATAATAATTTGTTGTGATTGTTATTGATTTCGTATGCCTATATAATATTAAATTATTGTTTTAGAAGTCGTTGTTCAATTTCTTTGATGTCATATATTAATTTTTAATCTTTAGTTGTTTTCAAATAATTGACAACAAACACAAGGCTAACTTAACTTATTAAACGCAAGGTTAACTTAATTTATTATACTTAATAGCATTGATGTCACTTACTTAATCTATTACAATTAATAGCATTGCCGTCACTTACTTAATCTCCTGAAAAGAAATACAACATATATCTTGCAATTTTACTGGCTACATAAATCTATCATTTATTATTTTGTTAACACTTGCTTACTTTCCTATACTCTTCATCTAGATACTTATTAGACTTTAACCATCATTATTATACATTTATTTCTATATTAAACAATTCTTAATAAATGGATTCATGAAGATTGGATATCAATTACCATCATCTGTAATAGTTGTCTTATGGATTTACCCTGACTAGCTACTAGTTATTACTTTCTTTAAATATTATTACTTATGAGTTCTTTCAGATGAACAGACAGTGTTTTACTTAATTAGTAGTACATGAATATAAAATTTACTTGATGTATGTTAATCCGTTCTATGGTGAAAAGTCCTCTGCACTGTCATCCTGTTTCCTTGTCTCTCCAGGTTTCTGGAAATCCTTGCGGCTGGCATTATCACCTCGTAGAATGCAATCGCACTTATCTCTTCTCTTCTCGCACTCCGACACACATATATATATATATATATATATATATATAACTTTTGGTTTAGTTCTGGTGATTTGACTTTCGAATGTTAGTACATGTTATTTGATAATTATAAATTTTGTTGAATTATTTCTACTCAAGTTTCATTACATTATTCTGAGCTTGATAAGGATTTCTTGAAATATACTAAGTGTTGTATGCTCTGTGATTTTATTCACACCGTTTTTCCGCGGGTTTACTTTGTTAACACCCCATTTGTTTATATTTAATGGTGTTAATAATTATTATTGTCTCTAATTTTATGACCGTAATTAGTTCCCTACCGGTTCTCTTTTGCTATCACTGTTTAGGCATTTTGTCCATCTCTTACACATTTACCGCACTTCTGCTCCGATTAACGTCTTTGACAATAATATTAACTCAAATCGACCAACTTAGTCGATTTTCGTTATACTTCGTCATGTCTTTTAAAAAACACTAAGTTCGTTTATCGGCTTCCGATTCTCGACTGTTCGTACTTATAAACGCACACCGATTCTTCAACCGATACGACTTTTCTACGTTACGGCATCCGCACTCCCGTCAGTTCCGATATATAAATTATACGACTCTTGATATCTGACTCTCGACTTCGGCTATTAGATATAAGATATAAAACTTCCGATACAAGACTTCCGATATACAACTCTAGCGATCATACTCTCTGATCTATGAAACAAGACTTACCACTCTAAGAGAACATACTCTCCGGTATAAGAATAAAACTTAAGACCCCCGCTCGCGGTCAACACTCTAGTTTATACCCCAAAAATGCCACTACCTACTCTTCTTCTCACACGACTTCTCAACTTCTTCGTTTCTATTGGTTTTCGTTTGTTTTCTGGTGGAAACTCCGCCTTAACACTCTAGATTTTCTTCTCGCTTCGTTTCTTATTCGTTCCTCCAGCTCGTTTCCTTGGTAACGACTTCTTGTAGGGACGTTCTCCTCAATTCTCGGCTCTGATAGGCTTCCTTATTCCCTACCATTACAAGTTCCTGGTTGGCTCCACCCATCGTTTGAGTCGGATGACCAATTTCACGGCTGTCTATCACCCTTGTATCTTGGCGTCTTGCCCTTTTTAGACAAAGTGCTTTTAATTGCTGTGTGGCCCTCTCATCTGCCCTTTTGTTCAACACGTGTACTGCTTCTTACCCGTGACCAATGCTCGTATTGTCTACTAGTTTCTCATAGCCGCTCCCACGACGAGTGTGGTCAATTCCGAGTATTCCAGACAGCTGCTACAGATGCTCTTCAAGCCTTCCTTCGCCGCGTACCCTTCTGGTAAAGCTGGACGTCCCGCCGTTCGTTCATTGTGCAAACGTATTGTCTACTCAAGCCGGGATTTTCCTGTATATTGTAGCAATGTAACACTGCGTTTGGTGTGCAGCTCAACGCATGTGGCTAATTGTCTTTTGGATAGCGTCGCTATGTCGCCTTGTCAGCGATTTTTTGTCTCTTCTTAGCGATACATTTCGCCTTTGTCTCTCTTGGGTCATTGCGCGTCACCCACAATTCGCTTAACCGTACAGCTGCTGCGACAGAGGCATTGTTCTCCTACACCCTGTCTTCCTTTGTCTTGGACTACACATGTTACCGAGCCATTGTATATCTTTGTATAGCTGTCAGCAACCCTAGTTACAACGTTCACTTACAAAAAAAAATTTATTTAGACATTTTATCGTTATACCGTTCAAAATTAATAAGCGGTTTATAAAGCTTCTTGATTCATTCTAAATACGTATTTTATATTAATTATCGAACACTAAAGGACCAAATATCCCGTAGCCATTCCCCAATCTTGCCTATTCGTGTTTTATTAAAACCTCGTTTTTATAACTTGCTTTTTCATATTGGAGTAGAGATATTTTTCGTACTGCATGTTGTATATGATTTGTATATACCCATTACAAATTTGATAGAGACTGGGTACCATTTTCCCTTTAAACCGCTTTGTACAGGCTTCAAATTGTTAATGTATCCTCTTTACTGTGTACTACTAACACTTACTTTTTAGTAGTGCCCGCTAAAGAGTGCCCACTTCTTCTTCTTCTTCTTAATTGGCGCTACAGCTGTTGGAGAGCCTTGGCCTCCTGGACAATCCGCCGCCAGTCGTCTCGATCCTCTGCTCTCAGTCTCCATCTTCTTACACCGAGTCTGCGCAGGTCGTCTTCAAGATCACCTAACCATCGTGTTCTGGACCGACCCCTTCATCTTCTTCCACCAGGTCTCCCTGTAAAAAGTTTCTTTAATGTGGATGTCTCTCTGGATGTCTCTAACATTCTATAAACATGCCCTGCCCACCGGATTCTACTTTTCTTTATGTCAGTGACGATATATGGTTCTCCATAGATTTGCTGGATGTCTGCATTCGTCCTCATTCTCCATGTTCCTTGGACGTTCACTGCACCAAATGTCCTTCTGAGGACTTTTCTTTTTCACCTGCGCCACCACTCTTCCTCTGTCACCGTTATTGTCCAAGTTTCGGACACGTACACTACCACTGGCTTAAGAAATGTTTTATAGTGAGAATCTTGGTTGCTCTGCTTATGTTTTTACACTTAAATATTTGTAATCTAAATATTAAATGTTTAAACACTTATCTATCTCCCTTGTAGGGAGAAGTAACACCTGTTTCTAGCAGATATCCTTTCTTTTATTTCTTCGGCCATTATGTTGTCCTCAGTAACTAGTGAGCCCAGGTATTTAAATTTTTTAATATTTGTGTTCTCCAATTACCAGACGTGCTCTTCTCTCTTGAATTTTACTGCCTGTTACCATGTATTTGGTCTTTTCAGTGTTTACTTTTAAACCTAAATTCGTTGCTGCCTCTTCTAGACTCAAGAAAACCTATTTTAGGTCTTGTTGGCTTCTTGAGATAAGTACTATGTCATCAGCATAAGCTAGACACTGCAGTATTCTGTTGAATATCGTGCCCCCTGTGTTTATAGGCATTTGCCTTACCACTTTTTCGAGATCCAAGTTAAACAGAATTGTGGAGAGCACATATCCTGGTCTGATCCCCCTTTGAACATCAAATTCTTCTGTAAGCTCTCTTTCTACTCCCCGCACCTAGCTCCTTGTTCCTTCCAGTCTAATTTTTATCAGGCTCACCAGTTTCTCTGCCATACTAAATCCTTCCATTATCTTTATTATTCTTTGTCTTTTCAGGCTATCATATACTTGTTTATAGACCAGTGGTCTTTTCTACAAGGCACATTTTAGACAGCCTATAGGCAACAATGTAGTGTGGTCACGGTAATTCTCTGACGCTTTTACGACCATGAGAATAATTTTCGTCATAATTATGGGAGCTATGCATCTACCCACACCCTAGCCATATGCAAAGCTTTCACGTTTACTTACAGCGACTGTAAAAATCAATCAATATCGTCCATCATGTACGGTTTTATACTAACTTTCGCAAGTTCAACTCTCCTGACGATGTAATCTGTTCATCTTTAGCACCAGTTGTCACAAACTGTGAGGGGCGCGACCCTTGTGGAGTTTAAAGAGGACCGTGAAAAATTTCAGTACACATTTGTGTTCGCTAATTAACATGTTGATTAATAAAACAGTAATCACAAAATTTCTGTACAAATTTTATTAATGTAAAGAATGTAGTAATTTTGGTTGACCACGATAGTAGTCAAGAAGGAAACGTCGCGATCAGGCGCGTAACGAACGACTTTTATAATCTACTCTTCTATCAGTGAACTATCGGAAATTTTTTGTGTGAGGTATAATAAGAACACTCAAACTGCATAAACTCTTATCGACTAAAGTCAACTGAATAAAGAACTAGGTTGCCAAATAGTGGTTTAATGTGAACATTGTCAGTCGTTACGACCGTAGCTGCGGTAACCACGTTGTCTCAGTCCCAGGGTGTACTATATCAGTCTCCCAACTCTTTAGCCGAAACCAAACCTTTTCCGATGAGTACCATTTTGTACATAAATGTTAGAATCAGGGTAAACGACATTTCGCGTATTCACATTGTAACCAGACGCTGTTCCACGCTGTTACAAATAAATAATTTCTTCGTATTGTACAAAGAAAAAAAATTTTATTTAAAAAAAAATTTTGTTCAAAAAAAATTGTATGTTTGTTTGTTATTGTAATAATTCAGAAATAATCCTGGTTCTGCGTTTTGGTTAAAATTTTAAAATTCTGTGAGTTTATTTTGGTTAATTTTTACACTTCTGGTTGACCTTAAATGAATCTGGAGTTAATCAGATTGTCTTGTTACAATAATCGATTTGCGATTTTCAGCTCTGTTCCAGTATATCACTTTCCGTTGAAATTTGTCGTCTTCCAGTAAGTCCTTTAATTAATTAAAACTCTTATTCTAATATGTGAAATAATTTTAAATACTGTTAGTTGAATGAATTGAATTTATTGATAATATTTATAAAAGATCGATTTAAAATCGATGTTGAGCAACTGTTCGACTCTTTCACAGGGCTTGGTCGATATTACTATTAGAGGTTATTTTTATATAAATATTAGAAAGGTTCTTATAACGATTATAATTATATAGTCAGAGAAGGGGGCAATCATAGAAAGTATAACATGTACAAAAATAATTCTTAAAGTAATAAATGACAATTTGTTAATAATATATAATGTTTGTAATATACAATTTATACCCAATGGTTACTGGACGAATTCGTTGCTGGTGGATACTTTGCATCATGGGAAGTTCAAAATGGCGGCACGTCTCGTTGTAGCGTATTACTGTGAACTGATGGTTGGAAATTCTGATAATAAAATTACCTTCACAACTGTTTTATTGGTCTCCGTAATAGTGTATATTGTCTATTGTGTTGTTTGAGGTATCCTGGATAAGTGTTCAGTGTTCACTGGTGTTAATTGTCTTATGTTAGATGTGTTCAATGTTTTCTGGTTATGGCCAAGAATCGAGAAGTTGTTACGATGTGAATTATTAATGTTAGGTTGTTTGACTGGTTTAATTCACTGGTATTTTGTTGCGTATCGTTTGTTTTCACTGTTTTGGTAGTGTATTTCACTGATTTTAAGTTAAAAATTGTCAATTTAGGTAACTCTCGTTTTCACTGATTTTCAACTTTGTACGCCATTACAATTCGTTATACCGTTTTTTAACGCGATCTAATATCAACTGTTCTCGTTGAATGTTAATTAAGAACTGTTTTACTTCCTTCGTCTCAGGAAATATCTTGCCAAGTTAATATTGGAAAAGTATTGTTTAAATAATTTTCACTTCCTATTTAGGTAAATTTTAAATACATTATATATGGAATATTTTTAGTTTATTGATTGCTTTCATGAACTATTAACCACGTAATTGGTTTATTTACCTCATTCTGTTTAATTTGATATGTCATAGTCCATACTTGTATAGATTTCTATTAAAATTGCCATATTTCTGTCTTTTTGGAAATCTAGGCCCAAAATCCGGTTTCCTGTTCTTGTACACAATTACTGCCATTTTAGGTGTTATAAATATAATTATAATAAATTTCAGATGGTCACAAATCTTTCCTTTTCCTTTTCCTTTTCCTTATAAATTTAACATTTGAACTGTCTTTTAGTGATAAATCATGAATTTACTATTTCTCCTTTAAAATATTTAGTTATTACATTTCGAAAATTTTTAATAATTTAAGACATCCTTCTATATTACTCTTTTAAAGTATAGGATCATTTATAGTAGTTGGTTATCGATCCACCTTACATAAATCTTATTAGTTTACATGGTTCATTGGTTAATTAACTAGTATATATTAATTTTTTGGGAATTAATTATTTGGCCTAGAAGTTAGTATTTTACATATATGGTTTTTTCCAATAAAGTTATTTTTACACCTCCTCTGACTTTTTAAAGTTAACATCACATTAAATAAAATTGCTTACATAACTGTTGATACCTGTAGCATATAATTCATGCTACTAATACAAAAAATAATATTTAATATTAACTAGCAGTCTTCAAAGTTAGACATGTTTGCTGGAACTATTTTTAACATATATTTCAAACATTTTTATAAACTGATGCAGCATCCATACATAAACATTTTAATTTGTATGCATACTGTTATGTAACTAAAACATCTTACACTAAATATAAACCTTATTCTATTAGAACTCTTTAAAAAGTGGAGTTCCTAGGCTGTAAACATAATTAGCCATTTCACATTTATTAGTTTTTACTAAACGTAAGTATATCACAGTCTTTTCTGTTTATTTAGTATTTTAAATTAATCCACAGTTACTGTATTTATTCCCCCACATACTTTCTTTATTATTGGCATTACTATGAATGTTTTGAGATAAAAAAGTGACCTCTTTTATGAAACATTAGAAATATTTTTCATTTCAATATTTCATCACTTGTTAATTATAAAATATAAAAGTTATTTAATAGCACCTTGTTTAAGTAATAGTTACACATTAACTTGAAGTTTATTATATTTAAAATCACTTCCACTGTACACATTCACTGTTGGTTCTGACTTATATTTGAGTTTTATTATATTCTCAGACCAAACCTTTAGTCATAATGGACTGTGAAGATTTGTTTATTTTCCTATATAATAACTTTAGTTGGTGCACTTCTTATCACACTACAAATACTTTTGTCTATAATTTAGTTACAATTTTTATGAGGTTTTGGGATGTTATACTTTCTTTGGTGGTATTAATATTTGGTTTGGGGTTCATTATCGTTAATAATAGGTTTATTAATATGTATTTATTGTGGTTCTTTCATCCTATATCTTCTTTTCTTCTCTTCTTGTGTTTATCAAGGTACTTAGTTTTATCTTGTCCGTTGGTTGGTTGCATTTTTATTATGTAATTACTTTTTTCCTTTTATTGTGGTGTTTTTCTTTGAAGTTTCATTTATTTTAATTTGAAATTCTTTGAGTTATATTGTAAATTAATTGTTTTTATGATCTTAATGGAATTAATGCTTAGTGGATTATCTGTCATGCTACAGATTGCCCTCCTCCAGAAGTGATTTTTTCAGACTATACTTGGTTTGTCTGAAATAACTGCTTTTGATAATTATTATAGTTTTATAATATTCTTGACTTCCTTCCATTTCTAAATTTTTCTTATATATATATTTGAGCTTACATCTTTCTCATTCTTACTTGATCTTCCTTGATAGTAATAGTTATCTGAGTTTCATATTTATTATTTTATTTTCATTTTTCTTCTTAGTATTTTATCCTTGGGATATTTATTCCCTATCATTCCCTAATACGTGAGCTGGTGCAGTTCAGAGAGGCACTGTACGCTACTTCCTCTGCTGTACTTCACTTCTATTTGAGTACAGAGGCAAATCATCTCTGCTCAAAAAACATATTAATACTGCTGGACTTATCTACAGACAGTTATTAAAAAAATTATTTCAGAATAGTACACTTTTGTTACTATTTAAAAAATATCTTTGGATACTTCACTTTTTATATTGCTCAGAGATTTTAATATTCCTATCTCAGTTATTCTCCTGACTTGTTAACTTGATGGTTATTTCAATTGGTATTATGGTGGGAAGCTCTTTTATTAACATAATTATTAATGTTAATTATCATATAAAGTTTCTGTTATTAGTTCTTTATTCTTCTCTGGTTTTTTGTTACAATCTGCTTTTATTTATGGTAGCATATATTTCTGATATATTTGTTTGTTTCTCAGTTTTATTTGTTCCACTTGTTCCATGTTCTAGAACTTTCTTATAATTGTTTTTATTATATTTGACACTTAATTCATGATCATTTCATTATTGATTTATTTAATTACATTTATAACTTTGATTCTTTTCTCAAATTACTTCTCTCTGGTTTTTTATTCAAATGAATGTCTTAATTAATTTTTTGAATGAGGTTATTTTTTCTCTTTATACCACTTCAAAGTGTTATCATTTTTATTTCCACACAAGTTTATTCAGTTAATCGTATCACTCGTTTTTATTTCTTTTTATACAATTTCATAGAAGGTTTTTACAATTTGTCTGGTTGAAATTGACATTCCTATATCTTTTAGAATTGACTTGTTTAATTCTAAATTCTTTTTCTTTTTATTTTCTCGAAGTTTTTCTTAAAATCATTGTAGTAAGGTGGTCTTACTAGGTTTTTGAATTTTGATGATTAAATTCAAAATTATTTTTTATTTATTCCTTAAAGTTTTTATAAATAACTGGTTTGTAAGGTGTGCTTACAATATTTTTGAATTTTTATTATTTAATTCAAAATTCTTCTTCTTTTAATTCCTCTTAATAATAGTTTTCATAATAATGGTTAGTAAGGTGTTCTTACTATATTTTAGAATTTTTATTATTATTAAATTCAAAATTCTTTTATATTACTACTCATGATACTTTTTCATGGATGCCTGGTTATAGACACCCTTGATTTTACCAGAGCCCATCTCCTTGATCTCATACGTGTTATTATTTTTGTCTTTGGAGGCTATATAGGGTCCAGTGTATAAGAGTAATAATTTCTTAGTTATCCCTTCCAGTGAACTTGGTAATTCCCTATTTTTTAATAAAACTTTTTCACCACTGGTATAGGTAATTATTTTACCCATATCTTTTTGATATTTAATTCGCCGTTTCTCCTGGTCTTCGGCCACCTTGTTATAAAACTTTATTCGGTCAAAAGTATAATTATTTTCCCTCGGGAACTACAATATTTCTTCGATCTCCCTTGGGGGTTGTTTTTCGTACATGGCGGAGTATGGGGTAATTCCTATGGCTGGGTGGTAGGCCAGGTTGAGGAATTCTTCTGTGGCCTCTAGATAGTCTTGCCACCTCCTCTGTTGATTGTGGCAATAAGTTCGTAATATTCGCCCCACCTCTCGTAATACGCTCTCTGCCGGGTTACTGCTCGGGTGGTAGACCGAGGTTTTATAAGTACGGACACCTATTGACAGTAGGGTATCCCGCCATTTTTTCCCCTTGAATTGGGTTCCGTGGTCGGTGATGATCGAAACTGGTTTTCCGACGTTTGGGAAGTACTGGTTGGTTAATATGTCGAGAATTTTATTTGTAGTCGCCCGATTTGCTGGGTATAGCTTGATGAACTTCGTGAAATGGTCCATCACGATGACTAGATACTTGTATCTGTGACGACCCCCACTGCGGGGAAACGGCCCGCATATGTCCAAAAATACTTTTTCCAACTTGGCCTGAGATGTTATTGGAATCATTTGCCCTTCCTTTTTCTCGTTATTCGATTTAACGAGTTGGCAAATGCGGCAACCCTTTATATATTTCCGGACCTTCCGGTTAATATCTTTAAGGTGGCAGCTCTCTTCCAGGGCCTTTATCACCTTTAAGGCGCCCATATGCCTATATCGAACATGATAGTTATTTACTATCTCCTTTTCGATATGGGTTGGAATGATAACCTTCCATTTCTCCTTCCTCAAAGATGGTTGTATGAACAGTACATTGTTATGAATTTTATAATATCGGGCGATAGTCTCGTCCCCTGCTTCCAATCTCGTCTTAATGGATTGTAATTTCGTGTCTGCTTGTTGGTGGGTGCTTAGGTTTTCCAATAATGATTCTAGATCGGCTCTGTTACTAAGAATGTGGTATATTTTGAGTACACTCTCTTTCTCCCCCTCGAAAGTTTGCTTATCTATGTCGATTCGTGACAACACGTCCGCAACGACATTCTTCCTTCCGGGGATGTACTCCCACTTAAGATCATACTCTTGTAGCAACAGTATCCACCGGGTCAACCTTCCGTGACTGAGTTTGCATCTCCTTAAGAACGATATGGACTTATGGTCAGTCCGGACGGTAACGGAGTAACCAAGGATGTAGGTGCTGAATTTGCCACACACGAACACTACACTTAACAACTCTTTTTCAGTGACGTGGTAGTTCCTTTCGCACTGGTTTAACGCTCTACTTGCGAAGCAAATCACGAGATGTTCGCCCTCCTCATCCTCTTGATACAGTGTTGTGCCAAGGCTAATGTCGCTGGCATCGCAATTCAGGAAGAACGGTTTACTGAAATCCGGATGGCGAAGTATTATTGGTTCAAGGAACTTTTCTTTAATCAGCGTTAAGGTCTCATTCTGTTCTATACCCCATATCCATTTATTCTTGGATGACAGTTGCGGCTGAAATCTGGCGGTTAATTCAGAATACTTTTCCTGGAACTTGCGATAGTAATTACAGAGTCCCAGGAATGACTGTAATTGCCTTCGATTCTTCGGTGTTGGAAATTTCTGAATCGCTTCTACTTAATCAGCCGATGGTGAGATTCCCTGGTTATTCAATATAAAGCCCAAGAATTGAATTTCCTTGGCTATGAAATGAGATTTTTCTAGCTTTAGCGTGATGTTATTCGCAGCTAATTTCTTTAACACATGTTCCACACGGTAGCAGTGTTCCTCCCAAGTTTCTGAGGATACTAGCAAATCATCTACGTAAACGGTGGTGAACTGTAGTGCTTCCTGGCCAAGTATCTGGTCCATGCAGTGTACAAAGACTGCGACTGAATTTACCAGTCCGATGGGCAACCTCTTAAACTGGTAGTTCCGCCCTTCGAATATGAAGGCCAGATACTGGCGACTCTGTGGGTGCAATTCCACTTGCCAGTAGCCGCACACCGTGTCCCAGGTACTAAAGTACTTGGTACCGTGGAACCGTTTTAAAATCTCTTCAATCTCACCGGGCGAAGTCCTGTCATTAATAATCATTTTATTAATTTCCCGCGCATCTAGGCATAAACGGACTTGTCCGTTTTTCTTAGGAATAGCCACGATAGGACTTGTGCATGGGGATTGGCTACTCTCTATAATGTCACGGTTAATCATCTTAGTTATTTCAGCTCTTACTGCTTCCTTTCGTGATTGCGCGATGGGGTATGACTTCCGGTTAAAGTCCACTGTGTCTCGGAATTGTAGAGTACACTGTAAGTTTTTTACTTTACCGGGCTCGTCAGAAAATACTGATTTATATTGTTCGTAAATATTTATTAATTCGTTTGCTTGGTGTGTTTGCAACCTTTCTCCTGTTACACCGCTCCGGAAATCCCTGATTTCCTGGATCTTTTGGGACCATAAGTCCTCATTAGCGTTATCGTCCATTATTCGTTCAATCATAGGAGTTTGATTTATATAATTGATTTTGCGAATCTTGGGAATTACTTGGTCGCTACCAACCAAGTCAGCCGTCCAAGTTTGTCCGTTCGTAAACAGTGACAATTTCTCCGTTCGTAAATCAATTACGGCGGAGTTCCGCCTCAGCACATCGCACCCTACCAATATGTTAAATTGCAGCCCGCTCGCCACTAAGAATTCCATTTCGATAGCTATACCGCAGCTCATCACATTGGCGGAGACTTGCCTTCTGATTGTCTTATTTTAGCGGCCGGTTGCACCTAACAAAATAATATTATTTAACGGCAATGTCGGTAATGTTCGTCCGCATTCTCTTTGTATTCTCTCCAACTCTGTAGTACTAATTATGGATACGTTGGAACCAGTATCGATCATTAAATTGGCGGGGATTCCTTCTATCTCCGCATTTATATGTATTATTTCGTGACTTATATTATTGTTGGGACTAATATCGTCCTCCTCCAATAATTCGTGTCGGAGGTTCTTTAGGTAATTACAACCGATTATAGTGATACGATTATTTTCAGTTGCATTTGGCAACTCATTTCTATACCCAGGATTTAGGTGCAGCAACCGGTTTCGGTGATTTATTACTGCCTCCTCCCGTTTAAATGCTCGACATCATTGTTATTAAATGTCGTACTGGTTGATGCATCATTCGGGAGACCTAGAGTGGGTCCCTGCCGCTATGTTCGATGATCTAACGGTTGTTCGCTGTTTGTCAGCCGTTCTGTGTTATCTAGGCTGGTACTCCGTCTAGCAGGATTGTACCTTGGTTGGTCACGTTCTCGGCTCCTCCGCCTATCTTCATATTCGTGATAGTTGTTGCGTCTCTGGTGGTAATACCTACGTTGGCGACCGTCTTCCGCTCGTATGAAATTCACTCGCGGTCGAGAAAACCTATTATTATTATACATATTGTGCTGTGGTCTCCAAGTTGCATATAACTAACTATATTTAATATTACCTTGTGTATCCAAATACACTGGTGCTCCTCCTTGCAACTTCAATGTTTCTTTAAAAAACTACGCGTTTCGGGACTCATGGTCCCATCATCAGGTTGATAAAAAACAAGAATCACTCACATGGAGTACGTCAACTTAATAAGAAATAAATAAAAAGTTTCACTCGCACATACCGCGTGTATACAATTACACAACTACACGATGCGCATCGTATCGGAACTTGCAAGCGACTAACCGTTACGCGTCGCACTATCTCTACCTTTATCTATGTGTTGTTCCAACACGCGTATGGCCGTGTCATACAGTCCGTTGGACTTAAAAGAAAGCTTGTCGTTCAAGAGCTGATTACCTTGGGTTTTTGAGGCCTTATAAATTTCAAATTCTTCCAGCGCGTCCATAAGCCTGCCCTTTTTACAGAAATGCAACGGCTGGAACGCTTATGGACGCGCTGGAAGAATTTGAAATTTATAAGGCCTCAAAAACCCAAGGTAATCAGCTCTTGAACGACAAGCTTTCTTTTAAGTCCAACGGACTGTATGACACGGCCATACGCGTGTTGGAACAACACATAGATAAAGGTAGAGATAGTGCGACGCGTAACGGTTAGTCGCTTGCAAGTTCCGATACGATGCGCATCGTGTAGTTGTGTAATTGTATACACGCGGTATGTGCGAGTGAAACTTTTTATTTATTTCTTATTAAGTTGACGTACTCCATGTGAGTGATTCTTGTTTTTTATCAACCTGATGATGGGACCATGAGTCCCGAAACGCGTAGTTTTTTAAAGAAACATTGAAGTTGCAAGGAGGAGCACCAGTGTACTTGGATACACAAGGTAATATTAAATATAGTTAGTTTTATGCAACTTGGAGACCACAACACAATATGTATATTGAAGCTACTCAGGCAAAGTTGGTCTATAAATACAAAAGTATAAAAATCAAACTAATAAAAGCTAGTCTCGACATCAGATTTAATAAGAAATGCTTATACATGGATATAACGCCTAACTACGTTAGAGTTAACATCAAGAACACGTCTTCATCGGCTTCTGTCGCCCAAAAATTGGCTCAGAAAGTGTGGATGAAAGAAGAAATTAAACATCTTTATTCCAAAAAGACCAAATTAAACAGCGAACTGTATCATGCACACTTGGAAATTCTTAATAAAATTCACCCGGTTGTTGTTCATGAAGTCTTGTCATGTATTGAGACGCAGATTCGTAATATCATAAGTAAGGTCGTAAACATACAAAAAATAAAGTTTGAAAAATTAAAAAGAAAACAGTACCAAACGGACCGTAGTTACACATACAATAAACACACATTTTGTACACGTATGGTTAACGATAGCAACATAAAATTTACTAGAGTAGAAGAGAAATTATTGAGCAAAGGCCTAAATTATAACCTTCCAAGACTATCTAAACACAATATTATTCGTGAAGTAACTAATGCTGAAGCGGCCGTAAAAATACTAAGTGATCAAGATAAACAAAACGAGGCTCGCGTGTTCATTAATAACAAACTGAACCGTATGTTAAAAAGTGAAAAGCGTCCACCTGACTACAAATATCGCAGGGATATAAAAACTGTACGCAATATTAAGCAAAAACTCGAGAACAATAATGCTATCATAACTAAAGCTGATAAAGGCAATACGATTATAATCTTAAATCAAGACGAATACAAACAGAAAGTTTATGAGTTTATTCACGATAATAACATACGTACTTTGACTAGAGACCCCACTACAAAATACGTTAGGGATATCAACAACTGTATTAATAGATCCACATGCCTATTTGATACACGCACTATGCGTCTGCTAAAACCAATACACGCCCAAGCTCCCGCACTTAACGGCCTCCCAAAATTACACAAGGAGAATATGCCCATACGTCCTGTGGTTAATTTTACCACAGCACCTGGGTATAAGGTAGCTAAGAAACTTTTACAGATCTTAAAAAGTAATATTAAAATAGACATTAACCACAGCGTCAGAAATAGTATTGAGTTTGTGGACAGAGTGAAATCGTTAGTAGTATTACCACAATATAAGTTGGTGTCCTTTGACGTTACGAACCTTTACACTAATGTTCCTGTGCCCCAAACGATTGATATTTTACAGAAAAACCTGGAGGATTCAGGCACTTTGGATCAGCAAAAAATCCATGAACTTATCGCGTTACTAAGAATAATATTATGCCAGAATTATTTCACTTTTGACAACCGATTTTTTGCGCAGGACGACGGCCTTGCAATGGGATCGCCACTTAGTGGTTTCTTGGCCGATCTTTATCTTAACTATTTTGAAAATGAACATATTTTATCGCATAAAAACAAGCTTTACAAAAATATCATCTCATACACTCGGTATGTGGATGACACATTCCTTGTTATTAATGGCACACATAGACAAATAGAAACCTTGAGTAAATACATGAATAGTATACACTCAAAAATAAAGTTCACGTTGGAGATGGAAAATAACAGTAGCCTAAATTTTCTGGACATAACTGTGCGAAAAATAAATAATTTGTTTAGGTTCAACATCTATAGGAAGCCAACTGCCACAGATATTACTATTCACGCTTCTTCATTTCATCCATTTGCACAAAAAATGGCATCATTCAACTCGTTGGTTAACAGATTACTAAAAATTCCGTTAGAGGCGAAAGACTACATCGATGAGCTTAATACGATAAAGTATATCGCGGTGGCCAACGGTTACAATAGTACAGTTGTAGACAAAATAGTAGCGAGGCAGAGGAGGAACATATATAAAAATAGGAGCATAAACAAAACACACAACAGTGACATTAAATATATACCAACAGAATTTACAAATCTTTTGCCTAATACTATTAAGAACGTTTTTAAAAAACACGGTTTTGCAGTTTCTTTGAAAACGAGTAATTGTATTTTGAACGCTTTGAGACCAGTGACCAACAGACTAGTAGAAAACTGTTCTGGTATTTATAAAATAGAATGCGAGGACTGCAATAATTTTTATGTTGGACAAACGGGCAGGAAATTTCTGGATAGGTACAGAGAACATCTCCCTAGAGGTGATATCCAGAAGATAAAATCAAACTTTGCCTTGCATATAGTCAACCAGAACCATAATTACTCGAGTTTTCAAAGTAGCTTCAAGCCGTTGCATTTCTGTAAAAAGGGCAGGCTTATGGACGCGCTGGAAGAATTTGAAATTTATAAGGCCTCAAAAACCCAAGGTAATCAGCTCTTGAACGACAAGCTTTCTTTTAAGTCCAACGGACTGTATGACACGGCCATACGCGTGTTGGAACAACACATAGATAAAGGTAGAGATAGTGCGACGCGTAACGGTTAGTCGCTTGCAAGTTCCGATACGATGCGCATCGTGTAGTTGTGTAATTGTATACACGCGGTATGTGCGAGTGAAACTTTTTATTTATTTCTTATTAAGTTGACGTACTCCATGTGAGTGATTCTTGTTTTTTATCAACCTGATGATGGGACCATGAGTCCCGAAACGCGTAGTTTTTTAAAGAAACATTGAAGTTGCAAGGAGGAGCACCAGTGTACTTGGATACACAAGGTAATATTAAATATAGTCTATTATTATTGGTGTTACTATTCTGTGGATTACCAAGATTATTATTATAATAACGTTCGTTATTATAATTGGGGCTTCTCTGACTGTTAGGGTTTGGGTAGTATGAATTTCGGTTACTCTGATAACCATTATTTGGTCGATTATTGTTCGGATTATTTTGAACCTGGTTATTATTATTATTATTATTATTATTACTGTTGTTATTGTTGTTATTTTGTGGATAGGCTCAGTTTCCTTGGTATCCAGTGTTGTTGTTGGTTGTACCGTTGTTGGTATTTGGATAAGTTCTAGGTTCTGGCCGATCATTCCTTCTCCGGCTTTGTCGGTAGTACTCCTCATTTTCGTAGTTCTCGAGGAGTTCTGTCATGGCCTGTATGGTCTTAATTTGGCTGCCTCTCCTCGCTCGAATCACCTCCTCATCATACTGATATGACACTTTGTTGATGAGGCATTCTTCTGGTATGGCTGGTTCCAGATGCTTGGCCATACATACTTTGCCGAGGAAGTACGCCGTCATTGAGCTACCCACTTGTGGTTTATAATGGCCGTGACAGATGTTGTCACGGATTAAATTTTGGGTAGTCTCAGACCAATATTTCGCCTTGAAGAGGTTTTTAAACTGCTGATAATTCTCTATGTCACTGCGGTTGGCCATCCACCAATGATCATTCATTTCTCGGAAGGACTCGTCTAATAATTCTCGGTCATGGACCCATCTGTTGCCCCTATGTTTGTCCATGTATTCTTCGATTCGGGCCAAGAACTCCATTGGCTTTCGTTTATATTGTCGGAAGTTCAACCATTCTCTATGCTCGTTCATGGGGAAATTAGTGAAGCTAGTCGGCTGGTTCCTGATTACCTCCATTTCTTCCTGGCTCTGTCGCACTTGTCCAGTGATATTAGTCATCGCCGCTTCCATACCGTCGCATCTTTCTGTGACATGGGTTCGCACCTTATTTATTTCCTCCTGTGTTTCTTTTCGGTTTTCTTCCCATTTAGTTTTCTGGTGTTCTTTGACCTGGGTAATTTCCGTATTTATTACCTCCCTGACTTCCTGTACTTCACATTCCGTCTGGTGGCATCTTTCGTCCACTTTCCTGATATGTTGGTTTAGTATTACTACCTCTTGTTCCAATTTCTTAACTATGGATCTTTTACTGTCGTTTATTTTCCTGTTCAACTCTTCCTTCGCTAACTCGATTCTCTCGTCTACCTTATTCATGCTCTCCTGGTTGACTTCCCTTAATTCTTCTCTTAACCGTTGGTTATTCTCATCCAATTTCTCCTCCATCTTCTGATTATTTTCCTCCAACTTTTCCTTCAGTTGCTGATTGTCGTTTTCCATCTTCCTACTTGTTTCCTCCATCTTCTCTTCCATCTTCTTGCTATTTTCTTCCATCTTCTCTTCCATCTTTTTGCTGGTTTCCTCAATTCTCTTGTTGGTATTCTCTATCTTACGGCCCAATTCTTCGTTGGTTGACTTGAATTCTTTCAAATTCTTACTGGTTTCCTCGATTCTCTTACCCAATTCTTCTTTTGTGGATTGATTGTCCTTCTTCAAATCTTGATTCAATTTCTTACTATTTTCTTCCATTTTGGATTCTAGGTTCTTATTCATTTGTAGGAACAATTCCATCATCTTATCTAAAATGGGATTCTCTGTAGTTTGGGATTCCTGTTTCTCCTTCTCTGGGACATTGACGTCACCTGTTTGCGTTGGTACTTCAGGTTGTTCCTCTGGTGGTGCGGGTTGTTTATGTTCCACCGGTGTTACCAACACTTCTGGATCCTCCACGGGTGTTGCCCCCTTGTCCCCAATTTCGACTTCCTTTTCGGCCTCTGCCGCCCTTTTCTTCGAAGTCGCACGTCGTTGCATTTTGCCTCCTTCTCGACTGTATAATCGCTGCCAAGCTTAATTAGTTAAGCCCCATGTTGGGCGCCAATTTGTAACCAGACGCTGTTCCACGCTGTTACAAATAAATAATTTCTTCGTATTGTACAAAGAAAAAAAAAATTTTATTTAAAAAAAAATTTTGTTAAAAAAAAATGTTATGTTTGTTATTGTAATAATTCAGAAATAATCCTGGTTCTGCGTTTTGGTTAAAATTTTAAAATTCTGTGAGTTTATTTTGGTTAATTTTTACACTTCTGGTTGACCTTAAATGAATCTGGAGTTAATCAGATTGTCTTGTTACAATAATCGATTTGCGATTTTCAGCTCTGCTCCAGTATATCACTTTCCGTTGAAATTTGTCGTCTTCCAGTAAGTCCTTTAATTAACTAAAACTCTTATTCTAATATGTGAAATAATTTTAAATACTGTTAGTTGAATGAATTGAATTTATTGATAATATTTATAAAAGATCGATTTAAAATCGATGTTGAGCAAATGTTCGACTCTTTCACAGGGCTTGGTCGATATTACTATTACAGGTTATTTTTATATAAATATCAGAAAGGTTCTTATAACGATTATAATTATATAGTCAGAGAAGGGGGCAATCATAGAAAGTATAACATGTACAAAAATAATTCTTAAAGTAATAAATGACAATTTGTTAATAATATATAATGTTTGTAATATACAATTTATACCCAATGGTTACTGGACGAATTCGTTGCTGGTGTATACTTTGCATCATGGGAAGTTCAAAATGGCGGCACGTCTCGTTGTAGCATATTACTGTGAACTGATGGTTGGAAATTCTGATAATAAAATTACCTTCACAACTGTTTTATTGGTCTCCGTAATAGTGTATATTGTCTATTGTGTTGTTTGAGGTATCCTGGATAAGTGTTCAGTGTTCACTGGTGTTAATTGTCTTATGTTAGATGTGTTCAATGTTTTCTGGTTATGGCCAAGAATCGAGAAGTTGTTACGATGTGAATTATTAATGTTAGGTTGTTTGACTGGTTTAATTCACTGGTATTTTGCTGCGTATCGTTTGTTTTCACTGTTTTGGTAGTGTATTTCGCTGATTTTAAGTTAAAAATTGTCAATTTAGGTAACTCTCGTTTTCACTGATTTTCAACTTTGTACGCCATTACAATTCGTTATACCGTTTTTTAACGCGATCTAATATCAACTGTTCTCGTTGAATGTTAATTAAGAACTGTTTTACTTCCTTCGTCTCAGGAAATATCTTGCCAAGTTAATATTGGAAAAGTATTGTTTAAATAATTTTCACTTCCTATTTAGGTAAATTTTAAATACATTATATATGGAATATTTTTAGTTTATTGATTGCTTTCATGAACTATTAACCACGTAATTGGTTTATTTACCTCATTCTGTTTAATTTGATATGTCATAGTCCATATTTGTATAGATTTCTATTAAAATTGCCATATTTCTGTCTTTTTGGAAATCTAGGCCCAAAATCCGGTTTCCTGTTCTTGTACACAATTACTGCCATTTTAGGTGTTATAAATATAATTATAATAAATTTCAGATGGTCACAAATCTTTCCTTTTCCTTTTCCTTTTCCTTATAAATTTAACATTTGAACTGTCTTTTAGTGATAAATCATGAATTTACTATTTCTCCTTTAAAATATTTAGTTATTACATTTCGAAAATTTTTAATAATTTAAGACATCCTTCTATATTACTCTTTTAAAGTATAGGATCATTTATAGTAGTTGGTTATCGATCCACCTTACATAAATCTTATTAGTTTACATGGTTCATTGGTTAATTAACTAGTATATATTAATTTTTTGGGAATTCATTATTTGGCCTAGAAGTTAGTATTTTACATATATGGTTTTTTCCAATAAAGTTATTTTTGCACCTCCTCTGACTTTTTAAAGTTAACATCACATTAAATAAAATTACTTACATAACTGTTGATACCTGTAGCATATAATTCATGCTACTAATACAAAAAATAATATTTAATATTAACTAGCAGTCTTCAAAGTTAGACATGTAGCTGGAACTATTTTTAACATATATTTTAAACATTTTTATAAACTGATGCAGCATCCACACATAAACATTTTAATTTGTATGCATACTGTTATGTAACTAAAACATCTTACACTAAATATAAACCTTATTCTATTAGAACTCTTTAAAAAGTGGAGTTCCTAGGCTGTAAACATAATTAGCCATTTCACATTTATTAGTTTTTACTAAACTTAAGTATATCACAGTCTTTTCTGTTTATTTAGTATTTTAAATTAATCCACAGTTACTGTATTTATTCCCCCACATACTTTCTTTATTATTGGCATTACTATGAATGTTTTGAGATAAAAAAGTGACCTCTTTTATGAAACACTAGCAAAATACCCGTGCTTCGCTACGGAGTTTCACGTTGTACGTAATTGTACAATTATTGCTCGCTTAATAGTATAGCATTAGATAGATTGTACAAATTCTCAACTCTTTGTTTATTTACATTCATATCAACAGCTATTTATTATTTATTTCGATAAAATCGTTAGAGCCGTTTCCGAGAATGAAAGGACATACATTTATTAATTAATTGAACTTCGAAATTTTCTCGACTGTAAGAACCTGCAAACAACGAAATTTTTCCAATTTAAAACAATGATTAAAAACTCAGAACTAAATATATTCGGGGTATCCAATAAACTGAGATGTCAACCACTTCATTTACAAAGTATGCAATTCCCGCGATAAATTTCATTATTTGGTTTTTTGCTCCTTAGGAGTGAAAGTTTTTAAAACCGTTTCTTAGTGAGCACCTAAGACCTATGTTGAAGCTACTTTCAAAGTTTCATTGATATCCATTCAGTGGTTTCAGAGATATCGTGATCAGTGGGTCAGTCAGTGGTATTTGGCTTATATAGATATGTATATTGTACTGGTTTATTTTTTTTTTATTACAGGTATTGTAATAAAGATCTGTACCTACTGTTATTATATTTTTGTATTTACCAGTACATGTAAAGAAACTCTTTTTCTCAGGGTTAATGATTATTAAGTTATTTTATCGTATTTACGATTAAATCTATTAATTTCTTTTCTTTAAACCAACCCAGATTCAGTTAATGGGTATTACTTTGGTAATTAACCATGTAAAAAGTAACTAACTCAAACTGAAACAACTCTGAATTCACACACTATTAAGAAGTTTCTTAAGATGCATACACCACCTTTGATATCACAACCTATATCTTTATTTATAAAAACCGTGGACTCTGGCCCCGCCGTCTTTCGCGGGATCCGACCTAAGATTCCCCGGGTTCCGTGGATGAACTCCGGGGAAGGCCCGTCGGACGACTCCCGCGCTATTTCCTACGCGGGAGACTTCCACCGATGCTATGGTAACCAGAATCTATTCTATTGGGTTGCCATAGTAACCAGATCTAATAGTTTTTAAGACCCAAAGGACCCCCCAAAGGATCGTATCGAAAAAACACTTGTCCTATGTTGGTTCTCCCGTTGCGTAAAATATTTGTGCCAAGTTTGGTTGAAATCGGTCCAGTGGTTTAGGAGGAGATGTGGAAGACCCCAAAGGACCCCCCGAAGGATCGTATCGAAAAAACACCTACCCTATGTTGGTTCTCCCGTTGAGTAAAATATTTGTGCCAAGTTTGGTTGAAATCGGTCTAGTGGTTTAGGAAGAGATGTGGAAGACCCCAAAGGACCCCATCGAAGAAAACACCTATCCTATGTTGGTTCTCCCGTTGCGTAAAATATTTGTGCCAAGTTTGGTTGAAATCGGTCCAGTGATTTAGGAGGAGATGTGGAAGACCCCAAAGAACCCCAAAGGACCCCATCGAAAAAAACACCTATCCTATGTTGGTTCTCCCGTCGCGTAAAATATTTGTGCCAAGTTTGGTTGAAATCGGTCCAGTGGTTTAGGAGGAGATGTGGAAGACCCCAAAGAACCCCAAAGGACCCCATCGAAGAAAACACCTATCCTATGTTGGTTCTCCCGTTGCGTAAAATATTTGTGCCAAGTTTGGTTGAAATCGGTCCAGTGGTTTAGGAGGAGATGTGGAAGACCCCAAAGAACCCCCCAAAGGACCCCATCGAGAAAAACCTATCCTATGTTGGTTCTCCCGTCGCGTAAAATATTTGTGCCAAGTTTGGTTGAAATCGGTCCAGTGGTTGAGGAGGAGATGTGGAAGACCCCAAAGAACCCCAAAGGACCCCATCGAAAAAACACCTATCCTATGTTGGTTCTCCCGTCGCGTAAAATATTTGTGCCAAGTTTGGTTGAAATCGGTCCAGTGGTTTAGGAGGAGATGTGGAACATACATACATAGATACATACATACAATAGGGGGGGGTTTGCCCCTTATGAGTGAAAGTTTTTAAAACCGTTTCTTAGTGAGCACCTAAGACCTATGATGAAGCTATGTTCAAAGTTTCATTGATATCCATTCAGTAGTTTTTGCTCTACGTTGATTCTATGTCAGTTAGTCAGGCAAACTTTCCCCCCCTTTTTCCCCCTTTAAAGGTCGAATTTCCAAAAATCCTTCTTAGCGGATACCTACATCACATAAGGAACCTACATGCCAAATTTCAAGTTTCTAGGTGTTATAGTTTCGGAGATTTCGTGATAAATCAGTGAGTCAGTGAGTCAGTGGTATTTCTCTTTTATATATATATTTCATTTCAATATTTCATCACTTGTTAATTATAAAATATAAAAGTTATTTAATAGCACCTTGTTTAAGTAATAGTTCACATTAACTTGAAGTTTATTATATTTAAAATCACTTCCACTGTACACATTCACTGTTGGTTCTGACTTATATTTGAGTTTTATTATATTCTCAGACCAAACCTTTAGTCATAATGGACTGTGAAGATTTGTTTATTTTCCTATATAATAACTTTAGTTGGTGCACTTCTTATCACACTACAAATACTTTTGTCTATAATTTAGTTACAATTTTTATGAGGTTTTGGGGTGTTATACTTTCTTTGGTGGTATTAATATTTGGTTTGGGGTTCATTATCGTTAATAATAGGTTTATTAATATGTATTTATTGTGGTTCTTTCATCCTATATCTTCTTTTCTTCTCTTCTTGTGTTTATCAAGGTACTTAGTTTTATCTTGTCCGTTGGTTGGTTCGGGGTATCTTCTTTATCATCTGCTTCTAAACTTCCTCTTCCTTCTTGGTTTCGGGGTATCTTCTTTATCACATGCTCCTAAACTTACTCTTCCTTCTTGGGTTCGGGGTATCTCCTTTATTACATGCTCCTAATCTCCTGGGTAATCTCCTGATTTTTTAATATGAGTTTCTTTTAATTTATTTTCTTGAGTTTTAATGTTGCATTTTTATTATGTAATTACTTTTTTCCTTTTATTGTGGTGTTTTTCTTTGAAGTTTCATTTATTTTCATTTGAAATTCTTTGAGTTATATTGTAATTTAATTGTTTTTATGATCTTAATGGAATTAATTTTTAGTGGATTATCTGTCATCCTACAACATACATGCAACGTATTCAAATGCATCTTTTATATATTTACATTCAAAAACACTATGCTAAAATATAGTAAGGTAAAAAGACATGAAATTTCATGAGTTGTAAAAAGACAGAGCAGAAGTAACGTTTGGCAACAACTGTTATGTACGTATAATGTGCGACTGAGTTAGTAACAAAATGAACTTTGTGCTTGACTAGAAAAGAAAGAAACTTGACCTCAATAGACCTTTTTATATTGAATTTAAGTACATTACTACACTTTTCCAAGTTACTGGAAAGAACTTCTGGTTCCATCGTAATTACCAGGTTAAACATAAAATAAATATGTAGGTCTATATTCACGTAAACATATGTCATTATGCGTTTTACATAAAATGTGATAGTTCATGGTGTCGTTCTGTGTTTGGTAGCTAGAATACTTCTCTTGAGCGTCCAACAGTAATTTGCAAAGCACCCTTAAGTGTCCTTTTCCATGTAAACACTCTTTCGTGACAGAGGTACTTTGTGTGTTCGTCACTGATGATAAAAACTGTTTCGTAAGGAGTCCAATCAGAGAATGTATTGTATCTTTATATATTTATATATTTAAAGGACTGTAAGAGAGTTCATATAATCGAAGCTTTAAGGTTTCAAAAAATTTTGCTTACCATTTTTGTATCGTCTCCATGCTGAACTTTGACTTACCTTAGGGCCTCAAAAATGAGAGCTATTTTACTTTTAGATTTAAATTTCCTTGATTAAACGAAGGTAGGTTCCTTCCAGTAGTGAGACGTTACAGCATTTTTATCTAATACTTTGAAAAAAATTTAAAGCCTTATGTCTAAGACTTAACTTCATAAAAGTAGACTGCATAGAGTAACCTAGTGAAGGATTTACAATATTTTTCTATCAAAAACCAGTTTTGTGCGTTGGAGACTTCTTTACGACGTAATGGTTTTTCTGATTATGTCGTCATGGTCTTTGGACAGGAAGTAACAAAACTTAGCATGGCCTAATTCAAAACTTACTAAATAAGTGGCTTTTAAACTGCAATTATACGTGTCACAAATCCTGTGGTATTGAGTTTATTTTAAGACAGGATTTTCATATTTTCAAAGTTTTGTTCAAGTTAATTTTTCGTAAGCTAACAGCTTTCAGCTTTTTGTGCCAATCATCGCCACAGGTAACACAAGATTTCTGGATACTTTTATCTTAAAACACTTAGAAAGTATTGTATATCACTAGTCAAAAGTAGACTGCAACGTCAATAAGCGCGTACGTAGTGAATGGCCGCGCAACACAGGCGTGTTTTAACCTCATACTACTTCCATGTCTGCTGTCTAGAGCAGCTTTCCGATTGCAACAAGTCTATGAATAGGAAAAAATACATCTTTTGATAGGACAATTACAATAAAGTAAGCGTCAGTAAGTAATAAAAAATATATTAAAAAGCGTCAGAACAGAACACGGTAGACAAACATTGCAGAGAGTTACAGAATATAGAACAATTACAAATAAAATCAAAATAATGTGATTTATTTAAAACTTTAAATATTTTTGAAATAATTCTAATAACAATATAGCAAACATAAAAGATTTTCAGTGCAACCGGCAAAACATCTGATTACGTGAGCTAAGATTATGACAATCGAAATACTTAAATCGAAGTATAAATCAATTATTCGTTAATATATTTCGTTGTCTCTTATGACGCAGAATCATAAAAACTTTGTTATTATTGTAACAAATATAATATACAATGTGTAGGCCTATCTAAATAAAGACTGACGTTTTTGAATAACATGCTATACTCGTACGGTGCACAGAGAGCGACACGGTGATGAACTCGTCAAGCGATGTTTTTTGCAACAAATTACCCCTTGCACTATTTTCTGAGCTATATCCGTTGGAGTAACCGTATGTACACATGTGTGAATGATATTTTGCTGCAAATATAGTAAAAACCTAATCATTTCCACTCCATACCAAACTTAATTATTGGCAAGCAGTTTCTATTCAACATGGTTCTTTTTCAAAACGACAAACAACAAAAGCGGCACAAATTTTGCAGTGAAGGAACGCAACTGAAGATTTTCAATCAAAATTTGTTAGAAAAAGTCTGTGCTAATTTTCGACTTGTTCAGCATCGTTTCGGACAGTTAAACGACGAAATGCACAAGCTCTCCCTACATGGCCTAGGATCTTCACTGACTAACGTTCTGCTCTCTTTAAAACGTTTGAACCACCGATAAAACTGCTACTACACGTAAGTTTCATTAGAAAATTGGCATGTGTGTGTAAAGTTTGCCAAGTCTACGGGAAAATTTTATTGAAACACTCCTTGTTTTTTAAGATATTTCATTGTCACTTTATCTCTAATCCGACGGACAGTTTGGCACGAGCTCATTCCAACGTATATAGATCAAAGACTGATGCTCATTGAGGTAAATGGCCTCATTGCAAATGTTCCGTGACAAATTATTGCAGTATCTTGCCAAAAAAAAAAAACTGCTAAAACTGCTAGGGGGCTCAACAGAGGAGTCCCTGTTGGCAAAAGATCTGCTTTTTTTTTTAACAAACCGTGTATATCACTAACATATCAATGTTTAACAAAACATTTTTCCGTAAGCATTTTTCATTTCTTATAGTCCCATTGTAGTTACTTAATTTCTCTTAAAATAGTCAAGAGATAAATTATAACTATTTCACTAACGACTAGGAACACAAAGTTTTTTATGAGTAAAAACATAAAGTTTTACCTTACAACCTGAACCGGTTTTCACTTTTAAAAAGCTTCTTCAGATGTTCACTGAAGAAGCTTTATAAAAGTAAAAACCGGTTCAGGTTATAAGGTAAAACTTTATGTTTTTTACTCATAAAAAACTTTGTGTTCCGAGTTGTTAGTGAAATAGTTGTATTTAGTAAAGGAACGGACACGTCATGGACAACGAAATCCAAGGGATAAATTATTATAACATTTTCCTCTACAAAGGCTTAACCCTTTCAGTAGAGTTTTTTAATTCTCAGTTGTACAATTTTTTTTGAAATATAACAAAAACTAAACGTATTTATAACATTTTTTTCATATCTGTTTGGAGTTAAATGGATTATCCATGTCGAAGATCTCGGATCGTTTCTTGTAGAGGATGAGGTCACTGGGTGCAGTCTTCATTAATCAAAACTGTATTTTTTATTTATTTTTAAAATTAGAAGTACATTCATGACATTTCTGTGCCTGATTAAGATTTTGATGGTCGAAAAAAATTGTTTTTTTAAAATTTATTTTTAGGTTAATAATTTTTCTAAATAATTATTTTTTTTTGTATAGATTTCAAAAAAATATTTTTTAGAAAAGTTTTGAAGTGCACTTACTTGATGGTTATCAGTGTATTAAAAGCATCTTTCTTTGTCCGGAAAAGCTATTGCTTTATTTCCTGCATTATTAATTTGGTATCCAGATCCTTCATATGGATAGTCATATCTTTGATCTTATAAACATCCTATATCCTATTCATTTGTTTATAGCTCATTTCATAGGATGAGAAACTAAGGATACAAACTTGATATGAAGAGTTTCAATCATCCTTTATTCATAAATATTTTTTGTAAAGATTATCTTACACAGGCAATTCTACATTTAAGTTCCTATGAAGGAAGATAATGATTTCTAAAGATTATGACATTTCTCAATTTCGAAGCGACTCTCAATGCTTTTTTCTCTTTGGCTATAGAGTTGAAAGGGCACTTTTAATATTGCAACAACGTCACCTGTAATGTACAGAATTACTGACAATACGTACAAGGTCCTGAGATATTAAGTAAGGAATAAAACTGATCCGTGACAAATTACAATAAACCATAAATTACAATAACCTGTCTCTGTGGAGGACAGGTTCACTGAAAGGGTTATAAAACGTACAAACACTTGGTAAGTTTCACAACTGTAAAACTTACCAAGTGTTTGTATGTTTTTTAAAACCTTTGTATTAATATGTTTCACCAAGTGCCCAGCGAGTCATCATCGTTGGTTGAAGCATCACGGTTACATACAAATCCGGCAGCTCGGTGGTTGAGGACCTCTATATTTGTAAGGGTAGAAAAAGCAGAAAGGTTTTATAAATAAATATAAGCCTATTATATGCAGTTACGGGGAACCTGATCGTACTACAGACTAACAATTTTATCTTATTTATAGCTTTCTAAACATTTTTCCTTTCTAATTATTGATACTGCCTATTCAAATCTAAACTGTTTGTTTCGGCGTGTACACAGGTGCACGGTAAATGTCCTAATCATGAGAATTTTTACTAATCGGTAAAGTTACATTATAATTTGTTCTCTAAGGTGTATTTTATTCATATAATATTCATAAAAGATATTAAAGAATATTCAAATTTCTTTATATTTGAAACAGATTCTTTCACAGTTGAGACAGGCTCATCTACTTCAGGTTTGCATTCATTCTGAAGAGTTCTATTCTTAGATATTTTTTTCTATAGCCTCAATAAACGCTTCTGTATTCAGCTGTTGTTCTTCTGCTTCATGTCTCAACTCTTCTTCATGTCTGTTTTCAAGAGTGCTTGCTGCTGTTCCTCTGCTTCTTCACTTTCACTTACTGTGTATAAGAACACTATTTTTTCTCATACTGTGGTTTTCATTATTTCTTCTTCTGCGTCCTGTTTTCCATTCTTTCCGTTAAATGTTTTCACTTTAACGTCTTTCTTGATCTTGCGTGACAGCTTGGACAGCTTTTAACATTGGTCGGTATCCATTAAAAAAAAATTAGTAATGTGTACTGCGGTTCGTCTATTGTCAGGTATTCACTGTACAAATATTTCCTTCAGAGTTCACATTAATGGGATATTAAAATACCAGAATAAACCATTAAATGCCAGCAGAATTGGCAGTCACAATTTTTGTTCTCTAAATAAGTATCACAATCCAGTTAAACGGTTATCATAATTAAACACGTCACACTTGCACTAACATTTAACATTTACAAGATCGTAATAGTCGAGAAGGATCTAAAATTGTTTACTAGGGTTTTCTGGAACGTTGTAAGACCCTCATAATGATTCACGATTCGTCTGGAAATTTTCTGTTATTGATTAAGGGCGTGTGATGACTCTTTAGTTGTATAATATGCTTACCAAAATTATATATAAAAATAAAAGAGGGAACGTTTGAAGTAAATGTAATTTTTATAATTTTTGCTTCCTGAAGAAATAAGGAGTTTCTTCGTATGGAAACGCAAAAGGTTAACTAAAATTTTGTTTATGTTGATAAAAGTATTTTGAAAATATCTGAGAACACACACACACACACACACACACGCTCGCGCGCGCGCGCGCGTACAGAGAGGGAGAGAGAGAGAGAGAGAGAGAGAGAGAGAGAGAGAGAGAGTGATGGCGGGAGTGAGGTAGAGGAGAAAATGTGTGAGAGAGTCGGAGAGAAAGAGCACGTCAGAGTCCAGCGGATTAGGAACGCTACGGTGTATACCTCAATTATTGCACAATAGTAATTTATAAATAGGCTTCCGGATGGAACCGACCAAGAAACGTGGCATTTAATTTAACGCGTGTTATTAGAAGCATCCTCGTTGTGGGTCTCAGAAACGTCTGGCGGTGCAGCTTGCACAATTATCTGACATTATGCGTTTCCACAGAACACACTGGCGTGTCCAATCGAACTTGTTGGATACATACGTGCATGCAACACTCATTGAACAACGGATCGCTTTTTTCTAACCACTAAACGTTTACTGGTAAAGTGAAAACAACTTTATTTACCACAGGTGTGAATTATCGATTTCAGACGTAGACTGTCAATGACAGAGTTAAAAATTTTTAGCGTGTTCATGTCCACAACATTGTTCGCTGTTATACGCTTCTCAACGCTTATAACAAACAATAGGATAGATGTGAAAAATCCGACGACGTTTTAGGGTGATAAAAACATACAACAAATTGAATGCTTCAGTTTTACATTACCGTTTTTTTTTCAGGCGTGAACGCAATAAACGTTTAATGCAGGATTTTCATCAAAACTCTTATCGAAAATAACAAAACTTACCTGACGATGGTCCCAGCTAATAACATTAAATATTTTGCGCGACCGTTTATAATGCTGGAAGACACGAAATCAATACTCTGACGAAAAGAAAGCTGTCACGTTCTGAGTATCCAAGGTTTTAATATTTGTTCATTGTAGACAAGGTGAGGAAGGAAGAGACAAAACTAATATTAAAAACAGATGGAGTTTTTAAAAACAAATTTAGTTGTTTATGACTGCAATAAAATTATGTTAAAGGGGAAGTATATAAAAGATTATGGATCGAAGTAAATTAAATACTCGCACGTGAGCATGTGTGCGATAACTTGTGGCAATGCGTTTATATTAGTGAATATGAGTGTTTCAATTCCCAAACGAATAAACATATTCCCGAATATGCGAAGACTTATAATATTTATTACTTATAATACTTATTTATTATGTGAAGACTTATTATATTAGTAGTACTGCATGGCTGACATAAAACACGTATTAAGTAGGCTATAGTTCTTTTTTGTCTCTGCCCATTGCAGAAAATTATATTCCATTTAAATACATTTATATTAAATTATATTAAATATAATTACTTTATATTTAATTATATTACAGTTATATTGAAGAAATCGCAACATAATATGTTCTTGAAAATATATATGTAAATGTATAGCTATGCAATATATGCAATTACGCACATGCAGCCTACAGGTACTTGTGTGTGTGTGTGTGTGAGTCTCGCGCGCGGTTTTCGTAATACAAGAAAAAGTTTATTTTACATGTGAGCCTGTGAAATCTGTTCACACTGAAGGCTAAGTAAGGAACAGGTTTGTAAGCATCAAATAAACTTGTTTTTATTGTTGATTTCCGTCTATTTTTACTTAGCTGTATACAATACTAATTGCTCAGTTTTAAGTTTGTGAACTACACCATACTATGATTGTAAAATTTTCATCGGTTACTCTGATAAACGACAGCTTGGTAAAACTCATTTCATTTACTTATGATATTGTGTCATTATTCAATGTTTATCAATAAAATATTTTTTCCGACACACACTCACTCACGCACACACGCGAGCGCGCACAGCACAGATAACTTCTGTATATAATTTATACTACTTCAACCTCTAATTGGGTTTATTGAAAATAGGTAACGTTTATATTGAGAGCACGAAGCCTTTAGTTAAAATTGTTTCCATGTTATGTAATGGTTTTGATTCACGTAAAGAGTGTATCATCCGACATGGGCCCTAAGTATAATAAAAAGACCGAATTCTGCTCAAAATGTCATGTTTAATCTTTCAGGAATTTGAAAGATTTCACTAACCAGTTCGTGCCCACCAGTGTCTAGAGCAAAATACAATATTTATTTCTGAAGGAACGATTTATCAGTAGGATTGTATTCAAGGCAGAAAGATAAATTAAAGGTAATTAGTCAAACAGAATAATTACCACGTGAATTATTAACTACGATTATAAATCTTTTAAAAACAATACAAAAGTACCCTATAATTACCGAGGTTCCCACAAGTGTCACGTTACAGAGAGTACCACTGTTATATAGACAGTACAACAATTCTGTCAAAGAGAACAATTATTTTCTGCTTTTGTTGCTGTCTGTTAAGCAGATTGCCTGTACCCATTAAAATACAATTTTAACGTAGAGACAAACACCTGTGTTTCGTCGAAGCACCAATCTCCATACTTCCATGTTAGGTTACTGAGGTCACGTTGCCTAAATGTACACGTGTGCACCAATATCGCTTTTTTCCCACCTGCTACCTGACGGTCAGGGATATTTAATTGTTCTCGTCTTATCTACATTATACACATCTCACTGTATTTAGTTACATACAAATGTTTGAATAATTACAATCCTTATTCAACAAAGGGCGTGGTAGTCTACCGAACTAGAGGTTGCCGTTTCATCTCCGGCAGTGCCAATATCAAGTTGCTTTTATAAGCTCCCAGTTCGACTCTACTTGTGAATATACATCAACAGTATGGGTTAAATCGGGTAGCTGAAGGGCAATGCTGGCATTACTTCCTGTTCCGAATCACAAACGGCTCATATTTGTGGCTTAATCCTGCTTGCCTTCACTAAGCTACTTACATGTTACAAATAGGAGCGATAGCATTTAACAAGTTTAGTTTTATTTTTGGTGTGTTGTTGTAATATCTTTCCTTTTTAAAGGTTCAAAAAGTGTTGCTAGTAACTTCTTGATATTACCTACTTAACTTTCTTACAAAAACTTGTTGAATTATATGTTATCAATATAACACGTAAATTGGAAAATCTTTTAAGATCGTCGCTTTAAATTTAACAGTATGCACTACATAACAATTTTTTCCGTAGGGGAGGCAAGTATCACTTATAATATGTTTTTATGTATACAAAACGTTTTAATCATAGCACTGTAGATAGTAATCAGAGGCAGATCGCAAACTTAGTTAGGCTGGGCAATCGTCAAAAGAAATCAGCCGTCAGCCCAATAAAAAATACTTATTTGACTGAAAAACTTATAAGAAAATATTATATTATAATATTATGTATTTTAATTATGAAAATGCGTATTTTCTGATGTTGAAAAAAAACTTGAACTACATAAAAATATAAAAAATTACAATAGGCCCACAGTAATCATGTAGAATTGTAACAACAAAATATAGATGTTTTGCAAAACATACGGAACTATTTGTATAGCACGTCAACCTACTTATAAAGTAGGCTGCAAAATTAAGTAGTGCTAGCGACGGTTTTTTACAATAAACTGCCATTTATTCTGTTCCGCTATAAGGATTAGTCTTTGAGCTACACACGCTGTAGTGGGTACGTGCACACACCGGCCGTCGAATTTATAATGAAGTGAGAATGAAGATTTTAACACAATGTAAAATGTACAATGTACCCACACGCTGTTAACTCCGTAATCTTTACAGAGAAATTTCCAATAGATTCCAAAATTGTCATTACACTTGTATTGGTACGCAGTTGCTGACCTATTTCAAAATGGTCAGCAACCATTTTGAAATAGGTCAAAGTCAACAATCGCAGCACGAATTTTTCAACGAGACGATGCATTGACGTTTTTCTATCCAAATTTTATTTTACCGTCTTATATTGATGCCCATTCTTTCATGAAGTCTCGGAAATTAAACCACGGTTTACAGTTACTATATCACGAGATCTCTTTCCATTATCATCGACATAGCGTTGACCTGCACCGACCAATGTTTCTGCCCCCTTTAGAAATGCCCTAAGTAATCGTCGGCTCATGCAGGGCCTCCCCCCCCCCCATATGCTTAGTTGAACAATCAGAATGTCTCTATAAAGTTTTAATCTAGTTTCACAGCAAATTTTGGTCTACTTCTCCACTCAATCTGATATAGTTCAAAGACTAATGCATATAGGGTCTATATGTCTATAGGTCTATCAAGCTATGGGGCGCGACCCACTGCTAGGTCTGAAGGGGGTGTTTGATGGTCGCGAAGTCGGGTTGGAAAATGTATTTACTGTGTCTTACAAACCTATTGCATTTTGTATTTAAAAGAATTAAGTAAGTATAATTTATTTTAAGTGTAAAAGAGGGCTTAAAGTGCTCGATGTTAGCCAAAATATCATCATAAACTGGGTATACACTACTACAAGTAATTCTGTCGGCACCCATGCTTACGGGCCACATGAAGTGTAATATCCTTCAAGATGGGTCCCGGGCTTAAAAAGGTTAAGAACCACTGGTATAGAGGAACAGAATAAATGGAAGTTTGTTGTCAAAAATTGTCGCTAGGCGTGCTCGAAGCGCGGCGCGTGGGTATTGGTGTTAACAAATTTCTGTCTTTTTTGAAAACACCTCGTAATAATAGAATAAATGGGTGACGTCTATGTAAAGGAAAATCCGCTTGTTAGTCAGATTTGAGAAGACTATATTAAGTAAAATAAATATTTTAACGTTTTATGTTTTGTAGGCTAATTAAGGGGTTTTATGTTTGTAACAAGATTGATTAATTCAGACTAAATTGCTAGCTCCAGTTTCAAATTTATGTAGGAATCATGGAGATAAACAAAACAAGTAATTAAGTAAGACCAGAAGACAGGAAGAAGAGCCACAGAGAAGGTGGCGTTGCTTGTGAGATCGGATTAATTTATAGCATATAATCTTTGGATGACGGTAACGTTTGTATGTAGGCCTAAAATGTAAATATTGAGGCGCAAATGTGGTTGCTGAACAGATTAAGAGGCAGAGACTCCTCATGAAATCACCGAGTTTCCCTATGTTCAGGGCAATATCCTTGGTCAGATGGATATGCTATGAAATATAAAAAAAAGAGTCACCTTGTTCACAAACTAGACTTTCATAACCGATCGTCAAAGAAATGGGAGACTATTCTGTTTTTCGCATGTCGAAAGAAAAGATAATTAAGGAAAATCGTCTTTGTCATTTAGAACCGTCATTTTTAAGCATACTACCTATTTACTATAAGGTAAACAGATAATGTAAGTAGGAACTTGATGTTCCTACAAATTATAATAAAGTCGGCTTTCTAATATGTTAGTTGTGTATGATTTTCTTTATATTGAATTATGTAGAAATTTTCAAAAAGGAATAATAAACACACACTTTAGCAAACAGTGTTGTTTGTCTTCTATTTTGTCTCTGTGTCTTACTAGCATACAGTATTTCCGAAACAGGTAGGCCTACGACTGTAAATGTCTCCCAAATTTTAGTACCCAATGATTTATGCATTGAACCATACTCTTTCTGTTTTTTGCTGTAAAAACCTGTCAGCCCATGCTGATATTCACACAAGAAACGTGGGAAGCGACGTAGATCCAGTGAAAGTGAATACTTCCGGAAATCGGACAAATTTACTCTAATTAAACATGAAACGTCTACAGTGAATGTGAAAAATTACTTCTCATAAACCAGTAACAATTTTTTAATTGAGATACTTGTATGTTGCCGACTATTATACAGAATTGTTAATTTGAAAATTAGTTTCACTCTAATACTTACTTTATAATCCGTTGAGGAAGCATAAACGATGCCATGATTTTGTCTATATCCAAAACTATTAACTTGTCTTCAACGTAGTACAAAAACATAAGGAAAAAATCTGTGTAGACTATTAATCTGTTTCTGAGGTTTTGAATCTTATTGGGACTACCTGATTTGTAACATATCAGGTGAAGAGAATACAGTGCGTTAAGCTTTCAGGTTACAAAATCAAATAAAACTTGGTTATATTAGCACCTGAAGAACAAGGTTGGTACAGCTACCGCTCTAGGCGTAGATGTATTTTAACTAATGTAAACGTCAGAGGAAATTTAGGAAATTATTAAACTTCATAAACGTTCCTTTCTTATTTACCTTTCTTAAACTTTCTTAAAAGTAGTGAAAACCCCTCGTTTTTCGAAATTATTGGTCTTTTCTAGTTCTTTGTATTTATTTATATTTTTATGTTTAAACTAAAGGGTATTAAAAAATTCACAAAATGTTATAAATGTATATACGTATTATTTTTTTAAATAGCGTTATAGATTGCGTGCTGGTAAAGTTGAATTGCAGGAATGCCTGATTAACACGGCCAGAAACTAATTTACCTTTAACATTATGCTGAATTTAATATTTGGATAAATTATATTCAAACCGTAATGATAATACGTTAGTACAATAAGATTAACAATTTGAGAATCCACAACCTGTATCATCCTGTGCAACTAACCCTAGCAACACACCGCTGCCATATTTTGAGCTTGTCATATCAGTGTGTAGATGTGCCACACTCTGAAACCTAGATACTCTCAAACACGTAGGCCTACTGGTAATTCATATTTGAATATAACGGGGATCTAGCAAATTGAAAATACATCATTGTTACGATGAATAAGTTAAATGGATAAAAGCGTACATTTCATCTGCTACATATAATCCAGTCATAGACAGAGAAGAAAGTACCTCAAAAGATTGAGAAACGTTTTAAAATTTGATAATATATAGATCTTCGACATACTAAAATCCAGATAGTTAGGATGCCAAAGTCAGTAGTTACTTATGTAATAACAAAGTGAACAACAAGTAGGCCTAATTCATCCAACAGTTATTTCATACAAGGTACATACATACAAAGAATAATAGAAAGTTTAATTTGAAAAGCAATATCAATTTCTTTAATTTAATTTACTTGAGCAATAAATGACGAATTGTAATGGTAATCAAGTATGTTTCATAAGTACAGTACAAATGTATGGGGATGTGTTCCACACCTCTTCAAATCGTTGTGTTTTAGGCCTGATTCTTCATTAACAATTTCAGTTGCATTACAGTTTGGTCCACAATGGAATTAAGAGCACGGTTTGATCTCATCTCGTCCCGTTGTCTCCTTAGTCCTCATTATCATCAGCAACTGAATCACTTTTGATAAAGTATTTAAACGCAATAGATAGTCAGTCTCAAGGATTGTTTAAGTTTGAAAACGTTGACCATCTTTCATACATCGACTATGTTTGCAAAGAACCAGATTGCAGTTTAAATAAATCAATAAGGCAGTTTAAAGAAAGTAAAATTGTATATGCGTAAATTTCTTGTATACATGTTCAAGTGTTAATACATTTAGCAGATTAAAATATAGTCACTGAGAGAACGAACTCCAAGTGCAAAATGAAGCGGGAAATGACCTATTGAAATTATCAACACATGATTGTAATGTGTGTGTGTGTGTGGGCGCACGAGTGTGTTTTTTAACATGACACTTAAGGAATACTTGATTTTTGGGAGGAAGCATGTGATTGACATAAACGAATTTGTGTAACAAACGTGAGAGCAGCCACCTTCTCAAACCAGTTATAGTTAATTAAAGAATAGTTTTTACTTGAAAGAAATAGAACACTTCTTACTGCGCCTGAACTGTAATCACGAAATTCCGTGGATAACAATTAATGATACAACAAATAAAATTAGGGCAACCAGCATTTGTTATATAGCACAAACCGAATCGTGTTCTAAACAGGTGGCTTTTCAGTGTATATCGAATTAAAAGCAAATGGATTAGAGCGAAAGAGAATGTAGGCCAGTTGACTTACGTAAGTGGTACGTACATGATTAAGATAAAGCAATTACGTTAATAGGTTGGTAAGTAGAAACGTGAAATGCAAGCAATGACAAGGACAAGACAGAACGGCCGTGTCACTGCATCGATGGTATTTGTCGCGGCTTTCTCCTGTAGCTTACACTAAATCTCACCCGTCACAACCGTTTCATTAAAATATCATTTTTCCTGTAATTTAATTCTTAGGGCAAATGTTCTGTTAAGCTTGACTATTGTACGTTAATGTTTGTATTCAGTGGCTTATCTCTGCAAATTTCGCAAATGACTTTTCTGGTCGTTGGTAAGAACGATCAGTCACGCAACTTAAATTCCATACATTAGTTGGGACTTTACTGAATAGCACCCCCCCCCACACAATAAGTATTTACGTACAAACTTGCAGAAAATTATTGTTCATAATTATTTAGAAGGCTGTATTGGAGTACAAGTACATTCTCGTCCTACGTAGAACTTTAGCACATTTTTTTTATATCAACAATATGAAATTACAATATATTTACAAGCTATATTATGGTTAAGTTATTACTCCGAATTGTCTAGATTCTTGTAGTTATGTCTCCCAACATTTGCCCGCCTATGTAGTAGGGAAACGGTCTGCAACATCCACATCCATGCTTTCCTTGTATGACTACCCTATTTAGAATATATAGCTCCATACAATATAATTTGTAATGGGTATCGGCGATCGGCTCAGTTTGTTAAGAATCGCTTCGTACCTCTTGGATATCAGTTATATTCCTGTACTATCAAAAGGGTATCTTACGTTTCGTATAATAGAACCAACTAAAGCTAAAAATTAATCACAATTCGGAAATAATAATTTAAATAAATTACCATATATAAACAAACGTTTAGTAAATCGTTTTATATATTAGTCCTTCTAAACTCTAAGCAAATATCTCACTTTGAAACTAGTGTACTTTGCAAATTAAATTGATTAAAAACACTCCGCATGTCAGTTTTTATCAGTGGAATGCATGTAACGTTCTTGCATGTTTCACGAAATTAGAGCAATAAGAAAACAGCATGTGCAAAAAAATATCTTTCATGAGATAAATAGAAATTATGTGGACTGCAATGTTATAAGGACTAGTGTAGACATGCAAGAGGTTCAGTAATATGAAAGTAAGAGTATATGAAACAATATTAAGAGTAGTGACACCATGCGTCTCAAAATAAAAGTGGCTGTAGAAATAGCAGAAATGAGGAGATTTTTAATATGAAAACATGGACCTAAGCCAACCGATTGAAATTGGATCGTATAGTAAAAGTAGTGAAGGTACAAAGTGTGAGTAACTGTAAGGATAAACAAAAACAGAAATAGAAATAAGTATAAAAATGGTCGCACTGTGGAGGCCGCAGAGAGTAGACTAAACGAAGACTAAAGACGGAGTTGCAGGATTAAGTCAGTGAAGACGTAATTGTGGTGGAGTGGAGAGAAAACGGGAAGATACGAAGCCTAGTGAACGAAGCATGAGACATAAATAATCCGTGAAGGAAGTAGTGGTGGTAGTGCTGACCGCCATTCACCACTACCAGTGCTGAAGTTAAGAACCAGAAAATTCGACAGCGTGAATTTAATTTTATTTCGAATTAAGACCACATCGTGAGATGTTGCGACACACTTAATGGGAAATGCAAATCAACCTTACATCGAGGGTACTGAAAATTTGTGAACAGGTAACAATTGTCCTAGATTCAGTTGTTAATAACACTAACAATTGGAACAATTTGGAAGTATTATAAGTTTTGAGAAAGAAAAAAAAAACAAAAGAATAAATAGAAAAAGGAAAACGAAACAATGTTGTTACATGTTCAAATATTAGGTAATTACTTAATTAATTCACGCAGTTACTAATTTATTGGTTTATTTTGTTGAAAATTATGGCTGGTTATCTTACAACAGACCATAAATATTTCACACCAAGAGCGATATTGAACCAAGTGCTTGTATTAAAGAATAACTAAAATAAACGTGTGTAACATATGTGTATGGAGGAACGTCTTACTTAATGTAGGTATAACTTCATCAGATAGCGATCGCACGCTCTGTCAGCAGCATTACAGTCTGCTGTTGCGGGTATGTGTATGGAGGAACGTCTTACATACAGTAATGTAGGTATAACTTCATCAGATAGCGATCGCAGGCTCTGTCAGCAGCATTACAGTCTGCTGTTGCGGGTATGTGTATGGAGGAACGTCTTACTTAATGTAGGTATAACTTCATCAGATAGCGATCGCACGCTCTGTCAGCAGCATTACAGTCTGCTGTTGCGGGTATGTGTATGGAGGAACGTCTTACTTAATGTAGGTATAACTTCATCAGATAGCGATCGCACGCTCTGTCAGCAGCATTACAGTCTGCTGTTGCGGGTATGTGTATGGAGGAACGTCTTACATACAGTAATGTAGGTATAACTTCATCAGATAGCGATCGCACGCTCTGTCAGCAGCATTACAGTCTGCTGTTGCGGGTATGTGTATGGAGGAACGTCTTACTTAATGTAGGTATAACTTCATCAGATAGGTATCGCAGGCTCTGTCAGCAGCATTACAGTCTGCTGTTGCGGGTATGTGTATGGAGGAACGTCTCACTTAATGTAGGTATAACTTCATCAGATAGCGATCGCACGCTCTGTCAGCAGCATTACAGTCTGCCTGCTGTTGCGGGTAATATAGTTTTTGTAAACGTGAGGGACAAACTGTAAACTGTATTCTTAACGTACCTGTGTTTAAACATCTGGAAAATGTTTTTACTTTCAAAACGTTTACTTCTAGGTAAAGGTTAGTAAAATATTGAATTTTTACATTTGATTTATCTATTTTTGTAAAGCATATTTTGAGCATTTGTGCCTTTTAGACTGCTTGAGAATATGCAAGTTTCTACTATTTTATTCACTACATAAGGTATACATAAGTTTAATAAGTACAATATGTAAGTTTGTACTCCATACAAACTTACATAGTTCTTATACTGTTTCAAATTATACCCATAAATCAGAGAGAAGTAAACTACATGTGAAGATGTGGCGAGTTGTGTGCTATGTAATCGCTGGCCAGCGACTACTTTTGCATGAAATGTTCCCTACTCGGATTAGTAAGGCTGTAGGTTGTCACAGTAGTTACTAAAGGAATGGAGGTCTTCTAAAAATAAGCGGTTAGTGTTGTGAATTGTTTTATGTAAGACAAAGTGATTCAAGATAAACGTTAAATAAAGAAATATTTATGATATACGTAGGCAAACGGAAGGCAGAAACAAATATTTAACACGGTTATCTCGGTCAGGGATTACTGACAATTTATTTTGTGGTTTGTGGATTAATGCAGAAGAATATTGAGTACTATGCGATATTTGTATCAGGTCGCCTTTAAGAATATACTTTTAAGAATTTTGAGTATTTGACGCAGAGTTCTGCTGAGTGCTGTATTTCTCGTTCAGTTTGGAAAGGATGTCTGAGAGAATGGAAAAGACTGATCTAGAGTAATTAGATTGGCAGAGTTGGTTTTAATGCTAGTATTGAAAGAATCGGACAAAACTTCGCTTTCTATTTCTATTATAGGTCCTGATCCTATATATAGGCTTGTGTAACGGAAAGAGACATATATTATTTTTGTCTCGCATTGTTAATATATATTTTATTTACGATTCAGTAAATAACACCAACACCAGTAAGTAACACCAACCAGTATGAATTGAACATAGTCCTATTGGAACAAAACTTTCATTAACACTTGATAAAATGTCTAATAAAATAAATGAAAGTTATTTAGTTAATAAACTTATTATAAGTAAACGTAATATTAGACAGACCTTACGAGATTTTAATATGGAATAAAACTCAAATACTTTGTGTATTGTTTAGGGTACTGCTCTACTTGTGTGACAAGTAGCGACCACTTGTTGAGAATCACCGTTGTAGACGAGATAATTACTTTATTTTATCAAAGATATCCGGGTAAGACTAGAACAGAGGGGACGAAAACCAATCTGTGTCTCTGAGGATGTTGCCGCTTCAAATACTATGTCCTAATATTTTATTTAGTGGGAGATGTTGCAAATAGAAAAGTAAATGTCTACCAGACAAATTGATACATGTATACACTATCGGAAGTTCTTTTCAGGACTGAGATAATGAGACGGCTCTGTCAATTTTGTTGTTTACTATAATCATCAGAAAATTACCAGAGACAGTTAAATTAAACCTACAAGAGAACAAGATGCTAACAGTAAACAAGTGAAAGTCTATGCAGGTGGAGTGACCGCAATGGAGAGAAACGAAAACGAATTGAAGGATGTAAAGAAAAACATTTTTTAGATGCGCTCGGAATACACATACACAATTAACATGCAGTATAAGATAAAATGCAATATGTTGAGAATAAGACGTCCACAAGAAACAGACGTGTAGTTACGTCTGGAGAAAACATAATTTGAAGAGGGAGGACATTACACATATTGAAGCAGTATGTGACAAGGAAATGTAAAGAGAGATATTGATGCCAGTTTGAGAAACCAAACGTTATACTATGCTGAAACAATGAACAATCTAAGATGAAAGCGGCTGCCCTGAAGATAAAAGTAACCAGTAGTATACCAAAATGTTAGAGGATGAGAGGAAAACAATGGAAAAGCTAGTTAACTGCTATATTAAAACTTTAAAGAGGGATTCTCAAGGACTGAATAGCCTGTCAAAACTATTTCATATATAAAACTAATTTATATACCATTTACGATGTGGCACTTTACTCGATGATGATAGTGTACATTATGGTTAACAATTACAATTATATATTATTACAAGTGACTTCTAAGTCTCGGCGCATAAGTTTTACTTAACGCACTTTTGTAACAATCACCTACTGTACAGTATTCATGAAACATAGATAAGTTAACCATGTTTTATGTCTTTGTACAAATTATAGCATTTGCCTTATACTGTAAAGACAGAATCATTTCTTAATTCAAGGTGTTAAACTTCTGAAAAATGATTTTACTCTCAAAACATTTTCTTGTAGGTAATACTTAGTAAAATAGTAATACTTAGGTCTTGCATTTTTATATTTTTAATTTTTATGTTTTTAATATACAATATTGTTTCTGATGGTAGAACATCATATCACATGGCACAATTTTTAACACAAAACCACGGTATAATTGGCGGCGTAACCCAAATAATGCGTCGGTATCGTTTTCAATGTTACCGGTATTACATAACTGTAAACGAAGAAAAAAGTAGGGCTGCGCTCAGCCTACATGCACAAAAATGACGCGAATGTATGTGTTGTAGAGGCGTGCATGATTTGTGTTTTTATGAAAATGAATAAACTAGGTAGTATTACAGTCATTCACTATGGATCATTCAACTGCTAGGTAAAGTGAACGTTTTTTAATTAACCCTGCACATTTTTAATAAACATACCTATTTTTATCGAGTCAGATCTTAACAAAATAGTAAAACAATAACGATTGTGTTACCATGATTACACGAGACAGGAGAAAGTAGTCGTCTACCAATTTCTACAAATACAAGAAAAAGTATTCGTACAGTCCGAAGAACAGGCTTACGGGGAAACGGCGGAAGGAAGTAAACAGAACGGAAGGAAGTAGGATCTTAAATTTAAAATTGTTGTTTTGGAATCGCTAAGAGAGAGAAAAAGAGAAAATAGAGAGAGTCGGCAGGACAGAGTGAATTTAAGGAACAAGAGGAGGGGAGACAATTTGTGCAGTTGCGTGTGGATGAGCATACGTGGTTAAAACAATATAGATTGTGGGAAGTACAAGATCCGTTAAATATTTTGATATGTTTCGGCCGAACATTTGTGTGTATGTGTTCTGAGATTATTTAACATATGTTGTATATAATTATCGTTTATTCATTAAATAATCCTAGTGAGGGATGTTCACTGAGGTGGAAAATTATTTAGCAGAGAAAGTCACTCTCCATTTATAAAAATGTCGTGTATTCCCAAACATTATCATGTGTGCGTGTGCGCGCGCGTGTGTGTGCGTGAGTAAGAGGGGGAATGCACGCAAGTATACAAAGTATATCGGCTCGACTTCCCCCTCCTATTCCTCTTATTAGTAAATAATGACCTTCTTAGAATTTCTTTACCACTGAAACTGAGAATAAATTGCAGGCTTACATTATGCTTCAGCTTTAGATGCATATTAGTGTTAATATGGACGAGGTTCCTTAAAAAGATTTTTATTTGAACACTAGGTTTAGTTTATTATAGTCGATGAATGCATTAAAACCGCTGTCGGAAAGAATTTGTTTTTTAATTCACCTATTGACGTCATTACGAGACTCTCTTCAAATTCTAAGGGTACCTTCTGCAATGCATTGTACAATGCCGGAAGTGCAGCCGACAAAATCACAAACCATTTCTGTTTATTGTTGGGCATAATTTTTATGACGACTTACGATTTCAAAGGTGAAAAATTATGACACCGACAGAAGAGGATATGTGTGTTAGAACAATAATTGTTGAACAACTTTGGCTGTCGGGGAGGGATTAAACATGTTTAAAAATTACAGTATATACGGTATAGAACAATGATAAGCTTCTTCAAGTAAGTATTTATGCCATTATTTATATTGTGTTTACTTTATTTATACCAATATTGCAAGAATGCTCATAAGAATACTATACATATTATGTTATTGACATTATATTTATATTATTATTTGCAGAAGAATTTGTTATTTTGCTATACAGTATAATATTTATGTACTGCAAAAAATCAAGACCATAAAGTGAACGTAAAGAAAAAATTACATAATTATACACATATTGTAGAATATATAATACAATAGATTTATAATTATATAATGTTACATTTGTGAAGCTGTAATTTACTAAAGTGCAAGAGAACATAAATTACAATTAAATATTTATTTAAGTAAAATAATTTATTTTATGTAACAGATTATAAAGAATAAAACTACACACACAATTTTTAAATATACACAAAATTTAATATAGTATAATCTTTACCTATTTATATGCACAACAATTTACCACTTACATACCACATCATGTTTAGTGAAAAGGTAAAATTAATACTTTTCTAAACGATGAGATTGGAAGGTAGAAAAATACGGTAAAGCGTATTCAGATTATTACATTTAATGTCGGCGTATTAAAAGTACCTTGAAGCTTCGTCATAATCATACAGAGAATGTTGTGCACTTGGCAGCAAAAAACTTGATACTTGCTACATCTGTTCTCAAACGCTTGGAAATGGGTGGAGAAAAACACTCATGTGGTGAAATAGTTTTAACATAAAACAGTAATATCAACTTATTGAAACTACAGATGTTTTCAAGAACTTATAAAAAAGAAAACGGAGAAAAATAGGTCCGAAAATATTGAAAAAGTCACTTTCAAGAATTAAATATACATCACTGTATTTATGTTTAAAATTAAATCTTTATTTAAAAATTAAATTAAAAACTTAATCAAGATTAAGTTTTATTTCAAGGTTAGAACTTCAGAAACTCAAATAAACCTTGTAAGATTCTTATATGATTACTTTTATATAAATATTTCTTCTCTTTGTCTATGTCTTCACTTCCTCTTTTACTATAAAAACTCCACTTTAGTCTTGAGGCAATTCCGCTTTTGGGGGAGACAACTGTGTTCCAAGTCTTTACTTCCTGAGGGACATCTGTACGAGATGCGTGTAGATAAAACAATGTAATTGTAATGTAAAATGGACAGCTTCGGGCAATAGTAATCCTAAGGTAAAGTAGGGAAAAAAAGAAATAGAAATTGCGATCAGGGTCACCAAAACAAACTGTGCCCCTCATAAACCTAAGTAGGGATTAGTACAGGGATTTAGTTATCTTTTTATCTAACTTATTGTCTGCCTATCTTTCCGTATTTCTATATTCGCACCTATTTACCTATCTGTACTTACTTATCAGGGTACATGCAAACGCATGTCTCTCCTGTTTTGTACTCACTTGTTTTATACATCCATCCACTAATATGTTATTTGTTTGTCAAGGTAACTGTATGCCTTACAATCTGTCTCTTATGCCAATTTCAGACGATCTATATTTCTACACGCTTACGCTCCGACTTGTGTAGTTACGTATCTACTGATCTACTCTCGCGGATGTTTATCGACCAATATTCATCGCAATCATATTTAATTGGCTTAGGCAATAATTATTGGAATACAAAATTCTACTCAAAGCTTCCATGCACGTTCTGTTGAAACATGCAATAGAGATATTTTTAATTCCGTTAATGACGCTTTGTAATCTGTATTTCTAAAACTTTGCAACAGTATCGTAATCTAAGACAATTTTCTTATTTTATTTACAAGAAAAGTATGTATTGTATTTGTTTTTCTTTTATGAAAGAGACAAGAAGAGAGAGGAGAGAGATAGATAGAGAGAGATAAAGAGAGAGAGTGAGATGGAGACGCTTATTATTTGACGCGTTTCTTTAAGTTATTTCTTTTTTTCCGAAACACATTCACACGTCCGGTGGTATTTGAAATGAAATACAAATGGTATTGTGACAGCGTCTCATGTCACGTTGACACTTCTCAGTCGCACGTAAGAATTACTATAATAATAAAATAATAATAAGTAACACAATAATAATAATATTGTTACAACATATAAAAGCCTGAACTGTTGCAATGTGTATAGGTGAGGTATACGTGATTGTGGAAATTATATACAATCTGTAACAGTAAAAACCACAGATATTCTGGAAATATTTATTTGTATTCGTCTTCAAACACTAGCATGCTCGTACAAACACACGCACACGCGCGCGCACACATAAATTACATACGTATTCCTATTGTGCTTACATACGTGTTGCAAACAATTTACTCCTTCCACACTATATTAAATAATTTTATAAAGAATGAGACAACCACATTGCCTTAACGTGCATTTGTAGGATTGTTAGTTAAAAGTAAACGAAGATACTAATTATCCGTCAGCAAACCGTCAAGCCAAAGTCTGTTGCGAGATTGGTAAAACTGTCGTGGGGCAAGCACAGAATGTCGTGTGGGTCTGGTTTAGTTAACTCCGTGTTAGAATCTGATGTGCTATTTGTTCCTGGAGAGGAGGAAGGGTACATTAATTCAAGCTTCTGTCGAACATCGAATGCGTTACGTTTACAACGATCGTTTCGCTAACGAACAAAAACTTTCTGGATTTTTTTAACAGTCATTTCCTGTTGAATTAAATTAATCGTAACTACTACACTTCCTCCATGCTAGTAACAACTGTTACAATTTTCTCCAGGCTATTAGGAAAATATTTGGAACAACGCTTAGAGTGTGTAGAAAAGATTTCATAGATTTAATTTTCAGTCGCTGTCTTGGTATGTGTTGGCTTCTACAGACTGTCAGAACTCTGAATTAAACTTTATATTTGTTTTAAGGAAGTCTTAAAATTGTAGTCTATTGAGTCCATGCAATCAACAGCAAACTAATGGATAAATTTAGTGACTCAGAATCATAGAGCTCAACTGATGGTCACAAAAGAGTCTGAAACCCTAGATGAAACTTTTAGGGTATTAGGTAATCGATCGAGATCTTAAGGAAAACGAAGCATGGATGGTACTGGAATTTGTCATGCGGATGTATGCCCTCCCGCAGACCACTGCCGAAGCCGAACTTTAAATTTCGGTTTGGGTATGGAATTATAATAATTCGTAAATGATCGATTGGTATAAATTTTTTAATGTAAAGTTAATATGAAATATTATATGTTTATTTAGTATATGATTATTTAGTGTATATGTTTATTTAGTATGCAGTATTAATAAAATAATTTATTAAATAGGCAGAAATATTAAAGTTCGATTTTTTAATATTTTACACCGTGGTGAGTGATGAAGTCGGTAAGTTAAGGCCATCGAGATGGGAATGTACGCGTATGGTTTCTCCATACCCGAAGTCATGATACGGTTCGTGTTCCACCACTGACGATGGTATTTTCTAAAGTGAGAATAAACTGAATGTCACATACGTGTTACAAAACAATACAAAATATTATTGTTTTTTAACGATAAGAAGATAATATACTTATAGGTACAGCATGACATTCAAACGCACCACTGGTCACGATCTTGTACCATGAAGAGTGACCGTGTCATTGAATTGTCTTCAGTTAGGCTTTACATTTCTTTAGGTAGGAATAATAGCATTACCGTTTACAACTATACTAACATCCTTCTTCTATGCCTGTCCTTTCTCCTTTTTTTTTGTTTGACTGGAAGTAACGCAAAGTTCTAAAACGTTATCTCTAGTTGCAAAGTTGAAGTGGCATTTTCCAATTATCTATATCCGTACTAATTTTCGATATTTATATTATACGAATATCGCTTAAGATTATACGTTTAGTAATACTTCAAAACGTATTAATGAATTGTTTCATATAATTAAATAGATTGTTTTTTAATCGTAGTCGTTTTTTATAGTTATTTAATTACTACAGGAGAGATTTTTATGAATAATATATGTTAGACCTGCGTGACTGGCTGCAAAATAGGTGTTGTTAGGTTAACACAGAAACTGAAGCAAACACACAAAAACGAATAGCCTACACTTAAAAAATAATACGCACTTTTTATTTTATAATCCACAAAAAATTCGACTCAAAGTAACTGGAAGTAAGGGGGGGAAGCCTAAGGGACTGTGCTGCGGTTAACTATGCTCGACTCCTACTGTGTAACAGAACTCTATGCTTAAACGTTAAGCTTTCAACTACTTTTATTACGGTACCAATTTATTTACTTTTAAATTATCCACCCCACCCACTTTACAGTTGTTGTGCTATCACTGTCTTTTTCATACTGTATATATTATCTCTAACACAACACGTAAAGTTTTTTTTGTATTTATCATACGGTTAGACAGACAGACAGACAGACATTTAGGTTTTAATAGAATTTCAATTTTTAATTTATTGAAACCCGTTTTTCTGTGTTTCTTTGTGTAACTCTTATATTAATGAATACTTAATGAATTTATTAATGTAGCTTAGGAGAAAATGTAACCAATGAAAAGGTGCTTAGTAGAGTAAATAAGGAGAGAATTACTATAAGATCCATAGGAAAGAAAAAAGCAACCTGAATTGGCCACATTTTTAGAAAATAGTCTCTACAGAAGTTATTAATTGAAGAAAAGATGGAAGGTTGATGTGCTTGCAGATTTGATGATGGGGAGAAATTATGATCATGTGAAGAGAACGGCATAGGATAGAACAAGGTAGAGAGTACAGATCTGAATCCTGTCTTAGGACAGACACACCGTTGATGATGAAGAGTGTTTGACATTGCCTTACAAGCGTTATATATGTAATTCTCAAACGTTCAGTTGTTAATTTGTTACCCTTTCTGTTCTATGTGTTTTTAGATGTTACTAACAGTTTAGTTGGTAAATGTTTTAATTTCTCATAACGTGAGTATTGTTTTCTTTACAAAATAAAATAAAACTCAAAACAGTCGTCCTTAACGTTACACATGGAAACATTACGTATTTTCTCATGGAGTTAATGTCTTACAGTCGGTTCACTTCTTCTTCACACCGTGAGGTATAGATACTACCGCGTGAGTCGACAATGTAATGCGGGCATAAATAATGGGAAATTACCTTTCAAGTAAACTATTGAATAATTCTAATATACACTTACACCATATTTAACAGTTGAGCTAGGCTTGTGTCTTGCAATTTTAAAAATTATATCTTTTATTCAATTATTTTCTTAGGTACGTTATTTGAATATTTAAAACCTTTCTTTGTATATTTGAAAACGACAGATTCTAAAATCACCAGCTTTCCATACACCGTACGGCTCATAACATACTGTACACACACACACACACACACACACACACACACACACACACACACACACACACACACACACACACACACACACACACACACACACACACACACACACACACACACACACACACACACACACACACACACACACACACACACACACAGTTTCTAGTTGATATTAAGTTTCGGTCGTAATAAATATGCAGTATTTATGCGACGTTTCGAGATTTATTTTATCTCATATTCATACCTACAACATACAATATAAAGTAATGTACTTGTAATGATAATTCTAATTGTAGTATATAAGTTGTATGATATTAAAAGTGGTGTTGTGTTGTTTATAATAATTAATAGTACTTACATATATTGTTGTGGGATATACACATACAAGTCACAGATACACACATTACATAATACTATACACTACACTATACAAATACATTATGATACATATTAATTATACTTTATTTTACTTTATACAGTATAATGGATAGTGACAGTGTGTGAGCCTATTTCGTGACTGGCGAAGGAGCTAAAGTAAAGAATTGTCATGTGCTGGACCCAGTCAGGATTGTCAGGATGTACCAGTGAAGGAAAGGCTTGATGGGATTGTTGACTTGTCAGATTTATATTTTATGTTTGTTTTCTGGGAATATACGAGTATAAAATTTGAATAACACTTACTGAGGCTCTGTAAGTCGTTTTTTTTGTTTACTTAATTTTGCTTATCGATAGTTATCATTTAAAAGAACAATGATAGCTATCGAATGATAACTATTGAATGTTCCTTGAAACATGCGCGCGCGCGCGTGTGTGTATGCGTATAGCTAATTATTATTTAAGTGAAATTTATTGTGATTGATGCCGTGTATTGTACTATTGGCTTTTTAATCACTTTGATGTTGGCGAAAACCTCTCTGGAGATGTTGCTGATCCTACATAAACTATTTGTTGTTAGTAGACGAATCAATTTTCATGTGAGGAAACCAACTTTGGCAGTAACGGCTGCCGTTTTACTTATTTATCTTGTTAATATAGAGACATCACAGCACTAACATAATAGTCACTGTACGCCTTACATTTAAAGTAGTGATAGAAGTATTACTTACGTTTCTCGTGCATTAACCACTGGCTGGAACAGTAACTCGGAAGAATTTCCTCAGAAGATGTACAAATTAAAAATAAACAATCATTGCTGTTACATGTGCAACCAGTGGATTTCGGTGTTTGGGGGCCCCGGGCGGTAGGACTACAAAGGGCCTATATAATTTTTGTGATAAATTTACCAATACAATTTATAAAATCTATAACAATGGACATACATACGAAATTTTCTCTTGCAAAAAATGAGCAGTCATTATCACTTCTTTCATTAAAGGAGTGCTCTTCGTTTCTTTGTTCTTCTTTCTTTACATTTATTGCTACTAAATTTTCAGTCTCTTGCTAAACAATTTTTGAATTCATTCCTGAATGTTTTTAAATAAAATTTTAAGTGAATTTAATAACTATTCACCTTGAAGTACAGTAGATTCTACTGATTGCAAACATTCGTTGGTAGCATTCGTTCTCTTCATGATTGTATTCCAAATATTTGTCATCAGGACAATTTCTTGTTTACTCATATTTTTTAACAAAGACTTTGCTTCGATTATAGTTAATTTCTTTTCATTTGTTGAAATAGTAAAATCAGTTAGTGGTTCTTTACTTTAATTTTATGGCATCCACATTTTAGAGCGGGAACCGCGTCTGCCCTTGCAGACCATCTTGTATCAGACAACTTTTTGACTGTCAGTTTTTCGTCGCAATACACAAAACTTTTATAAGTTGTTTCATAAAATATTTCATCGATGAGTTGTGGAGTTGAGGCATTAAAGAAGGTTAATCAATTTTACACGAATAAAAAATATTGACTAGCAATATTGACTACAACTTTCTGCTGCAAAGTTAAGAATAAGGTTTAACCAGTGAATCAAACAAGGAGTATAGACATCTGTCGGGTTGTGTCCTTTAATACAACTTTGCAGTCCAGTGTATTTTCCTGACATATTTACAGCATTGTCGTATGATTGTCCTCGAGAAAGCTTAATGGCAATTTGCAAAGATTTTAATTTTGAAAGTACTTGTTCTTCTAAATAAGCGGCTTCATGCTTTTCAATGGACAAAAAACATAGGAATCTCTCCATTCCAAGGAATTTCCATTCTGAAGAAGATATAGGAAAATAAAAGCCAGCTGATCGACATGTGAAATATCAGGCGTCGAATGCAAAACAATACCGTACAAATTTTGAAGTTTTACTTTTTATATTATGTGAGCTAAGACAGTGTCGCTAACAAGTTTTGTAAATTCATCGTATGTTTGATGAGATAAATAGTTGACATTTCCTTGTCCACGATTCCCACACCTTTCCATATGTAATTGTAAAATTCATCGTATTCAGTTAAATATTCCAGACGCGTTAAGTAGTTGCCTTTCCTACTATAAGTATGACTTTCGTCCTGTCCTCTAAATCCTAAACCTAGACTTGAAATTAATTTTACTGTCGATACTATTCTTCGTAGTACACCTTTCCAATAATTTTCTTCCTTTAGTGTCTCCTGTACTAATTGTGTATCAATTCTATTTAAAATGAAAGAACGCCTTCATAATGAGCATATAGGCCTAGAGGTAATATGGTCTTTTGAAACTTTATGCCCAGATAAAGCTTTCGAAACATGTCTCCAGTTCTGATAACCGTCGATAATTTAGAGGTTTTTTGGAGAATATTTTACAAGGATAACAGTAGGCCTACATGCATTTTGACGTTTCTGAAAAAAAAAACGATTTTTTTTTTCACTCACCAATTATTCGATAAAAATAATCTTCAATTAAAGTCTGTATTATGTTTGTGTGCCATCGACATACAGAAATTTTAGATTTTCCATATTGCCAGCGTTGTGCGGTTTAATAAGAATTACGAATCCTATCATTTGGTCCATTAACATTTTTGGCCAGTGTGCAGTGTTCTTCATAAAATGTAATTGATCTGTTTCGACATTGAATTTCTTCAGCTTTTTGTGTTTTTCATTAGGGTTTGTTCTTCAATTGTTTTTTAAGTAAACTCCAAATTTTGTTTCAACAAGGTACTGTCTTCAATTTCTTGAGCAGTCGACGACTCTAATGCACCTTCATTAGGATAAGAAGTCAGAAATTTCAACAATGAATCTTTTTTCTTCTATTTCTTCTCTACATTTAATTTCTTTTATTTTGTCTGCTCCTGATTTACATTTCTTCATCATATATGATTTTATTGAATGTTTCTGTAATAAAACACAATGTTATTATTAATTAACGACTTGGTTTTATTGACATATGGTTATATTGGCGGATCCAGGCTTTATAGGCCTGAAAGGTAAACTAATGTACTACTGGGGGGCCCCTGGATTTAAAATTGTCATGTTTATTTATAATTATTTATTGAATATATTAAACAAGAAGAATGTAATGAAAGTAAAAAGTATCAGTTGTTACATGTCGTCGAATGAGCATAAAGTGCAAAACAAATGTAAGAAAATTTGTCTTTGAATAGAACTTCGAATCGGGCTATTTCGACTGTTATAATAATGTATACTATACGGAACATCGTAAACTAATAAATTTCGTAGAAAAATCCACTACTTATAAATTAAGTTACATTGCATTACAGCAAGCATTATTGTATATTCATAGTAGTAGTATTTTATTTTACGCTAATGTTTAATCTGCAATTTTTATATCTGGCCGTCTATTGTAGTCATTTAAACGTTATTTAATTATAATTTAATAATAATAGGGCCCCAAGAAACCGGGGCCTGAAACTGATAATTTCTTAAGTTGTATGGTCGATCCGCCACTGATATCTTCAATATTTAGATAAAGAAAATATTTATTGTAGGTGCATACTTACAATTACAAATATATCGGCGGCATTTAGCGTAGGATCTTGTTTATTCTTTTATTGCACTGGTTGCAAATAATTGTTGCTATTTTGGACTCATTGTCACTTTACTTTAATTCCACTTATAGATTAACAGAATCTGTTGTGTCTAAAACAAAGATTCAAATGAATTATTAAACACAAGCACAACAAAACATGCGTTGGTCATATCATAATTCTCTCTCTGTGTCACCACATGTACTGAATACTGTACACGAAGACGACAAGGACGACGTCGTTGCTTCGACACACAAGACTGGATAAGGATCGATTGTAAAGATAAAGGTACGAGTGCGCGCGCGGAACGCTGCGATTCTGGGTGCCAAATACGCGCGGGAGACTAGATAATTAGTAAGATATGTTCAATTAAAAAATTATTATGCAAATCAAATATAGAATAATATTTTAATATCTTGTCTTAGGATTCTGTGGGCCCCTCCGGGCTCATGGCCCCGGGCGGTCGCCCAGTCCGCACACTGTTAAATTCGCCACTGTGTGAAACAGTATTTTTATCTGGGCATATAGCTTTTAAACGGGGTTTGTATTTACTGGAAATTAGACATTTATTACCGATTTACGATCTGAGATGAATTACGTGATTCAAAAAACCTAGCATGGCGGTTACCATCACACACACACACACACACACACACACACACACACACACACACACACACACACACACACACACACACACACACACACACACACACACACACACACACACACACACACACACACACACACATATTACGATGTACAAGAGTCGCATAGACAAGTAGCTGAGATAAATATTATTGGAATTTGTGATGATGCTTCGTAACACAAACTAAAATTTTATTTCTGTTCAGTTAAATAAATTAATATTTTAACATTTCTTTTTGTCTTATTTAAACAATAAAGTCTTTACTGATATAAATTGTATTCGATTCTTTCTTTTAAATAAGTTTTTATAAGTGTGTATAAATAATATAAATTCACTTCCCTGTAAGGTCGACTCTGTAGATACTTCGGACGACGGATTGATATTATCTGGATGAATACGTAGGTCAATTTGCTCTGTCAAGCTTTAGCGTCGCATCCGGGTGTGTAGACGTATCTCGTGGGCACGGTTTACATACACTGTTACTGCTTAACTGGTGTTAAGCAGTAATTATAGTAAAAACTTTGACCAATGTTTATCTTCTTCAAAAATAAGATGGCCATTGGCAGAATCACTTTTCATATTTACTGGCTTAAAAAATGACTAACTTTTGTTTCAGATTATTGAGAGTTAATTTATTTAATCAATAACTCACGAAGGTGCCGCATACTCACGGAGGAATATGTTCACTTTTTGATGGCTGAACATACTCAGTGACTAAGTTTAAGTGGTCTTTTACTTTGTTCACCTTATTCAGCGTTGCTAAGCGTCATTTTGAGCCTGACTGTCCTTAATTTTTCAACATTCCATGTTTCTTAGAGCTGTCCGTTATAAGCAGGGTCCGTTTTAACGGGGGATTACTGTACCTTCAACAAAGGACTGAGTGAGATCATTTTAACTGGTGTGTTAGGCATACACCTTTCCAGTTAATTTAAAGTGTCTATATTCTAAACAGACGAGCTTGAATTTTCACGAATATCACACAGTTATAATAATTATCGCAGTAACTCAATAGGAGTTTATAACTCGCGATCGTCGCAGACCAAACGTCAGGGACACAGGAGGTTTCCGTTATCATTCCCGCAGAAAGACAGACTTCATACTCAAAAATCCTGAATTATTTTACGACCGATTTTACGGGTTAAAAAAAACTTTTTTACTTAAAAAAAAATGTATACATTCAGTTACTAAATTTTAAAACATCTACTGTCATAAAGAAAGTATTTTTGTGACAAGTATTTTGATATAAGTCCTATCTTGAAATTTCAAATGTTTCGATAGTTATTCAAATTAAGAATCATCCGTTGTTTTTTAAGAATATCCCGTAACATAATTACGTACCCTTGGAAACGCGCCATATCACGCGGCTAAGTATCCTTACGCATCCTTTCACTGCAATTAAAGTTGCTTTACAAGTCTAAAAATACTTAAAACTAACATTTTCACAACGTTCCTTATCCTCTATTGTTTAAATCTGCAACCTGTACACATTCATATACCGTGTTTATATGCCGTCAGGTGGCAATATTGCTTGCTACATGTCATATGCAATTAGAATATCCATTGCAATATATATATGTATGTGTGTGTGTGTGTGTGTGTGTGTGTGTAACCCACCCACACACACAGAACCTTTTTAATATAGGTTAACTGTAAAATATTAAATATTATTAGTGGATAATAATTAACATACTAACATATTAATAACTAACATTATATTATTAGTAAATAATATGTTATCGTCGTACGATATTTATCCTGTATGATAAAAAAAGTCCATTTCAGCGAAGACATTTCGTTATTTATAACGGTTGAAAGTAATGGAACTAATACAGACAAATGATTGCTCGCTATCCGTTTTGTGAGAGATATTCAGAAGTTAACTTTTTACATTTGCAATAAAGTGGAAAACTAAGAGAAATTGAACTTCGGATTTTACTTTTCTGACACAAGTTATGCGTAAACGCACTTCCAGAAATAAGTAAGTTTGTAACTCAGTTTTCAAGAAGAAACAAAAGTTATTTGTTACATTGCAAAGAACGTTTCAAAACAAATCTCTCCATTCGGGTCTGCCTTCCTGTAACACACATGGTTTTTTTACTTCCATGTTCCAAAAGGAAATGGAAGTATGGTGATGGCAAAAAAAATCGTGGTCGAGATTATTGCAGATTCTGATTGTACTACCCTCAAAACATGAAAAAAAGTAATTTTTCGAAAAGTGTGTGTGTGTGTCTGTGTGTCTATGTGTCTGCCTGTCTTAGATTTTTTTCTATGGCAAACGATAACAGCCGCAAATTCAAATAGAATCAAATAATTTTTTGCATACAGCCCTGATTTGTAGAGTACTCAAGATGTATTGTTTTTGGTAAAGTCGGTTAAGGGAAAGGGGTAGTTTACCTGCAACTTTTTTTTAAATCAAGGGTAATTTTTTCTATGGCAAACGATAACAGCCGTAAATTCAAACAGAATCAAAGAAATTTTTGCATACAGTCCTGATTTGTAGAGTACTCAAGACGTATTGTTTTTGGTGAAGATCGGTTAAGGGAAAGGGGTAGTTTACCAGCAACGTTTTTTTTTATCAAGGGTAATTTTTTTTTTGGCAAACGTTAACAGCCGCAAATTCAAACAAAATCAAATAATATTTCGCATACGGTCCTGAATTGTAGAGTTCTCAAGGTCTATTGTTTTTGGTGAACATCGGTTAAGGGAGAGGGGTAGTTTACCAGCAACGTTTTATGTTTTAACAAGGGTATTTTATATGGCAAACGATAACAGCCGCAAATTCAAACATAATCAAATAATTTATTGCATGCGACTCTGAATAGTAGAGTTCTCAAGACGTTTTGTTTATAGTGAAGATCAGTTAAGGCAAAGGGGTAGTTTACGTGTAACGTTTTATGTTTTAACATGGGTAATTTTTTATATGACGAATGATAACTGCCGTAAATTCAATCAGAATCAAATAATGTTTTGCATACCTTCCTGAGCTATAGAGAGTGCAATGTCTGTTGATTTTAGTGAAGATCGGTTAAGGGAAAGGAGTAGTTTACCTGCAACATTTTATGTTTTAACAACGGTAATGTTTTCTATGACGAACGATAGCTGCCGCACATTCAAGCAGAATCAAATATTTTTTGCATACGTTCATCAATTGTAAAAGACTAAAGGCTTGTTGATTTTGGTGAAGATCGGTTAAGGGAAAGGTGTAGTTTACCAGCCACATTTTATGTTTTAACAAGAGTTTCTATAACGAACGATAACTGCCGCACATTTAAACAGAATCAAATAATTGTGTGCATACCTTCCTCAATTGTATATAGCTCAAGGTTTGTTGATTTTGTTGAAGATCGGTTAAGGGAAAGAGGTAGTTTACCTGCAACATTTTATGTTGTAACAAGAGAACGTTTTCCATGAAGAACGATAACTTCCGTAAATTCAAACAGAATCAAATGATTTTTTACACATGTGCCTGAGTTGTAGAGGACTCATGGCCTATTGCTTTTGGTGAAGATCGGTTAAGGAAAAGGGGTAGTTTACCTGCCAGTTTTAAAGTTTTAACAAGAGTAATTGTTTCTATGACGAACGATAACTGCCGTAAATTCAAACATAATCAAATAAGTTTTTGCATACGTCCATAAATTTTAGAGTATCAAGGCCTGTTGATTTTGGTGAAGATCGGTTAAGGGAAAGGGGTAGTTTACTTGCAACATTTTATGTTGTAACAAGAGAAATTTTTTCATGACGAACGATAACTGCTGTAAATTCAAACATAATCAAATAATTTTTTACATATGTGCCTGAATTGTAGATACTCAAGGCCTATTGATTTTGGTGAAGATCGGTTACGGGGAAAGGCAGTTTACCTGAAACATTTTTTGTTTGTAACAAGAGTAAAGTACTTAATTTTGATAAATAAAGTATCCTGATAAGATATCCACTGTAGAAATGTAGATGAAATATCTATAAATGAAGAGGCTAGTTGAACGGGGTGGGGGTAATTTTCTATAAATGAAACTTATAGTTGAAAGGGGAGGGAATAATTTTTATATGTATACTACGTTATCGGCAACAAAGTAGTAGTTTGTTGTTAAAATTCCTTCCCGGACTGTTTGGTCGTAGTCCAATGCTTTCTGCAAAACCAGACGTTTCGGCAGTGCCGTCGACTGCCATCATCAGTGAAAATCAAGTGCGATAACGTGTGGTGGTATACGTTAGTGACCACAGTTCTGTGGTTAAGGCTGAAGCAATAAGTGGAAAGAAGTAGTTTCTATGGAAACATTTCATTCCGTAAATGATTTTAAATATAAATCTTAGAACATGGAAGTCATGGTTCTCCATACCGATATTTTGATAGAGTAATGTAATGTTTAAAGTTAATTTGTCTCAGTGAAAAGAAGGTTTATTTTCTAATTGTTGTTATGTTGTTTTGTTGCAGACCCACCCCAATTATATTTTCAACTACGGAGTCAAAGACCTGCACACCGGTGACATAAAGAGTCAGTGGGAGCATCGAGATGGTGATATCGTCAAAGGACAGTACAGTCTCGTGGAACCGGATGGCTCGATCCGGACCGTGGATTACACCGCTGACGCTCACAACGGATTCAACGCAGTAGTGAAGAAAACCGGTTTCAACATCCATTATGGGAAGCCTCTGATCACTCCTGCAAAGCCTCTAGTGTACCCTGCCTACAAGCCTATAGTGCCTGCTTACAAGCCGATCTACCCCACTTTTCTGGAGAAACCGTACTATCCTTCGTACGTGTTCAAACCTTCAATAGCCCCCACGTATACCCTGGGAGGTACCTTCCCTACAACCTACACGTTCCCCTCGACGAATGTGTTCCCGACAGATTTCAATTTCAACTACAAGCCACAAACATCGACACCATCTACCAGTAATCCAGGACCGGTGTTGTTTCCGAAGAATCCAGAAGATTCCACGGAGATACCGCCGCCAGATCAGACGTCGGGTATTTCTCCAGCGTTCAAAACCAGGAATCCTCTTGCAGCATTACAGAACTCCATTCACAGTCGATCGTACCCGTTGTACAGCGAGTACTCTTCGTCAGGTTATTATTAATGACGTTGAAGTTATGTTTCTTTCCATATCATTACGAATTAAATGAGTAAAGTGTATTGCAAAAAAGTCTGCGAAGGCGTTTAATCGGGAAATCTGTTTACGTTTGATATATCAAAATTTAAAATTTCCTTTATTTATCACGTTTCATTTTTTAGTTATTAAAAATAATTAGAAAATAATCATACGTAAGTACGTAAAACATCACATCTTAGCCACGTATAAAATTTGTGTTCAAAGATTATTTTTTAAGTTCAAAACATTTCTGGAAACTAAAAATATTTCTGGAAACTATTTTATGTAGAATTCTAAGAGTAATTGTAAATAAGCTATTGATTGTTAAGAAAATAATTGTATAATATTAGTTAATATCATGTTTGACAATAAGTACTCAGATATATCATAAATAAGTCGCATTTTTGTATAGACTTACAGCATTATTACACTTGAACATAGGATGAGGTTAATATTATTTTACAATATACTTTATTTATTGTAAATAAAATACCTATTTTAAAATAGGAAAAGTAAATTATTTTAGCTATTTAGGAATACTTCTTGTAAATTAAAAATTTGTAACTTGGATATACAGGTTAAGTAACATCTAAATATTACTAGTTGTTTCGACTTAAAAAATTGAAAGGTGTATTAAAAAAATGCATTGTGTGATTTCGACAAAAACAAAATAAACTTTATTAAGTTTAGTTTTGCAAGCAAGAAAGAAAACATTAATCACAGAAAAGAAATATTAGAGACGTAAAACTTAGAAAAAAAAATCCTCATGATTGGAGACACTGATTGCTGCGAGAGTAATTTCGTATTAATCTGTTTCATTCTAATCTGTTGCACATTTCTCTAATACTTTCATTAAGTCTGACGCGAGGTAACAAACATAGGTTCAGCCTCCAAACGTGACTTGAAAGTTCCCCGTTACGGTTTTTTCATTTAATTCTCCCAAGTTTCACTTTTACATCAACGAGGCAAGAAAGTATTTTTTGTTATTGTTAATCATAAATTACTACTGAGACCTTTCGCGCTCGCTATCCAACAATATAAGAGGTCACAAAGGAAAGAAGGAGGCGTCTGTGACCAATGTAAAGAAAGTTAATGTATCCGCCTCGCGAATATGGATCCACGACTGTAATAGACTTTTAGTGAAAACACAAATTAAAATAGGACAAATCCAGGAAATCGTAGTTTTGACTAATGATTAATAATAGTACTAATGATTAATAATTGACCTAATAAATTGTTCTATTACAGAGACAGTTGATAAAAAGCACCAAATTGAAGTTGAAGTGTTTATGAAAATTGTTTTCTTTGTCGGCCGTAGTTCGTTAAGTCGTATCCAGTGCGTCACCTTGAGCATGAAAACACACAATGAGTTTATACTATATTCAAATATGACTTAAACTAACAATAATTTAGTCAGAATTATTGGTCCAACTTTCTGCTTAGAATCACTAACTGCTTTCTGATAACACTCTGGTTATCCATATTGTATTGCTACATCACAAATGTGTTTGATGGAATTGTGTTCGTAATAAGATTTGAAGGTGTTTAAAAAGGTTACAGTCAAAATGTTAATTATGAGGTGATTGAAATAATTATGTAAAACGCAATGTTGCACTGACTTCAACATAATGGTAAAAGCAGTCACCGTGTAGTAGTATACCAGAAAGTAGACTTAATTAAATTTTAAAGAAATGAATTGAAAATTACTGCATGAACACAGAAGTGGATGCACAAAGTGTGAAGAAGGGAAGTGAAACGTTTACAAAGTTGAAGTGCACGTAAGAGTAGTAGACAACTTTTAACAAAAAGAGAATGTTTAGTGGCCGAGAAAATTTAGAAGCATGCAATAAGAATTTGAAATTGAAAACTACTAATAATGAGATGTAAAAAATCAGGGTGACTTTAGGAAGGGCAGATCCTGTCTAGAACAAACATTCACTCTGAAGTCAATGATCCGTCACAGGCTACTGAATTCAAAGGATACTGTAGAAACATTTGTTGATTTCAAAAAGGCCTTTGATTCTGTTGATAGAGAAACTATAGATAAAGTAATCCGAGAATTTGGTGCTAAATCTAAATTGGTAAATCTAATTTGTGAAACCCTTACGGACACAGTCTCAAAAATAAAATTAATGGGAGAAACATCTCAACCGTTCAAAATAAATACAGGTGTAAGACAGAGTGATGGTTTATGCCCAATTATTTTCAACTGTGTCCTGGAGAAAGTAGAGAGAATTTGGAATGGAAAATTAAAGAAATGCAAAATATCACCAATCATGTTGGGAAGAAGCTACAAACGTATTGAAATAAACTGTTTGGCATTCGCAGATGACTTTGCTATTCTTTCTAACATCTTACATCTGCAGTAACACAAGTTAATTTTTAGAGGACATAGCCAGTAGAACAGGCTTAAGAATTTCTGCAGAAAAAAACAAATTTCTCACGAACATTAAAAATGCGCCAAAATTCCTGGTAACAGATATTGGTCGAATAGAGAGGGTTCGAAAATGTAAGTATCTAGGAGAAATAATTCAAGAGAATGGCTTAGAAAATGTGCTATAGAAGAAAGGATTCATAAGATGGAGAGGGCATATGGCATAACAAAAGATATTTACAATAAAAAGTGCGTATCTAAAATTGCAAAAATAAGGCATTAAAGTACAGTAGTGAAGTCAGAATGTCTATATGCAAGTGAATGTCTAGCATTGTTTTATAATTTAGACACACTAGAAATATTGGAAAGACGAATTATTAGGAAAATGTTAGGCCCACGAAAAACTTCACTAGGTTGGAAATTAAGAAGTAATTATGAAATATATCAAAGTATAGAAAATATAACAGAAACAATGAGAAAAAGAAGACTATTATTTTTTGGACATTTATATAGTATGGACGACAATAGGTTGACAAAACAAATCTTCAGATATCTGTGGGGGAGGAAGTCAACATCAAGTTAGATTAAAGAAGTCCAAAAGGATTTAGACAAAATTAATATAAACGCAGAAGAAGCAATTGAAAGAGAAGTTTTTCGGGTAAAAGTGTTAAAAATGGAATGAATCCAGGGTAGGAGATAGAAAAACGCAGGTTCAAAGTGGACTGAAGACAGGAAGAAGAGAAAGATGAAAGATAGGAAGACAGTGAAAAATGAAAGAATATTGGAGAAAAAGAAAAGAACAAAGAGTAAAGAATTGAAACTGGCATGTGGTCCTTAGATGGGCGATGCAAAAAAAGATGTATAAAATAAGGAAAAATAAAAATATAAAATAATAAACAGAGTAGAAACAAAGTGAATAGTAGAAGAAGAATAAAACAAAAAGACAAGAGGAAGAAGAATGAGAAGAAGGTCATGTACACAAAAAAGTAGGAAAATAAGAAGGTCAAAAAGGAAGAATTTGAGAGAACGAAGAAGACAAAAAAATATTTCGAGATAGCAGTGTTATATATTTGGTATCTCACTATAAACTATTATCAAATGTTAATTGTGTTATTGGTCTTTGTTTCTCTATTTTTCAGAAATTTGTTTTATTTTTTAAAATAAAAATAGACTAGTGAAGAGTTTGCAAGCAGCGTGTAGAGAATAAGCATTTGCATACATGATAAAGAAAATGATTTACGAAGTGTTTTCATACGTACAACTTGTCTTACGTCTAAAAAATCACAAATTTGGAAGAGCAAATATAAAAATCATATAGCAGTCTTTGCGTATGCTGAACTGTGATATAAGTTGTAAGAATTAAACGTCGTTACTTACCGTGCAGATTAAAATTTGTAGGATTGTGGTGTAATGATAAGATGTAAAATAATTTGTCTCATATGTAACACGTTGTGCAGTTCAATAGGATTAAACTTTCGTTCGTCATAAGGTCACAAGAAAGAGCGAGATGATAGATATAACTGAAAAAAAATGGATTACAAAATTTTACAGTTCTTTGAAGATCCTACAGATTAAGTGTACACAAAAATTTGGCCTGAAACTAGCAAAGCTTTAGAAGGCGGCCGAAATGGATTTTTTGCTATCTAGCCTACATTTGGAAATATTGTTAAAGTGTGCAAAAAAGATCTTAAAACACAGGACTATAATTGTACGTTAATGTATTGATTAAATATTTTGGCTTGTTATTTCGTGAAATAAAGTAACCTATAAGGCAGGTTTGCGGAAGAAGGATTATTATCGTGATAAATGTAATCGTAAATATTTTGAACGTTTAACTAACTTACGTTACGTTACAAATTCGGGTAAGACGCTTAAAATGCACATGAGATAATACTGATACAGATTAAATGACAATACTAGTGCCATTGTCCGTCACGAATTATAAATAAGCAGTATCGAGCGACATGATTCAGACGTACGTTTCAGCAAATAAAAGAATTGTTATTAATACAAAATTATTAAACGAGACTGTTAAACCTTTGTGTAAGAGATGAATAACAAAACCAAAGGTTTTGTTGATTCTCTATTGACCTCAAAGATTTATTGAGTGCCAATACTTTAGGTAAAATTGCTTAACATAGTAATTTATAGTAAACAGTAAATGGTCCTGTAATAAACTACTAAAAATGCCTTTCGAGAAGGGGAGATAATCAATATCTCTAGGCTCGAATGTCCAGCTTGGTTGTTATTAATTTTTGTATTTATTTATTACCATTCAATTTACACCTCTGTGTTAGGGGTCTTAAATTGTAAATATTTACATAAATCTAGGTACGTGAATCGTTGCTTACGGCTAGCACCAAGGAATCTTGAGTCTACGATTTTAAAAAGTGAATCACTTTCAAAGAAAGTAAATAAAAGCTGAATCATGTTCTTCAGACATTTTCTTCCGATGAAAATGAAAGTGAATAACAAGTGTACGTCAGTCGGGTATATTTATTTCGCAGTTTGCAACACATATCGTGTACTGGAATTTAATGTAAATAAAATTACTTGGTTCCGCTCGATGCTACTGGATAGGGCATTCAATGCCGTGTCTACCACAGTCGCAACTGCCATTCCATCGATTTGACATGGCTTTGAACTACTTTAACTGCTACCATCCAACCTGCTACTGTTAAAATCCACTCTCCACGAATATATACAAATATTTTTATGTATTTTTTATTTATTTTAAATTTTGGCAGTAGCGTAAAAACGATTTTGTCTGGTTGTTACATAACAAGATTTTCGTTTATATTGAGCAATGCGCACGAACATGCGGTGTACTATTTGCCTCAGTGTCATTTCCAGCGATATTTTTGTCAGCGTCAACGAGTTTTTTGTCGTCACAATTATATTTTATGTAAATTATACATAGTCTGATAGGTTTACAAATTTTTAATTACAGTCGTTCTTTTATTGAAGACATCGATTGACATATTTAATCTTTCGAGAAGTTCAGTTATTAAACATCTTTTAAAAATAATAAGAATGAAAGAAAGTACGAGGGGTGTATGTTCAGAATATGAAAACAGGTTTGTGGTTTAAAGAGGAGCACTTAAAGCGGAGCTGGTTAGTGGTTCAATTTATGCTCTAAGTGGCGCGATCTGATGGATGGCCAAAGAGGACACACATAATAACAAAGACGAGGAAAAACATTGATTTTAAAGGTTTTTAAAGCTTCTTTCATAAATAGTAGAGAAAAGAGATGATAATAGTAAATGTTTAGTTCACTGAGCCTTGGGCACTGAACACTGAACGACTTACTCTGTTTAACACGCGTAAAAAAATGTGGCTTATTTTACTAAAGATGTAGTTAAGAGTTAAGATACAGTCACTAAAGAAGTATGAGACAGCCACAAAGAAATCACAAAAACGAAAAAATCTGATCGTACTTAAGTCATTTGTGATTTAAGACGTAACGTGTACAGTGCATTCTTCACGACTTGTTACATATGTCATCAACTGTTATTTGTGTTGAAGTAATACAAATTTGCATATACCTACTATATTAGGAAAATCAGTAACATACCAAATGCATCTAGATAGTTATGAAAACAAGGAAGTATTTTCCTCAAGCGTGAGTATAGCGTGCTTGATAGTAAGAAAGGTGGACCGATTATTTGGGAAAAGTTCGATTTTCTGGCTAAATTTAAAATTTAAGAATTTTGTTTGTTTTATCAAAGACCCAACATTTTCATAAATCCTGCAAGTCTTAATACTTTTCAAGAATTTTAGAGAATATTAACGTATTAACGGAGGGTTTACTCGTGACAAACACGTATGAATATTAACATAAATTTTGGAAAACTTTTCTTTACTGCCAGGATATTATTCGTTATTAACAATAAAACATTTCTTGTTTCGTATAAATTACATAAATATCTTTTAATTAATTAATGATTTCCCGAACACATTTGTGTGCTTTCTGGTGTAAAATGTGCATTACGGAGGAAACTTTATTACATACGTTTTTGTACATTTTAAGAATCCTTTAAAGTTGTGCTGTTGTAAGTTCAACCTATTATATTTGGAAACTTTAAAAAATAATGAAGAAACACAAAACATTCATTACTAAAAAAACTGAACTTAAGATTATTACTCTCAATTAGGAAAGAAATAGTTGTGAAGAAATCACACAAATCTTGTTGATTGCAAATATTATATTTCTGTTAACCTACTGTTTTCATGAAAAACGTTTTACTTTTTCTGGGCATACATAAATTGTATATACACAATCACTCAACAATTTATTTCATATTTGAATGAAATTTGTTTTAATTCTTTATTTAAGTGATAACCATAACTCTTAATTTACTATATGTTAATTACTAAACTTAAGTTTTCTTAGTTCTGTTACGAAATGTAGTTATGTTGATAACTTTACCAAAGATGCTTAGGAATACGCAGTTTTTCAAGTAGGTAGATTTACGTAATGTAGGGCAAGGCCAAATAGAGAGTAAATTAGTAACATCCAATCGTAAAGGCTGGGACTCCCATTTGTACTGGGGGATAATGTCAACTGTTAGGAACGCAATGTTGGCGACATTACCGTCTTTATCTACCGTAGAATGGTTGTAAGTTACGGCACACAGAAATTAAATACAATTAATAAAAATTAAAGTAATTAGTATGATCGTATTTACAGGAAATTAAATACAATAAGCATCTAATGTAAGACTTGGTGTAGGCTTAATTATGTGTTTGACAAAAGCTAAGGTGTAAGTCTAAATTCTTGTGTTACTCACGAGGCACAGTCAGGGTCTGGTCAACAATGGGGTGGGAAAAAGCGGTCTAGGCAGAGCGATATCCGTACGACTCTGTCTGTGCCCCATCTGGATAAGCGAATTTGAATGTCCTTGTTCATGAGTAAACGGATGAGCTTAATTTATTACATACACGAATAAGACATAAATAAATTTCTATGTCTCGACAGGCAGAGGTAGGTAGCCTAGTCTCAATTCGAACAGGGCATTCAAAGAAGAAGATAGACGTAACGAAAATCAAATTCTGCATTAGGCCCAGGTTTTCCTGTAAGACTGTTCAGAATGTAAACGGTTTTTTATGTTTTTGATCTTAATTTCAGGAACCCGTTAATTTTTTCCCGAACTCATTAGGAAATGTTAAAAAAAGAATAGTTCGCAAAAACAATTTATCAAACTAAGTTAAGTCGTTTTAATAATTGCATACCTAAAACATAACGTTCTGTTGTGATCCATAAATTATGGTACTTTGTTTAACCGTTTATAAATCTTAAAAAGCATGTATTTGACTTTATAATCTTCTCTATTTGTAAATTACATGCCTGAAAAATTGCTTAATTCAATTTCTTTGTGCAATATTACATTTAAGTTTAGTTTAAGTTACAATATATTTAAAATTATATGTAAATGTAGTGTATATATATAGATGTAAGTTAAAGTAATGTATTGAGTTTTTTACATACACGACTTGTTAAACTAGTCCTAAGTGGATAATCTCATATTATATTGTATTAGCCGCTCGCAATTTTCATATGTATTTTGGAATTTATTTACGCATAATTGTATTGTGATCTGTTAAGTCATTTTTAAATAAACTTTGTAAAAGTTTAATTTGTTGTCTATTAATAATTTATTTGAGAAAAATACACCCATTATTTAGGTTACATAATATTTATCCTCAGAGGAATCTGTCATGTTGGTTTTTGAAATACTTCATGTTCATGTAATTTTTCATTACAGAGGTGGTTAAGAAATACTAAAGAAAGTGTAATGAAACAAACTAAAATAAGAATAAATGGTTTTTGGAACAACTGAGCCACTTACTGAGAACAATTAAGCCACAGCTGAAGCTTCAAAAGACATTTGAAATGAACTGGCGTCTCTATAATGAGTAGACCTATACACGAAAGACACGAAAGGATAGCCTATACATATTCTTATATATTTATTCATATATGTTCATCCACGAAAAATTATGTGGTGATATTTAACATTCTTTTATGTACTGAAATATCAAAACGAATTATGTTGAATGATACAAAATAACTATTTAAAAACTTACAATTGTCATTACAATAGTAATTGTTTTTTGTAACATAATTTCTAAACATTGGTTGCCTGAAATTTTTTTTTAAGTTTTAATAGCTGATTTTTCCGCGGAATGTACTCGCGTTGTAGTCGCTTCAAAGACTCTATGCGGATTTCTCGCCGTAAACTTTAGAAGAACATTAGAAATTAATTTGCGGAGGGGTGAATTTTTATGATAAACTTAATATGTCAGGTACCTTCAAATGCAACTGTTAGAATAAAAAAGAAAAGTGCTTACTTCCAAAATATTGTTTTATACTCGTTAATTTACAATAAGTACTAACAATAATTAACCGGATACAATATCTGTATATAATGGAGTCCATATAATAAACAAAACTCATAAATATAAAAAAGTACAAAACAGAACAACATTACAGTTTTTAAGTTCGTTGTTTTCAGAACATAAATTTAACCGTTTTCGCCATAATAATGTAGACTGACCGACTGTCTAAGATGCAGATCAATAAATAAATAAAATTTAGAATATTTTATAAATAAATTTTATATTTGTATGTATGTGTGGGGGGGGCTTATGTATAAACGTAGTTTCCAGAATGTTCCACATAAATAAGGTTAAAGTGCGTAATATCAACTTGTAACATCCAATACAATTTTTGCAAAGTTCTTGCGCCTTTGTATCTGCAATGAAGAAGTCGAGTATACTGCCCTGAATATCTGCAGAGTAAACGCCATCTTGCAGACACTGAGGAACTAGAAGTGAGCAATTCTCACCTTTGGTAGTTGTAATTGGCAACTGGCGCTTGCATGTCCGAGCAGGGACAACAGCTAAAAATACACCATCTTATTACAAAAAAATACTTGTTTCTGGAATTTAGGAGAGCCGTAGGTCCCCTGCCCTTGCTTAATACGACTAAGAGATGGCCTCATATTTTCGGCTTATCAAAGAAATTTTTGTTACAAGTTAAGCTTTACTTTACGTAATAAAAATTCTGTACTATCAAGTATGCCGGGTGGTCATCATGTTCTCGTTTGCATTTACTTGCAGGGAGAAGTAAAGATCTTTATTTCGTGTTCAGTTTTGATCGATATAATGTAGTAATACCATTTGTATTAACAAGCAAACAAGTAGTGCAAGAAAACTGTGCTGTCAACATGAGAGTCAAATCTGTGTATGCTGTTAGCCGTCTTTTATAAGTAAAACATAGGCTTCAAACTAGAAAAGAGAAAATGTAGAATGCGGTAGAAAATATTTAATTAGCCTGCAAAATGAATATTTAATTTACATTATTTTTCATATTTTGTATACAACCGTTTTATTTCATGTTACTAGTTTTACCATCACTGAAATGAGATTTGTTGTTCTTGAAATAAATATATTAGTTTCTTAAACAACTTATAGTATCACGATTATGAAACTTTTATGACTGGACGTTCTGAATAAAGGCGATTGGTGTGTCCACTGTGTCGCCTGTCTTAAATAGACTGTACCCATGAGACTCAGTAAAGCAGACCTTGTAGTCCTGACACGTTTTGAAGTTATTCGGAAATGCGAATGTGCTTTTCTTGAATGTAACTAGCGATAAGGTCCGAAAGTATACGGCCCAATTAAAACTGAATTACTGACTGACAACATTAATATTTCTATTACTCGAATAACAACTTACAAACTCACAGTCACCGTAGTTAGTAACTGAAAAAACCACATTCCACAAATAAGCAAAATGCTTCCCAATTACTGTTCCTAGGAAGCTGAGTACTGTAAAATAATAGTAGCACTGTGTCCTGCTTAGTGACAGAAACCCAAATGAAAAATGAAAACTGTCCACATAGTTTTTGTAAACTCTGTGGAACAGAGAGTATTGAAAGCATGCACAATTCGTTTAAAGACAATGGAGAAAAATTAGGTGTAACAAATGCTTGCAGAAAGCTGACAACGTCATGGGAATACATAAATGCTTTGTATAGGTAATCAGAGAATGAACGATTGCTGGCACCCCGATGTAACACTCGGGAAAAATAACGTGCATAGAAGCTGATCTAGGGATTGGAATACACGGATTTTTGAAAGAATTTGGATAAATATTTTATACTAATTTGATGACACTCATTAATTTTGATGATTTTAAGTCAAATGAAAAATTTCATACCAAATATTAAAGAATATAAGAATACATAACTAATGTTTTATGTTTTGAATGCGTCTATACAACGTACAAATACCTAAGCAAGTTGTTTTGTTTACGAGTATTAGCAACACGCTTTACAACACAAACAATTTAAACTAAAAACTTCACAGAAAAAGTGAGCCGAACATGATGAAAATTCTCAATAGGTTTTTAAAGCAGATAAGTTATGATGAAATTCTCACATGGCCAGAATCCGTAAAATATTAGTTTCTTAAATTATTATAACCTCTACTGGCCTACAGGCAAACGATTTGCATACTTAACAGTAAATTTCGCGATAATTGGAGGTTGTACGAAAACGCTTAGGAAACAGGTTTGCGAACAGCGAAAAGTTACACCTCGTACGCGTGGTTCCATTTAATGAACATTCAGTTTCAGTTAGCCATATTTAATTTTTGAATCTCTTACAAACCGAGCTCTGTAATTAATAATTTCCTACGGTAGTGAATCAAGATAAAATGGAGTTGGTAAATAATTCGTTTTCAATTCCACTCGTCACACACACACACACGCGCGCGCGCGCACGCACGTACACAGAGGTGAATATTGTATACATTATATATTTAATTTTATTGGATAATACATCAATGCCGCTTACGTTATTAGTAAAATTATAATAAATAAGATGAAAACACGTAGCCTCATATGTAAGTATACTGTCACCCTTTATCACCCAACTTTCAAAATACAAGCAACTACAACGTTTTGCCGATCAAATCATAACTTTTTTCCTATCGGAATTAGTCGTGTTGATTTTCTTTGTTTTTGCTTTCCATGTGAGTGTGTGAGTGAGAGTATCAGATGTGCTTGTGTTTATCAGAGATAGAAAACTTCAAAAAAAAGTACAACTGTAGTATTAAAAGAAAATTGAAGACTAGAAGAGAAGTTTTCAATTACAAAATAAAAATAAAAATGCATGAAGTGTACGCAAATCTACAAGAAAAATAAAAACAGGTACTTTGCAGACATACAAAGAAATAGACAGTTTAACTGTAATTTGGTTTGAAGGCTCACTGGCGCGACAATTGTCAATCATCGGTAAAATTCTACAAGTTACGGACAAGTGCAAATGGAGACGTTTACTGCAAACAGTGATTAGTTAGAAAACTTCATCAATCGGAAGACTAAGTTTTTATTGTTTAATCAACAAAACTTATTGTTTTAAAAAATCAATGCGGTGAAAGCGAATCCGTCAGCGAGAACTAGGTGCAACTTCGTCAGTTACCGTAGTTTTGTAAAAAACAATTATCTGCAGGGAATTTGTAGTGTTGGTAAAACATTTAAAGACTTTAACACACACTGTATTGAAATATTGAAATAACAAATAATATTTTCTTGCGTGTCGGTGGCGTAAAAAAAAAGAACACTTTAAATAGCAATCAGTAGGGCTACCTCACGAACGAGATTCTCTTTTTAAAAGTACAAATATTTCTTATAAAATGTAGAATGAATGGCATGAAAATTGGTCTACCTGGATAAAACGAAGTATTTTCCTACACATTGGTAACAAATTTAATCTGTAAGTAAAAACAAACAGGTGCCCGTGATTTTGGACAATGCACAATGCCACTGCAAGACATTAATACCGTTCTTTGTTGTGTTTACCTGTTAATGTAACCTGTTAATTGCAATATTTGATTTATTTTACGCAGTGTTTAACACAATTTTTGTGTTGTGTAAGGCATAATAGGAATTGGCTAAGACTGTCAATCGCAGCCATGTTTCAAAATTGAGCACAAAAATAGCAGTAACAACAAATGATGGTCTTAGAGAAATTTTACTTTAATCAGATGAACAGGCGAAGCTTGACTGTAAGAATCTGATATTATAAGTGATAAAAATGTGGCTATAAATACTAAAAACGCAGTTCCATAAATTATTAGTAGCCAAAATCGGAGTTATATAATTTTAAAAACTAAATAAGATTGTATAAAGTAACGAACTATCCTCACTAAAAAAAAAATGGAAATTTCATAAATTATTAGTAACGAGATTCTCTTTTTAAAAGTACAAATATTTCCTTATAAAATGTGGAATGAATCAGAGTTATCGATTTTTTAAAAATAAATATGACTGTAAAAAGTAACGAACTGCTCTCATTAAAAAAATGGAAATTTTTGTAATGAATACTGCTTTTTCATCTGTAGCAGTAGCAAAAGTGTGAACAGTGGGTTAGCGAAACAATACAAAACCTTCGGACGGCACAGACGGAGAATTGACTAAATTAGACTAAATGAAAAATAAAAAAGAGATAAGAAAGCAATTAAATCAATTAAATGAATATACATATATATATAATGTAACGTTACAAAACGTCATAAGATCACATAACACAGATGAACTAGATAAAACAGTAAATTACCATAAGAAACAATAAAGTATAGAACATGGAAATAGAAAAAGAATGATGATGAAGATAATGATTAGGAATAAAATATGATTTAATTATCAATGAGCATAAATGGCATAATGATAAAGACAAACTGACTTAAAGACTAGACCAACAATGACTATACAAATACCCAATAAGATTAGGGGAGTGAGATAATAACAAGGTAACAATAAAATATATAATAATGTAAGAGAAACAATAAGAGTATATCGTATGATTAAACAATATAATTAATGTAACTGAAAGTATATCAGAAAACTGATGAATAAGTAAAATGTAAACAGAATATAAGAAAAGCTGAATAATGGCGATCAGAACAATAAATGGTAAATAATACTATTATAAATAAGAGAAGTGAGTAATGTAAACTAACTATTGAACAGTAAATGATTAAAAATTGTCACTGAAGGGAACATTAATGATGTACCAATAATGAGATATACCTATTGCAACAAGTTACAAGAATTATTAGTTGAAATAAAAAAAAAATAAATAAATAAACAAGTCAAGATGACCAAACAAATTGTAAATCGTACTAATTATTATGAGGTTTAATTAGGAAAAGAGATTAAATATAAATATAAATATAAAATCGAAATATATAAATTTAAATAAATATAAATTAAATATAAAATTAAATATAAATAATCAGATGCCTAGCTGTACCAAAAAACCATGTGGGTTTTATGATCAAATACAATCAAACAAACATCTATTAATTAAACCTATGTTGAGCAAAAGTTGATGTTATTAGTTATAAGTAAATGTGAAATGTTGTAAACTGTAAGAAATGAGTAAAATGACCAGATAAGACAAACCATGTAAACTAAATACCATCAGTAAAGGGGAAGGGAAGCAACCTAACCTAAGTAGTTGGAATTTTCCACTTATAAATAACAAAATATGTAGTAAAATCAATGCAAAACCGTTAAAGGTTATAACTAGAAGTAACTAGATCACATAAGGATGATTCTAGTAAAGATATTATATCAATACAATAGTGTAATTATTATAATTAATATGAAATAACATGATGAAATGTAAGAAGGCATACGGAACTCACATGATACATTAAAAAACCAAAGAAATACCAACAAATGATGCATGTAACTAGTATTAAAACGACCAGTGATAATTCAACTAAGTATGGGTCAAAATACCAACCAATAATTGTTAAAAAGAATAATCAATTAATAGTTTATCAATGAACAGGACCTGATACAACTAGATACAGGGTTCATTATGTATAAATTAACCAGCAAATAAGATTAAGGAGAGGTCATAAACCATTGTAAAACTTCCAAGAAGCTCAAGTGATAAATTAGGTATAGAATGTTAGTAATATAACAAGTGTGTTAATTAAAAATAGGTAGAAATAAAAAGCTGCCTGCCTGTACAAGAACTCATGCAATTTAAGTGATAATATACAAGAAACAAGGCATGTCTTTAGTAGAAAAAAGTTAACCAAAAGTTGATGTAATTAATTCAAAGTATATATCAAAGGTAATAAACCATGAAAATAAAACCAGTAGAGTGTAGTTAATTAAAATAACTCATGATGATTAGGCCTCACAAAGCCTAGCCAAGGATTCTGTATTTATGGCACAATTACATGTTTATATTATTAAATTACCACAGATAAAGACTCTGTAGTAATTCTATTCAAATTATATCATAACAAATTGTTAATATAATAATGATAAGAAGGATTTGAAACAAAATATTGTATTAAGTAAGAAGTAAGAAATGTTACCTTTGTTAATTGTAAACTGAATTATGTCTTGTGGGATGTCAAAATGTACATCAAAACAAATGCCAGATAATGGTAATAACATATAATCGTTTACAAGTAGCATAAGAAAGTAATAGAAGTTATAAAATATTTTAATATATTTGGGGAAAAAAGTTGGCGTCACTTTAGAACTCTCAAACCCGAAGACCCACGCTTTAAATAAAATTAATAGTTTTAATAAAGGGGGAAGGATGAGTCCACTCAGGAATATCATCAATTTTTAGCCAATCAGATCACCTATAGCGAGATTCATGGGGCGAACGTTTTGGGAACAGCGAGAGTAGACGCGGAAATATTTGACAGTTCTTTATTGTTAGTAACGGCAGACGGATGTACAGCTCCGCGCTAAATTAAATCGAGAAATACCCATCATGCAGTGCAGATTCGAATGTAAACATGGGGCATTCTAACCAAATTCAACGAAGTTACTCAAAGTATTATACAGTGTTATTAATAATAAAGCAACGAAAGTTAGTGAAGGTTTAACAGTGTACGGACAATTGCATAGTGTATAATAAATTCCAATTAAGAAATTAAGGGAAGTATAGTGACACTTATTTATACTTACTAGAATTATCAACCTATACGATTAACTTGTATAACCTTTTGAACACTATGAAATATTATGAGCACTAAACAGAACTTTTAATCTGATCAACATTGTAAAATTATTCATTGTAATATTTATTCACAAATCAAGGTTAATAGTGTATAACCTCGAAACTAGGGTTAACCTAAAAATGTTGACGCCAGTCGTCTTTTGAACTTTATAAAATTAATTTAAGATTTTCTTTATTTAATGTAATCATTCGCCTACTACTCGATTGTTATAGTAGCAATCGACTTATAGTTGCGTATATTGCAGTTAAAAGGACCTACTTTAGATTAAAATAACTTAACCAACTTTTCACTAATACGGTTTCTAAAACCAGATTGACCACCCTGAGAAAAGAGTTTTATCAAGTTACTTAGTATTGTAAAGGAAGACAATCATATTAATTATTAGAAAAAAAATAAATTCATGAGGATTATTAAATGAATAAAACGAAGTTTCACCATATAAAAGGGATTATGATTTTATTTATTTAGACAATACGATTTTAGAGATACGAATTCAGGTTATGTATGCAGCTAAGAGCAGTTGGTAACACTCATCACCGGCGGTAGGGAAATTATTCGAATGTTTTAAATCTCATTATCGACAATAACTTGTTGACATGGTAATCAAGAATGAAGAATCTCCAATCAAAGTGAGTACTTAATTATATAATCAACATAATCCATTTGATTAATAAAACAAAATAATTCCGAAGCAACATAGAGTGACGATTACATCGGGTAGTGTTCTCAAATTAGTCCAACGTCAATTCAAATTAACTCATGCCAGCTGGAGAAGTTAACCATTTCGTTCAATTAAATAACAAAACTAAATCACAACAACAATAATAATAACAAAAACATTATCTAATAAGTTATTACAAAATTGGCGCACCAACCTGAAGGGCTTGAATTAGATCAAAAACTCTAAACTAATTAGAAATAAAAAGAAGAATAACCGAATTCTAGCAGCAGCTACCATATAAATACATACAATAAATAAAAATTAAGAAGGGAAGGATCCCGATTTTGTAACTATATATATATATACCTAAAAGTAAAGGAGAATAGCTAATAGGGATCACTGACACAGAATAAACAAAGAAAAAAGATTTACAGAACTTTCGGCTAAGCGAGTAGACGGAAGATTTTACGATAGCTGTTAAACTACATGCAGTGAGAAACGGTAATTTATAAAATACTTGGTAAGATTCTTTCGTCCAATGTATTGCAACAATTATTTTCTGCGGACAAGGCTATTCATTATATCTATTCATTAGCGACTTAACACTTCTACATTGTAATTACGGCAATGAAGTAGTAATATTTGTAATGACGATGAAGTTACTGTTGGTAAAGAGTAGTCAAGCCGTGATACTCGTTTTCGTCAACTGTTAAAAAGTTAAAATAAATGGTTAGCTATGTAGATTAGCTTCGTCTCTAAGCATCTCATTTCTAAGACTTCAATGTTTTTGTAAACTCCGTAAACTCCGAGTAAAGCAGGTATTATGGTTTAATTTTTTGAGCATTTTTAATGTGTAGTCATTGTATAAGTAATGTTTATTTTGTTTTTTTTACATTGGTTTACGCTCATTTTTCAATAGATACAGATAGCTTTCATCTGCCAATTTGAGCTTTCTAATTATTATTTACTGTCATGTATGTCCGACTTTCAGGTATAGCAAGTTCCTTCTATGAAATTTATATACTTTCTCTGTCCAAGGTGGAAGAGACGTTTCTTGATTTATTGTGATTTGTCTCCAGTGTTAGGTGTCGAAGAGAAAAGTATCTGTGGATACGGCTTTCTACCTAAGCATGTAGTATTGATTTGTACTATTACCGTCAGTTTTATTGTTACTCCGTTAAACTTTACTCGGCCATTAACGATAGCCAGTTAGCACGTGAGCTTTTCTTAGATTTGAGTAAAGTCTTTGATAGTGTAGATCAACAAATTTTATTTAAAAAGTTAAATTGTTAGGGAATACGGGGTTTAGCATATGATTGGTTTTCGTCCTATCTCTTAAAGAGGAAACAATGTGTGAGGACTGACAATGTTTTCAGTATTAAACGAGAAGTAAGAAAGAGTGTGCTCCAAGGTTCAGTCCTTTGGCCAAGTCTATTTATTATTTATTTAAACGACCTCTGCTTTGGTAATTTCAATGGGCAACTCACCGCTTTTGCATATGATACGGCTTTCCTATATGTTTCAAAAACCTCAGTGCTATGCATACTGCTGTGGAACAAGATTTAAAAAATCTATAATTCTGGTTGTGGGAAAATAAAATGTTTCTAAATTCTCATAAAACGAAATAACGAAATATATTTGACTTATAAGGGCAAAAGACTTTCCCAGTTCCTATGAAATGTCATAGTGACCAATGTAATATATTAACAGATTGTAGTTGTACTAAATTCGAACAGGTAGATACATACAAATATTTAATTATCACAGTGGATAGTCAAGTGACATGGAAAACATAAACAATATAAGGCGAAAAGTAGCTAACTTTTTGAGAAAATTTTATTTTTTACAAAACGTGTTTCCGCAAAATATTGTTAAAAATATTTATTCGCTGTAGTTCATTCATAATCAACACATGGAAATGGCTGTTGAGACGGGACCTACGTATCATATTTGAATCCTCTAATAATCTTAGAAAAACAATATATTAGAATTCTGCTAGGAAAAACGTATTCATTCCCTTTGTTTCAGAAAATTAATTACAGTATTTAATTTTAAGATATTTTTACGTATAATCTATGTACTCAAAATATATTTCAATAGAAGCTGAGATTATGGAAAATGAAAGTACAACAGTTAAGGTGTAAAAATAAAACTCTTTTGATACATTAACTAAAAAGAAAATGTATAACAAGTTTATTTATATTTTGTATCCTAGATTCTATAATCGCTTACCTATCGACATAAGAAAAAAAAATTTCTCAAACTTTTGAAATCTTGGATGAATAAAGGCCTACTTTATCATCCTGAATATCGTTAATAATAATTAACACATGTTATTGTTAACACATCGCTGTCATTAACACAAGAAATTGAATTTAAGATGTTATTTTATTTGTAAAGAGTATAGGTAGATTGTGTATTTAGTAGTGATGTAAAAATATTCACGATTTGTTTATTCTAAAAATTGTTAACAAATCTCATAGTAATTTCATTTCGGAGAGTATATCAGATTCAGTTGAACGTGAAAGTGTTGATTTTATGTTAAAATTGTCATAAGTGCCAAATATTGGGTTAATTATTTTATGTTGTTAATAATAATTGTTAATACTGTATCTTACTGTAAATATATAATACTATATAATTGATACGAAGTAAGTTTAAAAAGGATTATTTCAATTGGGGTTAGTTTTGAAATGTTAAGGATCTATGTTCCAGTATATATTAGTATTTAATGTAGTCTGTATAAAGTTTCAGTGACTGCATAAACACGTGAAAAAAATTGTTGGGATAAGAGCTAATCAGAACTATTAAAGATTGTTTTTTGATTAAGTAAATATACACAGTACAGAGTATTAAATATACTGTAAACAAGGACCTTGATAAACCTTAATTTGTTACTGCTCATAGGAAATTATAACTCCTAGTGCTGTGAATGTAACGAACATTGGAAACTTTAATGATGGGAATAAGGATATTATTATTATTATTATTACTATTATCATTACCCATAATAACATTGGTGTTAATACCAATATGGATAAGTGTGTTCATCTACTTATGTTATATCGTCAAGGGATTTCCATTTTATATCAGTTATTGCTTTAGATTCTGACTGTTTCGGATGTATGTGAGTGAGCGCGCTGTGTGTGAATAAAAGTGTGTACGTGTGCAAATAACCAGTTTATAATAGCACACTATATAACCAACCTATGGTTACATATAACCAGCTCATACAAGTGGAGCAATATCTAAATGTACAATATCCACAAGCCTCAATTCAACGGTCACAGTAGTTTGTACAAAACTCTCCACTTAATAGATCAAGCAACGTAAATTATTTCCATCCACAAATCATTTATGGAAAGTATTCAGGGCACATATCAAAAATCCTCCACAAATAACTTCTTGCCTTTGCCTTTGTCATATCATACGAAAAATGACTGGCAAATAGCTGTTAACTGGCAAATACGAAGAATGACTGGCACCAAGAAGAAGATTAGGAGTCCGATTGAAGAAAATCAAACAGATAAAGTGATCAGGATAGGAAATCACTGGTTAAACAACGGTAATAAGCACACATAATAGAACTGAAAAATTAAGTGAATTCGGAGACTCAGAAACGCAGAACATAAAATCAGTCTAATGACCCTAAGAACTCTAAGCTATCACCAGTATTTGTTACAGGAGTAAAGCGAATAACACCAGTCATAAACTTATTTATGAGACAAATCCTGGAAAATACACAATCATAACACACCATAAGAATTTGTTCAAAATACCGTCATCAACTGGCAAAGAATATTCAACTATAATTAAAGTGTTAGAAGGAAACCAAGCAGAATATCATTCATAGCAGCCTACACAATCAAAACCTTTCCGTGTTGTACTGAGAAATGCACAGCAATAGCTGTCTGTCAAATAGGAAGAAGTATAAGGCAGAAAAAAGTTAATTAATCATTACTAATGTTTTCTACTGATCTAAAACGTATAGATGAGAATACGGAACTTTTTAGCATATGAAAATCAATGAAGTCTCTGGTTATTCGAAGACTCATACACTAAGCATTAAACACCGCAACGTACAGTACGTGTTGGAAAAACATGGACACGCCAAAATGTTTAGCGCAAGAAAACCACGCTGTGTCAAATGTGCTGGAACTCAACTCACTGTGTCAGAAAAACTGGAGTCAATAGCGGGAAATTTGAAAACTGCACTAAAAATCTTGTGAACTCAAAGGTTGCGAAATAAATCAGCAGCTGTATCAGAGACACTTCCCCACACTAGTGCATCAGTGTGAAAGAGTAATGTTGTGCAACTGAAACAAACGTTAACTATACAGCTGGTACAACATAGCTTATGCACAGATGATTAAAGGGCGGCACACGCAACACCTAGCCTACAGCCTGCCATCATACTGCACAACTTAATCTAACTACATCAACAAGTAGATGTATTAATTAGGATCAAAAAAATGATGGAAAACTTCATGAAAAGAATAGCAAAAATCTGAGATCTAATAACAATATTTGATAATACACTCACTACATGGTATTTGATACTACAGTCATAGTCAACTCTTAAAATTAGATATTGTAACGCTAACTGCTTGTGCCAAGGTGTAAATGAAGTCGAAACCTTTCTGACGACACACAATATTGCTCATTGACGTTATGCTTATATCAGACACATATTTCACCACCAGATGTTTCATTAAAGTACCTAAATATACAGTTACAGTCTACAATACTACAAAATAGGCAACCATCAAATTGAAAATTATGTAACAGACCACTTCCAGCCAACAAATGTCGGTATCAAAGATAGAATGGGGTCTCTGCCGTTTATTGTCCATCCAAGCATAGAAATACGAATCAACAGTTCGAACACTACGTTCTAACACTGAGTAACAGATTTTTTTCTGGTGGCGACTATAACGATAAACATTCTGGAGTTCCACAGTAATGAATCGTAAGCGTAGAGAGCTTGATCAAATAATCTCAGCTGTCTTCCAAATAGTGGACAACCAACGTATTAGCTAACGGAGATGAGCAGAACGCCTAATCTTTTAATTTTTGTGCAACAAAAGGGTTAAACATAAACCAAACATGTTTAGACCTGTTTTCAGACCATGCTCCAATAATAGTAACTACATATTCTAAACTAATCCGGAGACAAAAACAACCTAGTCTTTTTAACAAGAAAACGTAGTAGGGTATATTTTGGAATTGTCTAGACGAACGTATAACCCTTAAACATCTCACTAAAATCTGAACTAAAGACAAACCTATTAGTCGGAAATCTTACGAAGTCAATACACACCACCGCATGACTGGCATACCAGATCGCTATACTACCCATATAGATGAACCTTATGCTATAGTACCTCAGAAACATAAGCTCAGAGAGCAGTAGCAAAATAGCAAATGATAAACGGAGACTAAAAAAAATTACAAGGGGCCTGAAGGCTAATATATGAATCGAAAACCAAGGTCTTCAAAAGTATCTAAAAGAATCTGTTAAAGACAATTGTTAATAAAGTCGGGTTAATTAATACGAACACGAGTGTATTTGAGAATTGGGGTGTCTGAACGCAAAGACGATGAAGACGAAGGAAGATAAAGAGGATTAGGAAAACGAAGAAAGTGCAGTGGCGACAGGAAAAAAGGTTAAGTAGGCCTATATATAATTAATTCTTTGGACAGGCTCTTAAGTTATGTCTTTGTCGGGGAACCATAATTTCAGAATTTAGGCCTATATTTTCATTTTTAGTTAAACATATAGACCACACCAGTGTATTCAACATAATATGAAATCACATGTTATCCTCAGTGAAGGGAATGATATATTTCGAAAGATTCTTCAGACAGACTGATATACATTCATTTGTGACATAGTAGACAGGAAATTAGTTGCTCTGAAGAGTGACGATGACAGTGGTGAAATGACTGCACCTTGTCGGAAAAGACGAGAATTGCATGCATATGTGTGTTGCATTTGTCACCGGATGCAGCCTAAGTTAGGAAACACGAAGGTTTCGTGGAGTAGAGCGTGATATGCCAGCGGATGAGTTTAGAAACAAGTCATTGTTTACTTGCACAAAGTAAAAGATAAACAGGTTATGTAATGTAGGAACATATCTTAAATGCGATAGGGTAATTTAGAATCTACACATTTGTATGAAACATATGGCGCGCGTGGAACTTTATAAAAACTTTATACTTTATAAATTCATAAAAAGACTACAGTAATTGTCTGTTGGAACTCGTTACATATACCTTTGTTGGCTTATTTAATAAATCAAATAACACATTAAATAACTATTATTTGTGCAAAATGAAATTAAAAATAATGTACTTTCAAAATAAACGATATGAACGAAGTCGTGTTTCTGACTATAAAACACATTTTTACCCAACAGCGAAACAATTCGATTTATCAAGTTGTTTTTCATCTATTAGAATACCTAATTTTCTTGGAATTTATAACATATTATTAGGCAACGGATTTTTAGTATACAGAGCATGTAAATAATAAATGTATAACGCAAACAATGTTATATTTTATTGTATTATATAAAATGTAAATGGGTATTATAATTTCCGACGGTTATAAGCGAAAAAGTTTTGTGTGTCGTCAACCAAGACAACATATTGCAAAAATCAGTAATTTGCATCTAACCTAAATGTACATCGTTATTTAAAAAATAAGTTTTGTATTGGATTATGAACATAAATTGAATGTGTACAATGGCTTTTTGTTAGTTCTGTTAGTAACTTTTTAGTATATTACTATCTCAGTAAGTGACAGTTAATTCACTGTGTTGTTCTACACAACATTGATTTCATTTAATGTTTACATTTGCAAATAACATGAATTTTACGAGAGTAGCCAGTTAGTTACCTATTGTAGCCAGATTCTATATTTAATATGAATAACAGAATACACTTCACAAGGTACGTTATTCTGTTTCAATGATGTTTTGCTTTGCATTCAAGTAATAATGCATTTTTTTCGCAACTTAGAAGTAAAAAGGACGAATTTTTTGCGTGCGCACCCAATTATGGCCTGTAGTGCGTGTAGAAACACAAAATACGCGGTTTTTACAAGTTTGTGGCTGCCAGAGCACACAGGTAATCACAACAGATTATTATCCTAGTGCTAACTTCCCGTATAATTTATAGTAGATTTTATTTTCTATGTCTCTTATGTCTGTTAGAGGACAGTTAAATTCCATTAGAAATGAATTTGTATTATTTTTAACTGTCATTCAGTTTTTAAATGTAAAAGAAACGATATCGATGTTAACAAATATTTTAGTAGTCTATGCATCAATATTTGGCGTATTGTTAAATGTAGCTATCTGTTTTCCTACTCCACGTTTCTTCTTACGGCTTTTCGTGTCTATTGTTGTTGTTGTATTGTTATTGTTGTTGTTGTTATCGTTTCGAGGTCTGTTGTTGCATTTTCAGTAGTACGTGTACGAACCTAAGTTTGCATATTTTACATTTTAACAGAAAAACTTACTTTCTTTGACGTCATTAATGATTTGCATCGGATAACTCAGAATTGTGAGGAACCGCAAAGAAATGTTCCGTTTATATGTAAGGTCAAGAAGAACTACCGTACACATGTTGATTTAAATAAAAAGCTGTATACATTTTATTCGATTAAAACAGACAATTCACCTACGCGTAAATAAATTACGATTATAATACCCGAAACATAATTATTTTGCTTGATGGCTTTTTGGTAATAATATGTTGGTTACAGGGTGTGGGCTTTTACGGATATCCCACATTATACAAATAGAAGTTTATTGTTTGGCAGAGACAATTCAGTGTAACAATAGGACACAAGACAACAACAAAAAAACGCTAAACAAACGAAACAGAAGCACCAAAACGTAAAAAGAAACAAACTTATCAAAGACAATTACTAACCGTATACTACACTTTATTTTCATAGAAAGTTTTTTTTCTTTTCTTTTATAAAATTGCTAAACTGCTATAATTGTTATTTAGACAAAGCTATTCGTCATCACTGACATCTTCAGGTCTTAAACAACGTCTGTCAACTAGTTGACAGTAGTTGACAGACGTTGTTTTAGCAATTTTATAAAAGAAAAGTAAGGATGGCTGCTAATTTAAACAATACGAAGAAGAAAGTTTTTTGATTCTGAAAAATCTTAGAAATTATAATAAGCCTACTTTATGTAAAGCATATTCAACTATAATTATTAATGTACTTAGGAAATGGTAAAGAAATTGCAGAAAACTACTAAGTTTACATTATATACTTTACTTTTCTGCTACACAACTTTCTTTACTCTGCACTTCTGTTTTTTTTAATATGGAAGTCTAATTTTATAAATGTTTTTGAAAATACAGCAAACAGGTAGTTTGGTACTAAACTATTTTATTATTTCATTTTCCTATTTACTTTTATAACTGAATTTTACTGAAGCATCACATACGCTACACCATCATTTTGTAACTTATATACGAGTAAAAGTAACTTCTTAAATTTGTAACTTAAATTAAGAAATATCTTATTGTAGAGTTTGTAGTTGACTCAGTAAGTACTGAAGAGTACTCATGATGCATTTATTAATTTTTATTAATTAAAAATTGTTCTTTTATTTAAAGTAGTATCAGTGATCATTTTATTACAAAATGAAACAGGAAGAAACATTACTGCTTAGATCAGACATAATTGATTAGCGTTATTGCTTAGAAAATTCTTTTTCTATAAAGATATTGTTTTTAACACTTTTATTGCGTTATTTAAACTTTAATCATTTTTCTAAATGTTACAGTGTTTATTGTAAACACATAGTTCGAATAAATAAAGTAATAGACTTATCTTCCATCGTGTCTTGTGGTATTATAACAGCATGTTTTGAAACAATTATCTCTTAAGATCCCTGTTGTATTCAGTATACGGCAACTTTTGTATTTGTAAACTAAACTATCGTTAACAATGTATATAATATAATGACGTCTAGATTTAGTCAATCCAGTGAATTTAGTATTACTTATAGCAGTTGCGCCTTCTTTGGTAAAAATGCAACTTAACTTACACAGAATTGTAACCAGTAGTCTATCTACCTGGCACAAAATACAACCAGGCTGTATATCAGTTTGTTGATTCCGATGTAATTTACTCATTCTGAACGAAACATAGTTAACGGTATGTTAATAGATTATTCAGCGTACTTGATACCATATCATCCGTTTGTTATGGTCACTAAAAAAATATTTTGTTTTACAAGTCTACGGCGATACGTTATTTATAATAATGCAATACCTAACTCTTTGCGATGCTATTCAAGGTCGTTTAATATGTTATGTTCTTTAAAACGTAAAGTTATAAATTCGATTTTAATAATGTAGATAAATTGACAATATGGGGATCATACACTATCATACCCTTTTTCCAATAGCTTGCTTAACAGATAAAAGTAATATACTCTTTATCAATATATGGTTATCAATAACCATTTTTACAAATCAGCACAAAGTCTGACTTTCCTACTTTCTCTTATCTTTGTTTTCTATATAGAAGTTTGAAAATCGTAAATGATGAAAGGTTTAGCCAGGATTGTCCACCATGTATGTAGAGGCTGGGATAATATTTATTGCCATCATCAGCACCTGTGTATTGTCAATGGAGGAATAATCAACCACATAAACAGACCAATTAATTGAGTGAATGTGAGACAGTGTATGTTACATCAGCAGAATACTTACTGTTCTTATGTATTCTTATACTTAAGTAGATACATATAATTACAATATTCCGACAACATTATTAATACATTATTACAAATTAATATAGTGATACTATAGTAATTGCTTAATTATAATTATAAATACAGGTCGCTTAATCATAATTATAAATGCCGTTATAATTTAATAAATATTGGTATTAGTACGGATAGAAATCCACGTCTAAGAATATTTTATGGCCGAATATGGAGAGTAGGAAAGTTTGAATACACTATGTATAATTTAAAAGTTGTAATAATTATTTTTTCTCCAATACCAGAATTAACGGATGTACAAAACATTTTGACGTAATATATACTCTTTGTAGTTTTATGAAATTGATAGTTAATTATTATTAGTCCTAGTGTTTGACTTTTTTGAAACACTAATACATTAATCAATACAATTATTATAAATTAGTGTACTGATAATATAATGATCGCTTAATGCCTAAGTGAAGGATTTTATACGCTTTCTTGAGATGAAAAAATATTTAAAGAAAGAAGAAAATAACTCCCTAGTTGTCCAGTAATCGAATAGCGTTAGGGTTTGAAACAAGAATCAGCTAAGAGAGACTTGAAATTCGGACATTTAAAGAAGAAGAGTAGAGTTCTGAGGAGACTGATCCAGCGGTACAACCCACCGGACTATGGGGTCCACACATCTAAGCCAGTAACAGTTAAGGCACTAAACTGTTACCTATCCTTCATTGTCAGAACAAAAAATAGAAATTAGCATGTTCTGAAGTAGTCAACTGAGGTGTCACTTTGGAAATGTTATACCAAAAATCGTCTAGTCTATCTTCCTTAATGTAAATTGCATAAATATTACATCTAGTAGCAACTAGATAGATTATTACGCGTACGTCATCTTTCTTGATATTTAGTGATGTAGGTAAATTTTACTATGATTTACTAAAAAATAAAAAACATGTGTGTGTATGCGCGCGCGCATATTGTAGGAGGCATGTGTGTCATGTTTTTAATAAACGTTTACATACAGTTTAGCAAAATATGTTTAAAATAATCTAAATACAATTAAATGTTTTATAGTTCTATAAATCAGTTAGGTAAAGGCTCTTTAGTAATGTATCCACACCTTCCTCTCTCTCTCTCTCTCTCTCTCTCTCTCTCTCTCTCTCTCTCTCTCACACACACACACACACGCACACACTTGACAAAAATTATGTATAAAGTATTGAGTAATAAATACACCTATCTAGTATACCTATAGGTGTTAACTCCAAAATAAATGTAGGAATATTCTAAAGTGTTAGTGTTCTGAACTTTTTAAAACACTTTTTACTAGCCACTGTGTATCGCAAAATCTCCTGATCAAGGCAGCTATGACTGTGTCATTGTAACTTGTAACAAAAGCATTAAAAAATCTCATCTCCTTTGTATATGTAAGGTAATTACCCTGCCAAATTGAAAAAAATAATAGTGTTGAATAAATAGAAAAGTTAGCTGTTACAGTATTTCATGACACACTCGGTTAGAAGTTGAAGTCTTAATGCCAATAAATTGATTTTCTTTTAAACGTGAATAAAAAAAAACATGTATTCCATTACATTATACATACTCTTATATTTGTATTCTTAAATTTTGAAAATTTACAATTAAATGTGGTTAGCAAGAAAACATGGATAGAATATTATAAACAGTTGTGGTACAAGGAGGAAGAACAAAAGGATGTAGGGTTGTCTACACACACTGAAGTAGACAGTCTAACTATGGAGGAATCGCTAGAGGGATTACGAAAATCAAAAAAACTCAAAGTCCGGGCATAAATGGACTAAACACTGAATTATTAAAATATGCGGGTGTAATGTTTCACTCACCCCTTCTACATTTTTATAGTATGTGCTGGAAGAGAAAAATGATTCCGAAAGAATGGTGCCAAGCGAAGGTAGTGTCTCTTTGCAAGAAGGGTGATAGAGCGGACCCAGGTAACTATAGAGGGGTAAGTCTGATAGACACAGCATACAAGGTATACACAAGGATATTTAATAACAGCAGATTTTTTACTGTCAGAAGAGCAAATGTGTTTTAGGAAGGAAAGGTCATGTGTGGATGACATTTTCACATTGAAAAGAATAAGTGAGAGTGACAGGAGTTTAATTGTGAAACACACTTGGCCAGATTTGACAAAAGTCTTTGATATTGTTAAAAGGACATTAGTATGACGAATTCTTGACAGAAGAGGTTACCATATACATCTTATATAAACTATAAAGGTCTTAGTTCTTACCGGTTGCGTCCCTGTAAGTGCCATTGTTTTAGCCTTGTCCGCTGATATTTTAAAACCATATTCATCTTCTATTCGATTTACTATGTACATTGATTTTGTGTTTATCCTCGCTGTCTTGAATTATTACCATACCACCTGCGTACAAAATGTAGTTTGAAAACATTCCTTTCAGAAAAATCCTTGGGTCAACATAATATTTCCAGGTTTTAAACAAGTCGTCTACACATATATTGAAAAGCGTCGGCGATATACAGCAGCCTTGTCTTACCCTCTTTTTAGTGGGAACTTCATCAGTCATCCTTCCTCCTATATCCAGTCGTACACTAGCTTAGTATATAGATGGAAAGACTGTGGAACAAATCCAACATTTCAGTTACTTGGGATGTTACGTTACACATGGGAAGGAAATTGATCTGGATAAAAAATTAAACAAATTTAGGAATATCTGTAGAACAATTCACAGATACCTTAAACATAAGACAAAGAAGGAAACAAGGATAAGGTTTTTTAACACTGGAGCGGTACCAGTATTGATGTTGTATGACAGAAGCCAGTATTGAGTTGAAGCCACAGTTATGACAGAAAGAGACAAAGCAAAGATTCAGGCAGCGGAGATGAAGTTTATGAGGAGTACTCTGGGCTGAACCATTCTCGATAGAAAGAAGAATGTGGATATAAGGACCGAACTGGGGGGTCGACCCATTGTTGGAACAGGTAAGGAGCAACAAAAGAAGGTGGGAAGAATGGCGGGTGACAGGATTCCAGTACTGTACTAGCAATGGAATATAGACCGATGGGGAAGAGAGATGTAGGACGACAGAGAGCGAAGTAGGTCCCGGAACACGTTCAGAATGACACTAATGCTTGAGATTTATGATGATAATGAACATTTTTTGGGGTGGGGGAAAGGATTTTTTTAATTACTAATGTATTTACAAACTCATAATCATAACATACTACCCAGTTGTAGTTTTCAGCAAATAGAGCCACAAATTTTATTACGCAAAAGTAGTAAGCGTCTTTATTATATTTAACAAATGTGATACAGCAAAGCCTAGTTTTTAAAGGAAACATTAGTAGTGTTTAATGATTTCAAATTTATCATCAAGATGAACAGTTTACAAATTCGTGTGTAAAATCTCGTGTGACAAATGGGACAAAATCGTATTTGCAATATGACTAAACGCGCCAGTCACTAAAATTACTGTATTCATTAAAACCAGAAAGAACCAAGCTTGTCCTATGCTGAGTGTCAAATGGTAATATACTGTATTCAGTTCAGTGTGCTGTAAAAAATATTCTGAATTAGTACAATTGAATCTACAGAAGTCATTCAGGTTTCTTATTTAACAATTGAATGAGTAACATGCAGCTTTATTAGACCACCAACCTCTACCTTATATCGTTCTTATTACGTTATTTTAAAACCATATTTCACATTACATAGGACGCATTAACAGCTGTGACGGTAAATGCAGGTCTGCCAGTACCGAAATACATAAAACGTGGTTTTATAGGTAACAGGCAGTGTTTTAGCACGCCGACAAATATTTTCATATTTGTTATTACAGTGCTATCAATAAAAACATCACAAAACATGAAAAAATACTTTATAACAATAACAATAATAATAATAATAATAATAATAATAATAATTATTATTATTATATAAACACTGAACATGGTATGTTAATGCATTACTTTCCTTTCGGCACAAAAGTTTTAACTTTTTATAAAATAATTTTGATTTGAATTTTTTTTTGTAGGCGATATTTTATTGATGCAGGTCTATTTGTAATTGCAACTTTCTAACAAAGAGACAGCTGAAAAAACCTTATGTTATACAGTTATGTAAACAAATTTTAGCTGTAGTATTTGTGTAGCAAATTTCATAAATTCCGCATTAATTTGAAAGTAAACGTATGGAATTCCATCAAGACTGCGAAATGCGGTTAGACACCAAGAAGGTTAGTTACACTATGTGCTTTGTCAGTCAGGAGGAATCTTTATAATAACGTACAAGCAGAGAGAGATAGGAATGTTCTCACAATTCAATTTGCACGTTTGAACTGAGTGACAAGCTAGTCAATTTTATTTCCTCAAATTTTTCTCGGATTACCGAGAGTTTCTCACCCAGGTTGATTTGCAGTGGTAACTGTTTGTGCTTTGTTATGATATTATTTATGATGGACAGTTTACCAGTTAATTAATACGGTGAAACCCAACCTCGTTGATAATTAGTTCGAACAATGGGTCAGCAATCAACAATAAGAAAGGTGCGTATTTATTTTCCTTAGACACGGGCGCTTTCTTCCTTCCTTCCGGTCTGCCGGTAAATTTCCATTTCCGGATATTCATCTTTCACAGCGTCTGCTTCACATATTTAATCTGTAGCTGTCTGTTACGGGTGAACTCATTTCACACATACAAAGAAAACAGTGACGATAAATGAAAATTACATATGCTTTACAATGAGTAACTGGTTATCTTTAGCACAAGTTTGATTAGCAACATTGTTAATTATTCGTAAGATACAAACAAATTATAATGTTTAATATGAGAAAACAAAGTGAATACGTTAAGATTAATGCATAATTTTAACAATACGTAAATAATACACATTTCCCAGGAAAGTTGGCGAGGATGTACGCGCGTGCGTTTGGTGTGTAATTACTGGGAAAGTGAAACTTTAATTTAAATAACGATATAAAAAACAAAGTCAGAACATAATATCGGAACAGAACGAAATAGAAAAATATTTGTTTTTGGTACTGAAGAAAATATAATATTAAAATGTAAATAAAAGGAGAATGAAGTTTCAGGGAAAAACAAAGGGTTGCACGAGATAGGATCGTTTGCGCAATGAGGATATTAGAGAACAGCTACAGGTATTCTACATAAATAATAAAATCCAGATGTATCACAGGAAATGGTTACAGCATCTGAGCAGAATGGTATACCGACTACCTAAGGTTGCGTTTCGATATAAACCCTTTGGTAATAGAGATGTATGAAGACCGAGAGTGAGAAGGACAGATACTCTGTGAAGACGGAACAGGCAAAGTGCTTACTTCGTGAGGTGCAGAAGAAGGAAAAGAAAAGAAGTAAAAGGAAAAGTAGAAAGATAACAGAACAGTAGAAAGAAGGTGAAAACATGTGTTATAATAGGAAGGAAATACAAAGGAAAAATGTGTTGATAAGGGTTACAAGAAGCAATGAGCATAGATGAGCAACGGAAAAGATGATATCAAATAAAAGCGAAAAATTAGTAAAAATTAAACAAATATTAATATCGCCTTATGAACAGCATAGATCGACTGATGATAGTAGTAGTTATGCCAATTAAGGATACCATAAAGATGTTCTAATTCTGATCTATTCGGCTTATTACTTTGAAACTAACAAGTAAGTGGGGTTATCAACTCATTAAGATAACACCCAACATGTGGAGGGGTCCAGGTAATTTGTCATGGTTAAGAGAAATTTATAAAAGAAAAAAGGAAAGGAAATTAAACAAAATGCTTTTAGCTCAATGGTAGTGTCAATTATTTTATATGGATTGGCAACATAGGTATTATCTAAGAACGATTTGCCACATCCAACGCGCAGAGACAAAATGCTTGAGGTATTTACAAGTTTGTGTACGGAATGACACAATTATAAACGATGTAATAAGAACCAAATTATTAGGCCTATATTCTCTGCAAATGTAAGAAACAGAGGAGAGTAGATTGGACTGGATTTGTTATAACTTATAGGCCTATGTAGAATGAAAGAAGAAAGACTTCCACGACAAATTGTATAATATGAACCTACGGGGAAAAGATATCTAGAAAGACCGAATAATAGATGGCTTGAAAATAGAGACCGGAATACTGACTCGCATAATCCCGGAATAATAACGATAACTATGATGATTGTTAACTTAGCGGTTTATAGAAAGACTTTACGGTTAACAGAGGTTTCCGACTGTTGATAAAGAATACTGTGACGAGTGATAGCTCGTGATGACTCAAAAGTGAGTTACTAAGATTGCAAACAAGATTGCAGATCAATAGTTTTATGGCATTAGGAAATAAATAATGCGACTCAATTAACGGAAATATACTGTATATTTGAATTAGAATTTTTAAGAGCATGTTGGAAAATAATAGTTTAAATTTTAAATTTATTCTGAGAAATAATTTCATGCCCCTCACACACACACACACACGCGCGCGCGCGGATACAGAATTATGTGCGTGCATGTCACAATTTTTAATCTTTTAAATAGTATAGAGACCTGTAGCACAATTACACATTATACCATGTCGGATATATTTTTATACCATTAAATTGAATCCTTCATATTCGACAGTATTTCCGGATAGCGATGTGAAAGTTTAAACGTATACAAATTTTTCGCAAACGGTCCAAGTAGGATCGATCATAATCCATTTATTAATATCAATGGTGGAAGTCTTGACTCCAACCGCATTAGTAGATAAGCCGCTGAAAAGAAGAAAGAACTAATGTATTCAGTTATAATTGAATATTTAATCCTTATAAGAAGTTAAAAATATAAGTTAATAAAAACCGTGATTTTTAGCAACACGATGTTCCCCAGAAAAAAAACATTTGTATTTTTTATCTAAGGATGATATTTAATTATAAAACTAGAGAAAATTATAGAGAATATCTAATATAAAATTAGAGAAACGTTATAATTGACATAGTTAAAAATCATAGCGCGTAGTTGCAGAAAATATCGAGCTACAGTGATGTGGCAGCGATATCGATTATTAGTTGCAGCAATCTCTTTGTAAGAAGAAACCGGTGAAAAGATAATAATCGCTTTACTGTGTAGCGTCGCAAAAATGACATTTACTCTTGTTGAATGAACATTACAAGTTTCCTGTAACGCTTAAAAATAAGGAAACGGTATATGGTTGTACAAGTACACAACATGATAAAGAATACATTCGAGTGTGGTAACGATTCTATAAACAGGCGCTTTTATACTTACAAAGACCGATAAGGTCTCTATAAAAGAAATAAAAAGACATGAATTTCTTGCATCAAACATTTTTAGTTTTATTATTGTAATTATCTTACATGTGACAATAAATTCCAAATAATTTACCGTCTATGACTCACTAAAAACAATATAATTAATTTAGTAAATAAATGACTAATTTTGTTATTACACTTTTGATAAAATATGGAACCTTGTTTATGTGTTCCACGTTGGCTATACGTTTTTTAACAATTCGGTCTCCGCCTGAGTACTATGTGTACTTTATTATCAAAATCTATGTCATAAGGGCGTACAAGTGGTACTCGGTGATTCACCGTTAAGAAACAAAACTCATTAAATAAAATGCATTGTTTAGTAAACAAACAAACTACAGCTACGTATCAAATATGAAACGAAATGTATATGTTAAGTATTGTCAGAAAGTTCCAAATATCGCCAGTAACACCAATTAGTGTTAGTTGTATACGAATGTTTTGTGTTATATTATATGCATGTGTCATAATACAATTATAATATTCAACACAAGATATTTTACATGCGTCTTACATAGTACACGATAAAAAATTCTTAGTTTTTTTAAAACAACTTATTAGACATTTATTAAAACTTTGCGTTTTTTTTAATATTTCAAATAACTAAGAGAAAAGTACTGTATATAGTTAATATGGAGAATCATACAGTAAAGTTTACCACTCAAAGTCTTTAATTTTTCCGAAAGTTCAGAAATGATGACTTCATTATACGTTGTTCTTTACAGAACATGTTTTCACGTTCTATAAATAATACCTCTCTGACTTCCTATTACATAATTTCTAAAATAGCTCATCCCCTGATCAAATGATTTAAAACAAATATGAAATTTCTATAGTTTAATCATGTTTACAATGAGAGGACTGACGTGAAAACTAATTTTGCTTATTGCTGTGACTTGCAGTTCACACACACACACACACACACACACACACACACACACACACACACACACACACACACACACACACACACACACACACACACACACACACACACACACACACACACACACACACACACACACACACACACACACACACACACACACACACACACACACACACACACACACACACACACACACACACACACACACACACACACACACACACACATACTTCATACTTTCTTCTCTACTGTCACAGAGACTGAGCTACTAACGTAAAAAATAGCGGGATGTCAAGGTTTAACTACGTTGAGATCGTAGTCCAGCCTTGCAAGTTGTTTGCCATTAAGGCGCTTTCTTTCCCAGGATTATGTTTAAACTAATTAATTACATGAGCAACGAAGAGAAATCTGCTCTTACTAACAACTATATTATTAATTAGTAATTTGTACTTTTTCAAAGAAAAGAGACACCTACGTGTGTTAATGTCAACCAGTCGCGTTAATAAAACATGTTTCGCGTGCAAACATGAGTTGTTCCAAAACTATAATTCACGTTGTGCTCAATCAGGTTAATGCGTTAATGCAATAAACAGACTGAGTCTGCTGGGTAGACACGAATATAATACAGTTTTATTATTGAGTTTAGACGTCAAGAAAAACAGACGTTAGCTTAGTATGTAACGAATTTTCCTATGCAACTGATGACTAGTCGGAAGGAGTAATTCAGTTTACGTAATTTTTGATAAACCAGGGCCTCGACAAGAAACAAGCGATTTGATCGGAATTATACGAGGTAACCCTTATTGGATACCAGTTTTGCAGAGTAAAATTGAAATCGACATAACTAAGAATGCATAAATATTTATCAGCTGAGACACTGATAGGAGTAGGGCTCAGAGGTAAGAAATCCCGCTCGCAATTGAAAAATAAGTATTTGCGTTATTCCTTCTTATTTTCGTCTATGAATTGTGTTATTTCTCTGAAATTAAGAAAGCAGGACGGTGAATACTTTTTCGATATGTTTAAATAGCGTACAGAAATTTTGAGAGCGCAAAGAATAATATACTATATAAGCAAACATAAAAATCGGAACAATTTTAAACTGGAATACAATTCAACTATTCGTTTGTACATAGAATATGTGAAGACACGAAACAACTACTTTTGAACTGTATGCTACTTGGCATGCTGGGCTGGGCATTAAAATTGCCATGACCACTGAGAAACTGTGTCAGATGACAGTTAACCTCATGTTGTTAGCGGTCAATCCATTCCTTCACGTTTGATGTGAGCCTTGCGGTCTATCTTCCTGTATCCTCTCTATCCCAACGATCTTCCCAGTGCCGGAGAGTGAGTTCCCTGGCTTCATGCTTCGCTGAATCCCTTCCAATTATATCTCTTCTTTCAAAGAGATACTTTTGTTTAAGAGCTAACAGGTTTATGGGAATCATTCCCGCTCTCACCAGGACTACTGGCTTTGACATTGTCCGATAAGAGGATTCTACTCTCAGGGCTCCTTTTCTCTGCTGCAATGCCATATGTTTCCTGTATTTCTCCGACTTTAGTTTTTCGGCCCAGACATCACGCCATACAGAAGGATGGATTCCGTGACCGCCATCAATAATCACCTCTTGCTTGCAGTTTGACCTCCTACATTGGCCACAAGCCTGCTGAGCTTTGTTGTGATGTGAACCGCCTTATCAGCAGCATACTTGATTTGCTCCCAGTAGGAGAGCTTTAAGTCTAGCCCCTAGCTATTTAACTGACTTCTTTGTAAGTACAGCCTCAGCTCCCACTTGCATCGACATTGTTTTGGGGATCCGTCGCCGGGTGAGCAGTACTATTTTAGTCTTTTAGGTGGCTAGATCCAGGCCGTGTTCTTCAAGCCAAGAGCTCGTTTGCCTGATTCAGGCTTCATTGTACTGCCTCAGTGTTTTGTGCCACATTCACTGCCGCGATATTTCTGCGTAACCTACCAGGAAAGAGTCTGGCGGTATCTCCATCTGTAAAATTCCATCGTAAGATACGTTCCAAAGGTCAGGTCCCAAAATTGAGCCCTGGGTAGCACCGGCGGTGATCTTTTCCCTACGAGATCCATCTGTTGCATCATATATTAGTATCCTGTCACTGAGGGAGCATTTTATCATCCGTAGGAGATACTGTATGATCCGGAAGAAGTGTTTCACAGCTCCAGACATGTCGCTCCAACTGGCAGAATAAAAGCGTTCTTAACATCCAGCGTTGTCAACAGGACTCTATCCTTCTTGAATAATGATTTCCCTGTTGGGCCGCATGAAAAGTTCTGACTACCTATTTCACGGCCCCAACAGTTCATCGGCCTTTCCGGAACCCGTATTTTCTGTTGGACAAGTCTTCTGCCCTTTGAATGGCTGCTAACAGACGTGGCTTTAGTAACCTTTCCAGACACTTCCTAGTGTATCCAACACGCACAAATGCCTGTACGCTGATGGCGTGCCCGGATCTCCCTTACCTTTGCTGACAAATACCAGTCTCTGCACTTTCCACAATTTGTAGAAGTTTCCCTCCCTCAAGCTGCTGTTATACATATTAAGGAGTATCCGTGGGCAGAACAAGAATCACATTCAGAACTTCTGAAGGAACACCATCCTGTCCTGGGGATTTGCCACTCTTCATTAAGCCTGCGACCTCCTTCACTTCTTCATCACTAAACAGCGGCACTTCGTCTGCTTCAGCGGTACGCAGCTCACGTGCATTTACTGGGTACATCGGAGAGAGCGCACCCACAATGGCAGCCATACGGTCACCACAATGACGATCTCTTCAGTCCACCAGTAGACCGCCTTTCTTCTCTCATATGACTTTCTTCGCCGAGGCTTTGGAACATCGCAAGCCTGGCGTATCAGCTTCATTGTGGTCTTGACTACAGACTCTGCGTGACTGGACCTCTCCAGCACATAGACTTCTCCTCTTTCTATTTCTGATACAATGGTTTCTACTTTGAGTTTTCTAACATTCCATTTAGGTCCCCTCCAAGCCTTTTCCCCCCTTGTCTTCTTTCATCCTTGAGGATAAAGACTACGGAGGATAAAGACTAATGTACTGCTGCTCACTATCAGTACATTTTTCACTGACTTTCCAGCCACCAATTTTTAAAGCTAGAGACTCTGATAGAAGCGAAATATCTGGAATGGTCACTGCATAACCGGGTCTTCTAAATGTCGACACGCTTCTGACATTCATCACGCTAAATGACATACTTGCGGCCAACTCAAGCACCCTTGAGTCCAAGTTTGGCATACTCTACTATACCGCCTTGACGTTGAAGTCTCTAGCAACAATGAGTTCCTTCCCATTCCCGCAGAGTGTCCTCTAGTCTTTACAGTTTATGTCGTTTGGGGTGAAGTAGCAGCTCACAAATGCAACCTCTCCACTTCTAACTTCAACGAATCCCTTACGAGAAACGTGACTTCCTACCAACACTTTCCCCATGTATGTATCCAGATAGCTGCAGTACCTAATATATCTGAATACCATCTTGGTACATCTCTGTCTTTGTACTGTTTGCTGATGAAGATCAAATCAGCTTTGGTGTCCAGCTAGTTCCGCACAAGATGGTTATCAGAGACTCTGCTTCTGTATAGATTTTCTCTGCAAAAATTTCATATTCTTTGATTCTTTTTTTGCCTCGCCCAGTACTTTCTTGAATACAATTCTTGTCCCTGGATTTGAACCATCCAGTCTGGAACTACAATATTTTCAATACACAGGAAGAACATTGGTCTGCTTCTGCAGTCGCTCTTCTTGTGACCTACTTCTTGGCACAGCCCCAACTGGATTCTGTCTGGTCCCTTGCAGTTGGTCTGCCGGTGATCATAGCCAAAACACGTGTAACAGCATGGAAGCCTTACCCTACGCTGAACTCTGCAATTCACCCAGCCAATTTTAATGCGCTGGGACTTCAGCAGCTCTTCTGCGCCGTTTGTGTTAATTTCGACGACATCTATAGCCATGTGTTAATTTCTATGGCCATATTTTGTCCCCTCTTGTTGGTACCTGTAACTGTTACCTTTTGATCCTCTACACGCTCCCCAACCTCTCTCTTAACCGCCTAACAAGCTTCCGGATTTTCCTTGCTGCGGATTAAGCCGAGCACGTCGGCATAAGTTTCGCCTTGTCAAGGCTCAATCAACAGAATACTTGACAACAACAGAAGGCTCAATCAATGTCAAGGCTTGATTTTTTCTTCTTTTTCCGGCCACGTAGAATAGCCAGAACCCCGCTTGTCTGAAATCTCGGATTGTTCTCTTGTTTCTACTTCCCTTATCTTACTCTTCCTCTTTTTATTCCAAAACTCAGACAAGGCTTCCAAAGTTTCCACTTCTTTCTTCTTATTTTACATGTTTGCTTCTGCTGGGCTTGAAACTCCCCTTTTTACAGCCGTTGGTTAGGAATCCTCAGATACCTTCCCTTCCGAAGGTGATTTGTCTCTCTTACATATTGGGCCACCTGCACAGATGGTCTTTACCACTGGCCGATAACTCGGTGTTCCCCTTACCTGTTATCAGGTTCTCGACCTTTCCCTCCATCTTCAGCCTGTTAGATTTGTAGTGAGCAATTACATATTATTACTATTATTATTATTATGGTCTGTTTTTTACCGTCTAAAGAATCTAAGAGTTAGGCAGAGTAGTCTGCCTTATGTGAGCCTTTCGGCATACATAGTGGTCAGCATTACGCTTAGGCCACCCGGTCAGGCATGTCAGATCGAATGCGCGAACAGTGTTAGAGAGTAAAACGACTGCGCCATCTATATTTCAGCCTCCTTTGTCTGAGCGAAATTCCTGTACTTAATTTTCACTGGCTGAGCCGACATGAGGGATGACAAATGCATCTTTGTTTTACAGTCCGCCTGGAAAACGAATCTGGGACGTCTAGATTTAGTACCCAGGCGCCATACTCACTGGGGTATAGGCCTACTATATGTTTAAGGACATATAAACAAATAAATAATTAATTAAATAATTATTTATGAATGCTACAGTAATGTAACTATATGGTTTTTTAATTTGTTGTTTACATATTTTCTCAGTGGTTTGAAGCAACTGTGTTTCATCAGTAGGACACAGTTGTTGATATATTTCACCAGTTGACTTGTCCTCTCTCTGTTGTTCCTATGAGAACAATCGTACTTTTGTTGATTGTTTTGAGTAGCTTCTTTATGAATGATGAATGTGGATACAGGAATAGTTTTTTTAATGTTTTTACCATACTGTACGCGCGAGCAAGCGAGTTTGTGGTAAAGATTACTGCTAAAGTGTTTTCAGACAAGACCTTTGTCGTATTGTTGTTGTTATTGCATTGTTTATACATCAAAATGATTGTAGAACTATTTTTATTTTATTTGGGCTTGTTGAATTTTCTGAATTGTGTTGGCGTTTAAATTGAATATTTTAATTTCATTAAGTACATTTACTACTACGTGATACTGCAAATTTCAATTAGCTGAAATTCATTTTCCTTGAACGTATTTTCTTGTCAGATGTGTTTGGCCTGTTATTATCCACAATTACAACACAACAATGTAAGAAAAAATTCATATGAAAACAAAATAGGAGTTTAATGGACCATAGAATAGCAAAACTTCCATACGCTTACAACGACCATAGCTTATTACATACTTCATATAATCCTTTATATCTTCCACAAAATTTTCTTTATGTCATTACAGTAATTCTTTTCTTGCAAAATATTATACTAAAACTCTTATAAAATATTTTCCTGTTGCCGTACCGGCAAAAACGTATCCATAACGAATACACACAAGGGGGTAACTATCATTTCCAAAAATCATAGTTTTCCTGTAACTCGCATTTCTATTTAGTTAAAAGTACATTGCTGAAACATTGTTAAATTAATCATTTCAATTAATGAATACTTATGGTCTTTTTTAAAATGTCTCTTTTACTTTAAAGTGGATTTGCTGTCTGTGCTATGTGACTAATTCTGAGTTAGCCACAAGATTCAATCAATAACAAGTTGATCGAATTTGAAATTAAGTTCCTTAATTTATTATTACTTAACTTATCTGGTGGATGTAATATTTTTCAACTTTCTTCAATATAAATTAAATACATGGTAATTAAGTAGCAGGTCTAGAATAAAACAGTTTTTGATTAAAATAATTTATCATAAAATATCTTCTTCTATCCTTAGTCTAGTAAATACAATAAAATATTCCTGTTAGCTTGAATGAGTTTCTAATGATTGCTCCTTCTCCAAAAATTGGAAATATTTCAAATCGACTGCTGTATAGTTACTTTCCTTTTCAGCTAACCGATATTTACTATTCTGAAACATCAAAATATAAACATATTCTTCTTTCCGACAAAAACTGCGGTTAACCCAACCACGTCCGTTACGATGCCTTGTTTGAAGCCTACGTTGTCTTCGCACCTCGAGAATTGTAATTAAAGTTCTTTGGCTAAAACAATTTGTCCTGAGCTGGTCATGAGCTAAGATGCAGTGGGTGAAGAATTACCTAGTTTTGGTCTAAGAAATACTTGAGTCAGAGTGGTATTTATCAAAATCGGATAGGCGTCAAAACGGTAGGCTCTCTGTCTTTGGAATACACGGGCCAATCTTTTTGTGAAGCGAACAGAGAAAGGATATATATGGTAGAGAGATCTTGTTGAAGATAAAACAAAAGGCCTTTTATAGCATACCTTAGACTTTGATCCCAGCCCAAGTGGCATATGTATGCAGACAATTAGGTTTACTAACGACAGGTCATACTGAGTGTGACACTAAGTGAATGCAAGCTGCTATTTAGCCCGCCAGTACGAGGCGTAGTAGTCTCGTACTTCGCAAATACTTGTACTTCGGTGTCATGTAAACGTATTGAGTTCTTTCCCGTGTATTCCACTGGCGTACTCTGGTTATTAACAGCTTCCTATTTATTGCGAATTCTTTCCTGGCAATTTTCAACGTCATGTTATTTTACTATCTTATCTTAGCTTTTCTTTATTCTTGTATTACCAATTCACCATCCAACTCGAATCACCATTTAATCATTACTTATTATAAACGCTGAACGCAATTAGATTGTAATGAACAGAAAACAATATTATAATGGTCACACATAATTGATAAGATGTGTTATATAACTTAGTTAATGCAGGTACATGAAATACATGAATAAGTGCAACGATTCTATTTTAATTAGAGTTTATAAACAAGCAGGAAGTTCCGTAAGAATGTGAATTTCTTTGTAGTAAATATTAATAAAAAACTAGAAGGTACTGCATACGCTCTGAAGGTAACTCTTGATTTAATTCTGTCTCTTGGGTCACACGTCTGCTGTAAGTTACTGTGTTGTGTGTCACTAACGTCCAGCAAAGAGCGAAGCGAGCTGTCACTAACCCCTTTGGTATTTGTCTATTTGGGGTTCGTCTCACGATAACTTTTAAATATGTCAATTTAAACCGTGGGGTACGTGTCCATACTTTTACCCCCAAAGATCCCTATTGTCTGAGATATTGATTCCCCCAAAAATTAGAGGGATGAGAGAAAAAATAAAACTGTGAAAAAATCGCAAAATTTCATGCGTGATACTAAATTAAAAAGAATTTAAACCAAAATATAAATACAGTGTTCAGTGTTTGTTCAGTTACGGTGTTCAGTGTTCACTAACTGAAATCAAATTCAGTGTTCAGTTTTGGAATTTTTAAAACTTTAGATCATCAAGTCCAAAAAAAGGGATCAACAGTTAGATAAACTTGTAAAATTCCATGTCGGGTATACGTCTAAAACTAAATAAAATATTAAGCCAATTCGAAAGTAGGGGTCTAGTGTTTTTTCTCGGTTTTGGACTCTTTAACGTTTTAATTTCGGAGGCTGGGTAATAATGAAAGTCAAAATTTTTAAGAAAATTATAATCATTTCAGAAAAATTGTAAGACTTTAAATTTTGAGGAATTTTATTCAAAATACATACTTATTGCCTTTAATAAGTTTGAAAGCTATGTTTGCATAAAAACTGTACATATTGTTATCAGTTATGTATATTTGTGAAAAGTATTAGATATTGCCTTATAGATGCCTGTGTGAACATATATAAAATTAAAAATTAGGATTAGCGTTACAATTGTTACTTTACTAAGATACGAGGGTATTACCCGTATATAAGAGTAATTCGGGTCCTCGTAATTTTACTGATAATTGAAAAGTGACCTAACATTGAAATTTATCTAATAATAAGCATATTTCTTCAAATAGTGAGCGAATTCTGCAGCTTAGAGAGCATAATAGTCAATCCAGTTTATTAACAATATTTATAAGATTAAGAGCAAATCTTTGAGTAAAAAACTGTTGTTAGGTATGAATTGTATAAAATGTAATGAAGTGAACCTAAAATGATAATAATAAATTATCTAATAATAAGCATATTTCTTCAAATAGTGAGCGAATTCTGCAGCTTAGAGAGCATAATAGTCAATCCAGTTTATTAACAATATTTATAAGATTAAGAGCAAATCTTTGAGTAAAAAACTGTTGTTAGGTATGAATTGTATAAAATGTAATGAAGTGAACCTAAAATGATAACGAAAGAAGTCTACTATCTTTGTAAAGTGAAATATGCGCGCGTGTGTGTGTGTGTGTGTGTGTGTTTGTGTGTGAAATATGTATATATGCAATATCTATAGCCTAAAATAATACTGATATTAACATGTTCAGGAGAAATAACTTGGAGATCTTAAATGCAAGCTTACAAGTTATGGATTGAATCTGTGCATGACCCATCACTTAACGTGTTCATTTCTGTATACCGTTGTCGTGAAGTAGAGCATGAACGTAAAATTAAGTACATTATTAAACGACAAGGAATCATTTTATTTTAAACGTTACCTACAAAGCTGAGAAGAAACGGATCGAGTAACATGCTCTCATCTCACACGCCCTCCCTTCTGTGTCTTGAGTATGGCATGGAAAAAACTCGGAGACGTCCACGATCAATTTCTGAACGTTAAATCCAGACTACAGACTCATGAATATAACAGAACTTTTCAGAAAACCATAGAACTCAAGTTGACAATATTAACATTTCCGCTTTCGTTGTTTCGCGGTATACATGTACATCTTTTCGGTCTACTTTACATTTACGTTAGTTAATTTTCGTGTAGCTTTATATTTGGTACTTATACAACTTATTATCATACGGTGATGGATTTTCAGGAGGAAACCTAATCACATTAACTGAGCCTAACGAGACGTTGATCATAACCGAAATGTGACGAAACGGTCTCCGTAACTCTTGTATTTTAAATGCATTTATAAATATAGAAATAAAAATGTTAGACTCTGTATCAATAACTTCAGTAACGTTGGAAGACAAAATTATATTTGATTTTAAAGCATTGCAAGCAGATGCAATCATGAAACTTTGATTTCTCAAATGTATGATAACTATTAAAATATATTTAATACAGTTTGTTTAATTATCATTTTGTTAAAGTCATCCTCATTAATACGATCGGCACGATTTTGAATTGTACATTTTGTTTGATTTTTAATAAAGTGTGTACCCAAACCTGAAGAATCTGAATTAAGCTTGATCTGAATTAAACAAATTTGCTTAAGAATTGCAGAAACAAGAAATAGTTTTTCAGGTGTAATGTTTTCTAGTTAAAATAAATAAGTAAATAAATTTATTAAGGTTAATATTATATACAATCAAAGTACAATTATCTTTATAATTAAGTTTGTTGAATTAAGAATGTTGATTGTACATCAATTTTTCTGCTTTCAAGTACTTTTCATATATTTCATTTAATTGGAACGTAAGAGAATGTTTTTGAACTACTTTTCTATGTTGTTTTATGTGTAAACATCTTTTGATGCTTTCAAACCCATCCTAAACCTATGTTCTGAGGAGTACTGCTTGACCAAAAACAGAATGGAACCGACAAGAAAGAAGGACGATCACCGAGACATTTACATAGACGATCTACGTACATTCACGACAATTATAGTGTCGTTCAATATCTCCCTCAATTATTTTGAGAAGATGAACAAATAATACCAACCATAATTTCAATGCTACATCAATCGATTCCAATTTTCATTTGGTTTTAAACAATACTTATTTTTAAATGCAATAACTTTTAAAATTGTAAAAAAATCATTTTCATTTTTTAAAAATATTATTTCTTTCATTAATGTATTACTATTGTTCCGTTGGAAGAAGACATAGGCAGCTGGACCTTAGCTTTTTCTGCTGATGTGAAATTTCATTGTGTAAATAAAATTAGCAAATTCGCCTGTCTCCGATAATATTCCCTTGACCTACAGCAGTGAAAATGTGAGTATGCGCAGAGTTTGCGTATGTGCTGAGATTTATGTGGGATTGAAATAAGCAACCAGATGTTGCAAGGTACCGTTCTGTGAGAAGCGTATTACCGGATATCCTGTATCTCAACAAAAACAAGACACTTTCGGTTTTCGTGTCCCCGTTTCCATTCTTCTCACGTTCCGAAACGTTACTCAATATTGAGTAACATTTTTGTAATAATACTAGTTGAAGCCGTGGTGGTAGTAATAGTAATAATAGCAGCAGCAATTGATGCCAGCTTTCCGCGTTTTGTTGTTGTGTGTGAGCTACGAGCAGCCTACTTAGAGTCTAAGCGGAATCTTAGCAATTATTATTATGTATAAAAGTTAGATTAGTAATTTTTTCCGCCACATAATCAATTAAATTTATTGTTTAATACAGCGTTTACTAACATCTTTATTTTGGTAACTAAATCTTGTGTATAAGCAAGAAACAAATGTGGTGAGAATTTTCTTCAGAATCTTCAAAGATGTTATAAATATTTTCTGGTTTATGAATGTTTATAAAAATTATATGATATTACAATTTTTTATTTACTGTTTGGATTCTTTGTACGTTTGCTCTCCTGTAAGACTAATAAGTAAGTAAGTAAGTAAGTAAGTTTGCCCTCCATGAAAGTAAAAAATTTACTTTTTATCGAATTGAATATCAGGTCTTTTAAATCCCGTCAATTATTTAGTCAACAATAATATTATAAGTAAATTAATTTTGTTCTGTTTCCACTTTCATTGTATTGTGTTATTTATTTGTGGGATGTATTTTTTCATTCATTAAGTTAATTTTTTATTACGCTGTTTGGATCATTTGTAGTTGCAGGTATTATTGTTTTATTGGCATATGATTTTAGGTATATACTGCCAAATAATAATAGTAAATGTTTAAGTTACTGCAAATAATAGTAAATGTTAAGTAGTAAATATTTGTATTTTATTTTTTAGTTAAGCCCATACTACTATTAACTTCTTTGTATTACAAAGTTACTTCTTTGTAAGGGTGTATTACTAAGTAGCTTCTTTGTTTAGAAACATGCAAAAATTTAAAGTCGTTTATGAGGGTGCATTTTCAAAAGGATAAATTAATTTATGAAATTTGGTTTATTGAAAACAGGTTCTGGTTAACTGATGAATGCTTTGTTATTATGTAGCTTGCTTAAAATTAATTTATTTGATATTATCATTTCAGTCTGATAATGGGAGGTATGAATGAAAGCATCTACACCAATACGAACAACGTAGGAGAATGTGGGGTAGTTTAATGTAAACGATAATGGTACGAAATTCTTCGAATTTGCGACATGTAACACTCTTAGAAACATACAATAAATTTACTCTTACGAAAGATATAAATTGTTGTAAGTAGGCAGCGAGGGATTAACATCATTAATAGATTAAACAATATAGAGAAAGAGTACATGTACATAGAAGACAAATGAACATGCTGCGCACAAAAGTAAATTACTAGCTAGGTGGAAACGCAGTACGTTAAAATATGTTAAATTAGAAAATCGAATAGCGTATAAAGCAAATTTACTTAATAACGAAGAGAAAAACTATTATATCAATACAGATTATTCGAACAGTTGCATAGGGAACCTACAGATGAGGATGTATACGTCGAGTAGAGCGAATGTAAATACAGAAAGCAATAGAGGAAGCAGTAGAAGAATCACTAGGACTGCTACTCAAAACTGCAGCCGTAGGGGTCTACTCGTTTGGACTGTTGAATTGACGGAGCGATGAAACAGAAAAGATGTATAAGATATCGTAGGTTGCTGCAAAGTAGAAACGATGAAACAATACTAAAACATAGAAGATGTATTATAGCAAACGAGAAATTAGGAAAACTCAAAGAGAGAGTTAGGAAACGTGTGTAAGGTAAATAGAAAGTAGTCTGACTGGACATCAAGAACGTGCATACAAAATAAGGAAGCATAACTAAAGGAAAAAAAGCTACACCATCAGTTACAAAAAAAAAAAAAAAAAAAAAAAAAAAACGGTGAACTGGATTTTACAAAGAAATATGGTATGATCTTGACGAAATATACAGAAACAAGGAAGAAATTGTACGCTACATGAAAATATGTATATACGAGAATAAACAATGGAAGAACATGCTCTAGAAGATGTCAAAGACAGGAAAGTAACGAGATCAGATAATAATAATATTGGGCTTATCAAGTAAGGAGGAATCTCCCTAGGGTCGAGAATGGTATACTCTTTCAATTTGTAAAATTGATGAACTTAGAATTTCGGTAGAACATTGCGGTAGTGAAACAACTGGAAGGTACGAGTTAAGTGCACAAAGTGTAGAGATTTTGGTCTCTTAAGGCCAGGATACAACTTATAGGATTCACACACAAGAATAATTAGATATAGAACCAGTGCCACAGCGGAAATATTGTTAGTTGAGAATCAGAAAGATACTGTAATTAAATGGAAAGTGATAATTATAAAGCGCATATGGCTTCATTTATTATGGAAAATCATTTGATCTTGTTAGTGAAGGGAATTGTAAATGTTGTTAAGAATTGAATATTAGATATATAATATTCAATGCAACAAGAAAGATGACATTTAGACGAAAGGAACTACTTAGGTTATGAATCCTTTAAAATGGAAAGCTCTTAAAATATCTTATGATTACAATCAAGGTTTCAAATATCAAAGTATCAAATGATGCGTATAACGAGGATCAAATGATATGTAGTGCAATAAAAAAGAACAGTAGAAAGAAAACTATGAAAGATAGACAGACGAAATCTGAGACGATACCCCGATAACGCGATGGCGGCTTCAGTGTTACTATACGTCGGTGAATCGTGGATACTTACAAAGAAGGAATAGGGGATATCTTGCGATCAGTTAAAGATTCTATTAGACTCCACCAAGCACAAAACGAAGAGATCAGAAGGGAACTTATTGTATGATGGGTAATTGATTGGGTCCAGAAAAATAGAATTAATTGATTGAAGCTCTGCAAGGAATAAGCAACGAAAGTTTCCGAAGCTGGCGTTTAATTATAGGCCTGATGAGAAAAAAGTCCTGGAAGATTGGGGAAGAAAAAGAGTATTGTGCCGGGACAGGTCAATGGGTTTACTGCTTGAAGTTGATAATGCCAGTGATGTGTTTTGGGTCCTTATTGACTTTGCTCACAGTATTTTTTATACGAAAGCGTCTGGTTCTTTATTGTCATAAAAGTTTTAATGTACTACAAATGTTATGTTACTTTGTACGTTTTATTTATCAATAGTTATTTTTACTTAGTTTTTTACTTATTATATTTGTTTTTTTGCTTTATTTTATTTTTGTTAATCTGTAGCAAATCCGACATGAGAAGAAGGAGGAGAAATATATCGTAATTATAGTATGTTCGCTCCAATGATATTTCAATAACATTTTAACTCTTAGAAAAAGTAATGTATTTAACTTGCCCTTAGATAGGCTGAAGAATTACTGAAACACCTTAAAAGAGAAGTTTGCTACATTTGAATATCACTGTTTTAGCATTCATCACATCTATAATCGTTCTCTTCAGATATTATATGTAGACGACGTTCACATACACAGTACAGAAACACATACAAATACTACATACTTCTCTAAATATCTGCAGAATAATTCCGAAATTAACGTAATATCAACATTATACACAAAATTTCAGCATATCGCATAGTTAACTCAACGATTAAAAATTGTTTGTCTATGCTCGACTTTACTTATACGCTACGGGTAAAGGTTATATTCTCTTGGACATGTAGGTCGAGTGAAGCAGTAAAAGTGAAGACACAAAAAGAGCAGAAAAACGAAACGCACTTAAAGAATGATTTACGCTATGTGCGTCTCACTTGGACGAATATTAGACCCATTAGGCGGAGAGATTTGCCGATTGCACATTTTATGCAAAAACGTGTCACGAGGTTCAAATGGTATTGCCAAACGTTTACAAACATAAGACACGCGACAAGAAAAAATACTAAACGCAAAAGTATTGAGGACACACACACACACACACACACACACACACACACACACACACACACACACACACACACACACACACACACACACACACACACACACACACACACACACACACACACATTTGTTGCGTGACTTACGTAACTGCGAGATGTCTAGATGTACCGGTACATAATGAATGTGGTAAATAAAAACGCGCGTAATCAGTGTTACATTCAGTAGTGTCTCCCTCTACCCCTCTTTCCCTCTCACCTTCTCCCCCTCTCTTTTCTCGCACGTGCTGAGTGTGTGTAAAAATATCGGCATATTACAAAAAAAAAAAATTAATACCAATTTTCTATACAACTATTTACGCAGAAATCAGAAGGTATTTACATAATTAAGAAAACAGGTATTTGAAAACCAAAGTCGCCAGGCTAGATCTGTGCTTCCCCTCTACTCTACACATTCCTTTTTGCATTTTACACGTACTTCACATGTTTAACTTATAGTAGGCTTACATGAAACCTACAAAAATGAAACAGGCAACATATTTTCTAGTTTAGTACATGAAGTTTGTTCAAAATAAGTCTGTTCTTAAACTTTTTGTCTGCATATGACACGAGGTGTTAAACCTTTTTAAATTACAAACGTGGACTTACTATGTATTCATAAATATGTATAACAAGTGAATTATTTTTTACCTGTTAGGCACAAGGAGAAAAAAGGAAAGCTGTTACTTTTCATGTTTTACAAATATTTACAAATTGTTTAATGTTAACAATGACGTTTAAAATTTCGTTATTTACGGTTACTATTTTCATTATTTATTAAAATTTATATTTATTCGATTGTCTCGTTACTATGAAAAGTGCTGCAAAAACGGACAAACGGTCTTGTGTTATTGTTCTGTTCAAACAATAAGTAAATTCTCGACACACTACAAAATAAGTTAGGGTTTTTAAAACCTAACATTTAGCTAGCGACTAATTCATTTTGTAAGAACAGTAAAAGTCGTGAGTAAACGAGTGTGTGAATACTAGTTTGGAGGTCTCCGATAAATTGTAGCCTTGCTTTCCGTTTCACAAATTATGCCATTCACCTGTTTACCAAGTAAGAGGAAATATGATATAGTTAAAGGCTATATCAAGTTATTACTATCATTCATTGGTAATAAGGAAAAGTGTTGTTAAAAATGTCTATGTGAAACTGAACAACAAATGTAGCACTTCATAACCGGTAGTTAATATCTGCACTGCCTAACTGAACAGAGATTTTGTAACTTAATAGCAAATACATATTCTCATGAAAATTCTTTATTACAACGCGTTAACGTAAAGCTCATGTGCCAGCACTTTATCTGCAGAAAGAAAAACAACAAAAAACGAGAACACTACAAATATTTCTTCTCCATTCTAAGAATAAAAAATTCATTATCTGAGTAACTACGATTTAGTTCAATTTTCATACTTTGTGATACTATTTTTGAGTAATAAGTTCTTTCGTCAAAGGTTTACTAACTAATAGTAAAAATTACTATGAGTCCTGGTTCTCGAGAATCAGATATGTTTCTTCATATTTATCATTCCATAACCGATATAATCTGAATTAAACACACCTGATAACACGCGCTTTCATTTCTGACTTAGGTTTTACCTGTAAAAGCCAAACTGAGAATGAGGATACTAGAAATTAGGTTAAAAGTCGAAGAAAGGAAATGTAAAATCAAGTAGAAACAAAGAGGGATAACGACAGTACGAAAAGTTAGTTAACGAAAGACGAGTAAACAAAATTGTGATAAGAATAATATATCGAAGATAGAGACCTGAAATATATATATGAAAGCAAGTTCGGTCACATGATAGGACAAAATGTAAGTGAAAGTACAGCGTCATCAGGATAAACAACGAGTAGCGCAAAATAAAGGAAAATTAAAGCAATTGAAGGTGGTGTTCATTAACAACAACCTAACAAAGAATGAGAAAGCATAAATCGAAAAAATATAAATCGAAAGCAAGAAAGAAACAGACAAATGAGGATCGAATGTAAAAGAATAAAATATTTTCTAGAGAATCTTCCAGACTATGTAGGGAAAAGAGAAGAGAAATGTAACGAAGGTAATATCTGTTTGGGAAAGAGAAAGAAAGAGCGAAAAACAATGCAAAACCGGGGAACAAGAGAAATGGAAAAGAAAAGGCGTCACGGTGCGTAAAAGAGTAAGAATCAGGAAACAGGGTGTTAGATTTTACGAACGATGCTGGAGATCAGGAGGATGAAAAAGAGAAGATAATTGAATGCTGTAAAATATGAGTTCTTGCGACACAGGAGATAAGACTGAAGAAAAAGAGGAAAATAGATAAGGATATGTCTGTAACAAGTACGAAACATGTGAAGAAAAAAGAGTAAAAGTGGATTGATTATGCCACTAAAACCAAAGGGATTCATATTTCCGATATACTAATAGGAATAGGAATAGAGAGAGAGAGAGAGAGAGAGAGAGAGAGAGAGAGAGAGAGAGAGAGAGAGAGAGAGAGAGAGAGAGAGTGAGAGAGAGAGAGTGAGAGAGAGAGAGACGGGTAGACAGACAGACAGAGAGGAAAAGAGAGGGAGAATGATACACATTATAACGTCTTATAAAGGAATAATCGTAGATATTGGTTACTTTTCAGTGTTTACTGACCACTGTTTAGAGGTTCCGGAAGGAGATAATGAGATCAAGGAATTAAAAGATTAATGAAAAGGAAGTGAAGAATTGGCTACAAAGAAGGAGAGAGATGAGGCTATTCAACGACAATCTGGAGATTTTATTATAATGAGAGATGACGACATTAAATTTATAGACTGGTATATACACTTCAGTACTGGGCCGATATACCTGTAACAGGTATTATGGAACGATATTTTTGTGGAACGGATGTAACAGTGATTGAAAAGTTGAAATACCTGTTATTCGCTGCCTCACTGTTCCGAGTCGAGGCACGCCCCAACGCAACTAATGAATACACAAGTAACAAGTAAACGAATACGCCAAGGCCAAATACTAGGCGTATCACTGGTACACAAGGAACAACAAGTAATCGAGTATTTCAAATACTAGGTGTATCACCGGTACACAAGGAACAACAAGTAAACGAGTATTACAAATACTAGGCGTATCACGAGGAACACTGCTACACAAGGAACAACTAGTATTTTAGGAACAACTAGTATCAGGAGTATTTCGAGTACGAACTAGTACGAAGCCACTTTTTGGTCCTGAATATTTCATTCTGCGGAAAGAGACGAAGCTGTTTTTAATAAATGAACAAAATTCATACAGATGTTACATTTATTCTCGTGTGTTATGCAGATATATAATACAGATTATAATAAATTATATATTATACTAGTCACCAACTTGGTAAATTTTGAAAAACAAATTATATTGTATTATAACCTACAGAGTGGCTGATAATAGTTGATAGGCCACTAAGAGCAGATATCTAATGAAATAAGGGTTTTTATAAGGGTAATCGGTTTAAATCATGTTTATTCTCATTCACTCTTGTAGCTTACTGTTATGTTGTTATTATGTTTTTTTCACAATATTTGTTGTGCTATACATTATACTTTTGATTCACTGTAGATCTCACGTAAATGATGAGATTGTTGTAACGGACATTTATGCACTTTATTTATTAGCCCTGTTCATTAAATCTTTACTGATCTGATAAGGCTATCCTAAAAACAAGGGGTTTTCGTAAATTTGTTTCTTTTATCTAAACTGCAGATTTTGAAGTTTTGTCTCAGTCACTTTACTTATCATTTGACTAATAGTAGTTTCCACTTAGTAAAGAAATAAAAATAAACTCCATAACAGATAACACATTTAGGTGTAAATGGTCAAACTGCAGCCTAAGATAAATACACGATCTGATGAAGATAAGAATTTACTAAACTTATTAGAAGCCCATCAATAAAAGAAGGTAATAGGGAGAAAAAGCTACAAATTTATCTGAATTTCTTGGAGACTGTAAAGCATTCATGATTGATTTATGATATGGCTGGATGTTTCCATTATTTGCCCAACTTGTGCTTTTGCCAGAACCTATCAGTTGCACAGTTGATCTACTAGCAGTGGTTCCCACTTTGGTCTTCCGCATTCTTTTCGAGTACTACCTGATAAGAAAATAAAATAAGATAAGAGGAGATATCTAATGAAATTTTACCGCAAACTGTTTAGGTTGTGTTTTTTATAAGGGTAATCGGTTTAAATCATGTTTATTACATTCATTCATGTAGCTTACTGTTATGTTTTTATTATATGTTTCTGATGTTTTTTTTCACATTCTTTGTTTTGTTCTATTCTAAATTTCATTGCCTGAGTTTCGCAACTGATTTGTCTAACCAATGTTAGTTTGTTTACTCCCAGTGAAAACTTAAATTAGTATTGCCAATGGGAGATAGGCCTATAAATTCTCTTGTGTCTTATTTTCTTTTAAACAGTAATAGTTTAATAAAGTCACAGTGTAAAGTAACACTGTTAATACTTTTAATTTCAATTTATTTCTTACAACAATTTATATACTATAGGTTATGTAATATCTTCAAATAAATACACTGCAAGTAAGTTTATTTTAATAGGTTTATTAATAATTTAATAGGTGAAAATAAACCTACTTGCAGTGTATCTGTTTGAAGATATTAGGTTATGTATAATATGTATATTATTTGAATAATATACGTTATGTATAATTAGTATGTAATAACAGGTATTTGTAGTTGTTATTTTTTTAGAACGGTATTTTCATACCTATTATTTTAAAATAACAGTTTAGCCCACCTCTACTCCAGTAGAAATCAAGAACGAACTCGGTTGGTTTGAAAAATAACGCAAACCTGTCTCTTGGTTACATAACACAAAAGAAACAGCTCACATTAGCAATTAACTAGATCGAAGAGGACGAAAGAGGCTTAGAAGACGAGTATGAAGAAAAAGAAACATTATGGAAGGATACGTAATACGAGAAGAAGGAGAAGAGGGACTGACTGAGGAGTTTGGGGTATTCAGAGGAATGAGGAAAGAAAGTGTGTTACGGAAGGAGAGATAATCCAGAAGCCGGTACAAATTTAAGCGTCCATAGACGACATAATATCGCTGTGATAACAAGACAAAAGAAATTTTGTGACAAAAATAGAAACAGAAGGCATCCTCTAGATGACTCAAAATCAATCAAAACCAAATCAAAATATAAGAGGTGGTAGAGAAAGAAAGAGGACATGGTGGTAGAGAAATTGAGATAGACGAGTACAGATTTGTAGACATAGAGAGTTTCGAGTACTTAGGGACATTAGTTATCCAGGACACCGTGATAAGCATGGGCATTTTGGAGAAGACACAAGTTGTATAAAAAGTTTATTTTAGTTGCGAAGACCTGATGAGATGTAAGAAGTAAATAAATCCATGAAAGTGAGATTACAAAGACAATATAGATACTCACACTCGGCAGAGACAATGTGTCTTCCTAGAGCAGATGAACGAAAACTGGAGGACTATGTGAATCGAGGAGAGGTGAATCGAAGTAATGTATATAACAAACTAGGATGTGAGACAGATAGTGACGGAGAAGTAGATAAAGACAGAAAGTAAGAGGGAAGGACGAACGAAAATGTTCAAAATAAATTAAAAGACATCAACTTAAATTCATAAAAATTTTCGTTCACAGCTTAATTAAAAAATTAACAAGCTAAAATTTTCGGTTTAGATTACTATATTTACTATTTTTCAAAACAAACATTTTTAGCAAACAATAAGCAAATAATAAGCTTATAATAAGGAAAAAATTTTAATATTTAGTGTCTCATCACAATATTATTCTTATCATGTAGGCCTGATCTTGAAAATGGTTTTCTCCCATTGCCTACTGACAGGTCTGTGATAAATATTATACTAAGCGAGTGATAGAGCCTTGCTGACCCAGTTTACTTTCTCTGTCGCGCAGAGTTCTGTGTCTCTAGGTCAGGTATTGACAGTGAAAGTCGACCTAGTAGGCCATACGTTATCAATGAAGTTAATGCAAGAGTTTATAATAAATACAATTGTTTTAAATTACAGTTAGCATATTATTTGTTTTGATAAATTTTATTTTTTGGTGGATAAATTAAAAACAAACTAATAATTAGAAACAATGCTGTACAATACATGTTTTCTTATGACGACAGTTATTAGTAATACTCTTCATTCTCTTATGTGATGGAAGAAAATGTAGAAATAAAATGGCGGTTATGTTATTCAGCGACCGTCACCACTTTTGTGAGTTACTAACATCAGTTTTTTATAAATATGGACATTATTGTGAAATTGTTTTTTTAATTATGTGATACGTTTTGTATACGCTATGATAAGTAATCAAAAGTGGCAAAATACAGTGAGAGGAGCATTCAATTGGAGCTGCAGAGCGTGTTGAAACATGATTGTTGATCCCCCTTAGCATATCGATAAGTCATATTCCGTGTTATCCATTTACCTTACCTCACCACCACTGCCTAGGGACATTGTAGCGAATTATATATATTGTACTGATGTAAATTTTTATAGTACACAAACCTTATTAAACTATTTGAAAATTGTAAAGCTTGTAAACAAAGGTTATGTTATAAAAAGCAAGAGGCTTTCAGCCATATTGGATTGGATGAAATGTCAATTTGTGGTAGAATTAGAGTATGTAATGAATGATTAAAATAAAAAATAATAATGTAATATTAACCAATGCAGATCTATATAAAAATCTATAAATAATTAATAAACATTTGCTCAGAGAACATCGAAACGGAAGAGTGCCGTGTATTAGTGAAAAACAATTTCCAATAGTTATTAATCATTGCAATAGTTGTTATTTCAGGGTTTAATGTACCGAACAAAAATAATATCTAAAAGGTCAGAAGAAAATATAATTAATAACCTACCAAGGAATAAGTTATAAGACGAAATATCATTAACAACATACTAAAGCAAGCCTAGTGAAAAATCATCACCTAAATAATATTACGAAGAATACATATCAAGTAAAGAGATTTATTATATTGAAAACACATTCATTCGAGATAACCTTCACTACATGGTAATCCCAACACTTGAACACTGATATTTTGTCTGCATAACTAAGTGCCAAAAGTGAACATTTAAACAGTATAATACACACTGACATTGATTGTAACATTGACTGATTTCAATAGTGGTAATTATAAATAGTACACCTTAAAATGAAACTGTGTGAAATAAACACTTACAATTAAACATTAGTTGAAACCAAGTTGTGAGGTTAATTGTTGGCGTTGGCCATTACATTGTTGTACATAAGATGGCGGCTTCGATACAGAAGTATCGATCGCTAACAAGATGACGGCTCTACCTCGTAACTTTTAAAACATTTTAAACTAAAGAAAATATTAATAAATTGTTAAAATAAGTTAACAAAATAAATCGAATTGTACTAATTGTTTGTGTTTTCTTTTATATTATACGTGCTACATTCTCTGAATTTATAAATGTTTAGTGAAATTTATAATTTATAATTTACAATTTAAATTTTAGACATGTCAGGTTAATTAAAAAAAATAATATCAACGACTTACAGAAGTAATTATTAATTTATTTTGCAGAAGTATAATTTGATAATAGCCTGTACAATATTATTCAAGAATACTGCAAAAAAGTCATAGAGTTACTTATAAAAGAATAATTTATAAAAGATCAGTACGCCTTTAAAATGTTCCGGGATTACGGAACGAAACGTCGGCATTATAAACATCACACACACGGATGTACCCAAAAACCAATTACAACATATATATTGCAATGGAACATCGCGAAAGGGTATTTGTAGCCAGGACTACATGCTTTTATACCAATTTATGACGTTATAGACATGTTAGAAATTGATTTTGTTTAAATTTGTAAAATAGCTATAAGTTTTGAATTAAGAAATGGGTAAATAACTGTTGTTTGTCAAAATGCCCATAAATTTATTTTCTGTCATGTTAAGTGCGAATTTAGTGCGCGTGTTATTCGTATTTACATGAATAACTCTGGTTTAAATTGACGTATTGAATTGAGACTTGGGCAGCTCATGCTTCTAAATTAGCGCTACAGTTTCCTAATGTCAAAGACTCAAAACATATTATTTTAATATGTATTTTTTAACAGTATTCATCTTTCTAAAGAATCCTTATCTTCTAAAAGTCATGAAACTCTTAGATAAAATCTATACCTGCTTTTGCAGACTTCAGCAAATTTGTTCAAGAATTCTGTCTATCAATTGAACCCATCAATCACATGCTAGGGGTTTTGACCAATCAGAGGCTCCTATTTTCATTCAGATTGGGTCTCCGCGAAGGAAGTTTCAGTCAGTTCGACCTGTCAGCTCGACCTTAACAGACGTTCTATCTGTGCGAGTTTTTCGTATCAGTATACGTTTCTACATAAGGGTTACGAGGGACGAGTTGTCCGTTTGCTAAAATCCTATTGGGTACTAGAACTCAAATAATTAAATTAAATTATTAATTAAATAGTGCTATTCTCGCGAGAGTCAAGATATCCTCATAGGGTGAGGTGTATTTACCGGAATAAATCTGTGTGAACACGAGGACACATCAAGACTCGGGAAGGTGTACAGTACACCGAAACTACATTAATTTAAATTAAAACCCATGATCGAGCCCTGAGTAAAGAGATAAACGCTATCGGTGTATCGGCGTGCGTGCGTGTGAGCGGAGTGTCCACGTGTCATCAGAGCGGCCGGCAGATTTCAGCAGGCAGCGAGGTGTAGCAGATTCAACAGTGAAACCCGCGAGTGGTGGCAGATTCAACGGTTCAACGGTGTCGTCAAAGTAATTCAACGACCAAGTAAAATAGACATTTAAGGAAAGAAACTTTCAAATCATTAATAGACATTATTAAATTTAGAATAAATAATTTTGTTCAACCACAGACCATTTTAAAATTTGTTTAAAATATATACCTTACTCCAGATAAAAGACTATTATTATTGTGTTTTTAATACTATGCCTTATATATGTTTTGTTGCAATATATATATATATATATATATATATTGCGATAGAACACAGGATCATGATAAGCAATGAACTATGTATTATGCATGGATGACGGACATTCTCCTGTTAAAATTTGTCTTTTGTTCAAATTGGTTTTTTAGTTATAGTTTTTGTATTGTATTACCGATAAGAAATTAGAATAGGTCAAACTCTGAAGGATTTTATTTGTTATTTTTCTATGTAATGTGTTTGTGAAAGTGTGCGCGGGTGCGCGAGTTATTAACGTTTTCCTATAGTGTCGGTTATAATTATCCGTTTGACATGAGACTTGAACATGACATAAAGTTAAATATTAGCTACAATTTCCCTATTTCCTATGATCTTCAAATAACTGTGAAATATGAATTTTGTTATATGAAAACTTTATATGAAACTCACTCAAGCGTGAAGTAATAAAATCCCTGATAAGTTTCTATGCAGGCTTATGCCTATTCCTTGCAAAATGTTGCATGAACAAATATTCGAGCCGTGTGCATAGTATCATGTAACTGGTAATTGGTCTAGTAGAATGCAGTAAATTCATTGAAAATTGTCTGTTGCCATGTGCAGATCAAGTCAGTTCATCTTGAGCCTTCGTTTAGAAAACGTGCGGTTCGCGTTCAAGAGTTTCTCTAGCGTGAACCTGTAAACTGTGCGAAAGGTGTACGGAAACTTGGAACTCTGTGTGAGGTTGTCTACAGATCCAAGTAATTCAGTTTGCATAATATAATTGTGAATTTTTGTTGTTGTATCCGTGTTAGTTCAAGATTTCCTCATAGGGAGTTCTGTCGACTGCGATATAACTGGTTGACGCGAGGAAACTTGAAGACAAGCCGGAAGGTGTGAACTTATACACCGCTTTTAATTAACACCCACATTACACCTTGAGAGTCGTAAACTGTTTAAAACAACATAAAACATTCTTTAAACTTTTAACAATCAATATTCAGTGTTGTCGCAGCGAGGCAGTGTCGCAGTTCGACGGGCAGGTTCAGCGTGTTTCATCAGGACACCAGCCCAGCAGAGTCCACGAGGGAAGGACACGCGGGATCTACGGATCGTCTTCAGCCATCTCGCCGCATCATATTGGATCATCATCATTCAAGTAAAAATTACAGATCTGAACTTTATATAAATATTTTTCAGACAGTATTCAGAATTCATTTAATTTGTGTATGTCTAAAATATATCGTATGAACCAGTATGAATTTGGTGTGCAATAAATTATAATTAATACCTCCAATATAGACTTATTGATTTATAAAACACACACATATTAATCCTATGCGCAAAAATTAATTCAATTGTGTTGTCGCAATATATATATATATATATATATATATTGAAACAACACATTTATTAGCGTATTTATCCAGGGCAGTATTTTGTAAACAATTAGTGTAAGGATAGTATGACGAATAGTTTTAAATAATTTGTGCGGAAAAGTACAGGCGGTGCAGGCAAGAACCTGTTGAAAGTGTACACCTGCCCGATAGTGTAAATCATTGTATGTGTGTCTGTGTGTGTGAACCGGCACTAACCTTCATTGTACTAGGATAGGGAAGATACGTATGAATTGTTGGTGTTATCATTAAGTCGGGTACTGAAATGATTTAAATAAATTAATAAATATGTTTTTTACCTGTTACCAAAGACATATCACCATTCTAAGAACACCATTAGATTAGGGTCATTTAAACGCGTATGGTGATGCAAAATGTTTGCAGAAATTTGCAGTAATAAAGACGTCATATTAATTAATGTTAATTACTACCATAATTAACTAATAATTAACGAGTGTGATATATGTAAATGAGGAGTAAAAAATTACGAAGACAATGCCACTACTCGCCTATACATCAAGATTTTGGTTATTGCGAAAACAGACTAAAAAGTGATCAGTAAAGAAAAAATGACGCTACACATGAATTGACAAAGTTCAACATATCAATAACAATATCTGATATGTCAGTTTGCCGTCTACTATAAATACCTCCGGCAATTTCGGACGAGGGTCAGAAGAAGAAACATCAGATCTATCAGCGCAGAAGAGGATCGCCTCGGCCTCTAAAGATCTGCAATGAAGAGGCAGTCAATGACAACTGCGGCGGCTGGAAAGGGGAAGAAGAAGCCGCCGGATCAACAATCGCCACATCGGCACCAGCGCGACCATCAAGCTGCTGCGATGGAAATAGACCAGCCTTGCGTCGAGCAAGAGGAGAAAACACCACGCACGACTGGGACCTGCCGCACAGTGTAGGTAAGTCGATTATGTACAGCTGCCCAGCGGATCCCGGGAGTCCGACAGTAGGACTCACAAATAGACATGCCGGTTCCGTTGCAACTGTGACGGTGTCACAGTTCGGTACCCGGACACCCGCTGGGCAAAGAGCTGAAGTATTAAAAAGTGGTCTAGCTGATAGCGCCCCCAATGCACTGTGTGGCAGCGACGAGGCCCCCGGCCGGCCACTTGGGCCAGTCGGAAACCCTTAGACTTGGGCGGGAAGCTCTGATCAACCCGCGCAAGATCGTGACCGGTCCTTATTAGGGCCAGAAATGGCCTCAAGTACCGGACCTTCCGGTTGCACGGCCGCTAGACGGCCAGTCAGCCCTAATCCTCCACCGGAGTTTGACTCCCATGAAATTTGGGTGGTAGTAGGGCACGGAAGTCTCCCTCACTGGCTTCCCTGAGTTCGGCGCCGGACTCGGCGGCATTCCAAGCCTCCGCTGAGGTTGCGCCTAGCCGCACCTCCGAAGGTCGGATCCCGCCGATTTTCGTCACGAACGTCAGGGACATTATCGGCTTTAGTCGCCGACTCCGCAAGGTCGTTGCGCTGGCAGAGAACGCACCGGTCAAGCTCCAAGCGAGTGAAACTGTACACGTCACCTGCCGCAGCGCATCGTGAGTGATCCAGTGGCTAGAACAAGAATCGTTCCAGTTCCACACGTATTCCATTAACCGCATCAAGGCTGCAGCCTTCGTACTTCGTGGGCTAGACACACAGTATGACGAAATACGCGATGTGGGCTACAAGGTTGTGGCAGCCTCTCGGCTTTACACAACCTATATCTCGCGTAAGCCCCTGCCTCTATTCAGACTCCAGGTGAAGAAGGGCGAACCCACCCAGGCCTCTTAGAGTTGAAACGGCTGTTCGGGCTCTGCGTCAGCGTAGAGCCCTGCCGTCAGACCGGGAACATTTGCTAATATAGGTGTCAGACGTTTGGCCACAGCAGCTTTGCTTGCAGGAACGCGCCGACCTGCGTCCGATGCGGACTTGAACACTTAACGCAGGCTTGCGCTGTTCCTGACAACCACAGGTTCTATATTTACTGCCAGAGGCGTCCATGCTGCAACAACAGGCGCTGTCCGATGTACAAAGAGCAGCTGGACAAATTAGTGAAGCCGGTCCAGCCTAAGCCTCGTCATGTAGTTCGGCCACTAACGTCGACCAAATCCTCTGAACCTAAGGCACGGAAACTCTGCTCCGGTTCCAAAAACCTCTAGTGCATTGAGCCCGAGCATTACTAAACAGGTGACACCTGAAGTCGCCCCCTCGGAACCGGAACGCGTGCCACCCGAGTATGCATTGATCCCATTGCTGCAGGATGATGAGGAACTTGATCCTCCACTGCCGCCGCCACCCAAACCACGTTTTCCCAGAGCAGGGAAGAAAGGAAAGAGAACTCAGGCCAAGATCACAGGCCAGCCTCGACCTAACACTAGACCTAAGCCTGTCCACCAAAAGCCAGAGCGACCACCCGCTCCAGAACCTGTCCCCAAGGCTTCCACGCCTCTCCCCGCCACAGCTATGCAGCTGCAGCCTAGCGTTCCCCACAATCATCTACCGACGATCTCGCCGCCGTGTTCGACTTTCTTGCAACCTATAACTTGCAGAAAGTAGCCCAAACCTTCCGCAACATTAACGAATGCTTGGCAACAGTTTCCTCCCAGGACAAGTTCCTCCTCTTGGTGGAAGCCTGCCGTGTTATTGGTCTGTTATGAACAACGGACAATCACAGTAATCCCTCAAGCGTGACCTCGAGCTTGTGACGTGGAACGCCAACGGTCTCGTTTCCAGGGATTCTGAGCTCTTAGAGTTCGTTGCCCGTCACAAGCCCGATTTGTTTCTTCTTAGCGAGACGCACCTGAACCCGCACCGTCGACTCCGACTACCCAACTACGTGTGCTACCGGGATAACCGGTCGGGTCGCGCAGGCGGGGGCATCGCCATTGCGGTGAAGGCGTCTCTTCACCATCACCGCGTTGTCCTGCCTTGAACCTCGAGTGCACCGCTGCTGAGCTCCACGGGGCTTTCGGCGGACTCGTGGTTTCCGCATACAAGCCTTCACAAACGGAGCTCCTGTCGAACGATCTGAAGGCCGGCTTTGGTGCACACAGGAGGGTAGTCCTGGCGGGCGACCTGAACTGTAGCACTTCGATTGCTAAAACTTCGATTGCGGGAACCCAAACGGGGCCCGCTTACGCAGGTACGCTGATGCGGCTCGGGCCACAGTCATAGCCCCGACCATGCTTACTTACTACCCCCCAAGGGCTAACTCCCGCCCCGATGTACTGGATATGGCTGCGGTCAGGGGCGTTTATTGCCCGGTCCACGTCTCCGTCATTTCGAAACTGTCCTCGGATCACTGCCCCATCAGTGTACATCTAGCTGCCCAGATGTACCGTCGGCGACGAGCGGCGGGTAATCGAATGGGAACGGTTTAACCCGGTGTTTAGTCGCCGCCTGCCTGAGAAAATACCACTCGACACTACCCAGCATGCCGATGAGGCGGTTGCCTTGTTCGATACAACCGTAGTCTCGGCGGTGGAAGTGTCCTCCCGGATGAAGCCGGGGCTCACACCCGACTATCAGCGGATCCCCAAAGAAGTGTCTCAGCTTGCTTGCGAGAGGAATCGCCTCCCGGCAGGACTCGTGACGCGGTCGATAAGGCTGCGTTTAACATAGCGACCGGCAAGTTACGTCGTGACATGCTGGCGTTCCTTAGATGCAGCTGGGAGATGGATGTAGCACATATGGATGGCCCTACCGAGGACCGTAATGTCTGGCGGATTCCCAGTGCCCTAACGGGAAATCGAAAACACGCGCATCTCCCCGCACTGGAAGGACCCGGCGGTCAACCCCTTGGACGCCCCCTCGAGAAGGCAGAGTTCTTGGCTGTTTGTTTCGAGCGACAGTTCGCTCCCAACGCATCCAAGAACCCGGCCTTCACTGAGCAAATCTGCCGCGAGGTAGAGTGCTTTCTTCCGGGCGGTATCACAGTCCAGCCAGAACTCATCTCACCGGAGGAGGTCACTGAGAATATAGTTTAACTCAGACCCCGAAAGGCGCCTGGCCCAGACGGAGTTACGAATTCCGCACTCCACCGCCTTCCGAAGCGAGGAATACGTTTTCCGAGTTGTTCAATGTCTGTCTCAGGCTGGCCTACTTTTCGCCGAAATGGAAAACGGTTACCGTTATAGTGATACCCAAGCCGGGAAAGAATTCATCTCGCGCGGAAAACCCCAGGCCCATCAGCCTCTTGTACGCGACGTCTAAGGGTTTCGAGCGACTGATCCAGCGTAGGATACGCGACCATTTAGAAAAACTGGACGTGCTGATCCCAGAACAGTTCGACTTTCGTGAGATGCACTCCTCGACTCATCAGTTGATAAGACTCGTGGAGTGCATTACCGAGGCTTGCTGCCAGGGCAAACAGACGACCGCGTTCTTCCTAGACGTAGAGAAAGCCTTCGACCGTGTGTGGCACGAGGGTGTCCTTTACAAACTCACGGAAGTCCTTGTCCCAGATTGCTACGTTCACTTGATCGGCAGCTTTCTGCGAGACCGTATCTTCCGAGTGAGAATAGACCACGCTCTCTCTTCGGAGAGGCGTATTACCGCTGGTGTCCCTCAGGGCAGCGTACTTGGGCCTCTCCTGTTCTCGGTGTTCTCGCGATGCGCCGCGGTAATATTTTCGCAAAGACGTAAGCGGCCCCGGCCGCTTAAAGTAGGCCCCGTCGAGGTGCCATGGATGCATAGCGTCAAGTACCTCAGGCTTTATGTAGATTCCCAACTCACCTGGCGAACCCATGCTCAATACATCCGACAACGCTCTTCGGCGCAACTCAGTAGACTTTGGCCCGTACTTTCTAATCCGGCGATGACCCTCCGGTTGGGTAAGCTCATCGTCAACATGTACGTGTTATCCGTGATTATCTATGCCTGTCCTGTTTGGGGATACCTTGCTCGCTGTCATAGATCGGCGCTTCAGCGCGTTATCGACCCGGGACTTAATCTCACGTGTAAAGTCCCTCGGAGGTACTCTTCTCGTCTTTTGAGGAGAGAACTCGGTGTCCGCTCTTTTGATGACACCGTGAGACGCCTGGTGCGTAGATTCTATGGTCCGGCAGCTCGTGTGACCCACAATTCCCTCATCGCCGGACTTGGCAACTATACTCCACCAGATGAGTCTTGGAAACGATCCCGTTTACTAGCCCCGGTGGGGTAATCCACCATTGAGGGTCGTTTCAGGCTCTCCATTAAGTAGAAAAAGTATAAATTGAACTCCAACTGACCCAGTGGAAGGAGTCCTAATTGAGACTCGGGACACTGCACAACTGGCGACTCGTACCTCGCGCGAGCAGCGCAACCTCCAGTCGTGTGAAAAAGGGTCAGACTCAAGATATTCTTACGACATTACAGAACAATCTACGTGTTTGTCGAATGTTCCAGATGAATCCAGCTGAATCTGTGTGGCGTACGTGATTCTCGACGCATTAGCTAGACTGTGACAGAAGCCGCGCGAATTGTTACAAGGCCGCAATGAATTACGCTCTAATGTTTTTCCTTATTGTTAATGCGCAGTATGGAATAATCTATTATTTCGGGGGGGGGGTATACATACCAGTACTCAACGAAGTTCAGATTCAGTTATAGTTGCGATATATTACAGTGCGGTTCGAGTTTATTGTCGGGCGATACTGTGTGGGTTCAAGTGGTTATTAGTGAAGTGTTGTGTTTTATAATCGGGCGGCATAATTGTAATACAATTGTGTCTTATATTAGTTGACATTTTATTGCGTGTGAACAATTTTTATTTGATTTTTTGTAAGAGACTGTGTTGTTGATAATTACAAACTGTTTAACTGTGAAAATTAAAGTTGTGATTAGTGACTTAATTGGTGTCTTGTATTTTGTTTTCCACTGTACCAACGACGATCAAGTATACCGTCGTAACAATATCTTCACAGGAGGACACAATATCTATTTGCTAATCGTCAGACCCAAGAAAGTTTCATACGCCTTCATATGTCCTTCTGGTGATCGATTTCATCATCATCATCATCACCATCATCTGCAATACACCACGGTTGATGGAGGAACACAGGACCACCATCAACAACAGGCTATAGAGTACCGAGGACGCATCAACATCATCATCATCGTCATTCAGGTGACGCACAAACACACGTACACACGCAACGGTAACTTCAAACTTTACAATACGCAGGTAACAAATGAACAATTATGTTTTTGTGCAAAGAACTCATAAATAACAGAATACGAGATAAAGTAATATGAAGACTTAAATGTAAATATTGTAACATGATATAAGGTAGCACAAGATTTGCAAGTTTAAATGAATGAAGATAGCTGTACCCTCAAAAGCTAATAAACAGAATTGATAGAACAAAACCAATAAACTAAATCTGACACAGACAAAGACAATTACTATGACAATACCCAATAGATTGGAAAAGTGATAGAGGAATATAGTTAACATAAAATGAGTCAAAATGCCCTATTTCAGAAAGAATTATAACAAATAATACCCATAATAAAAGTACAAAGTTGAGTTGTAAAATAAAAATAATAAGTAAACATTAGAAAATTTAATGTGAAAATCAAAGATAAGAACATATATAATAATAATAATAATAATAATAATAATAATAATAATAATAATAATAATAATAACGGAATAGTGTTGTTAAAATAAATATACAATGTTCCAAAGGGAAATAAACTAGTGATAATCGAGAAAGAAAAGTGATGTGAGGATTAATGACTTGAAAGTAGAAAAAATAAGCCTGTGAGTATTAAAATAGCCAATAAACAATGAATAGGACCCAGAGATAATAAACAAACTATATGTTACAAGAAGTAATTATAGTTAGGAGTAATTGAATAGTTTTATAAAAAATAAAATGTTTATCATCAGTATAAAAAATGTTTGTTAAATATATAATACTGATACTTCCTTAAACGTTTAAAGGAAGAATTATGTTGTGTTATAATGATAGTAAATAATCCAGTGCTTTATTTTAGTTATTTGTGTTAATGGATTTATACTTAAAACTATTAAGATTAATGGCAAACACATAATCTGTTATACTAAGCATAGGTAAAGGGAATTTTGTACTGTATATTGTAAGGATATTCAATATGGAATACTAATACTCACCTAATGTTCTATTTATATGATGTTTTGTTATGATTATAATTAATGAGATGTAATATTACAATTAATGAGTAACAGGACCAGGGAAAAGATAGGTTCAATATTGGATACTACTAGCATTGGCCTAAAATGTTAAAAAAAAAGAGTTATTTTATATTGTATAATGATTATAGCTAATCAAATGTTATAGTTTAGTTAACTGTATTATGGTAATTATGTTTAAAACACTTAAAATTAACAATATTAACATAATCAGTTGTAATGAATGAAGATAAAGAGAATTATTTATTCTAGGCATTAGGCCTATATTTGGGAACAAGAAAATTGTAAAATTTAATACAAAAACAATAACAAATAATGAAATAATGCTTGTAATCCTGTTAGGTTTAACAGTAAGAGTTTGGAAAACAAAAATAGATATAAAGTAATTAGTTTAGAGTTAATTTACAAAAGAAAACCAAATTTTAAATGTATGGATTTGTTATTATTTGAAGAAAAGTAGTCATGTTGGATATCAAATTAATGTGTAAAGGAAAAGCAATACAATGATGTTATTATATTTAGTATTACAGTTAGTATAAGGAAATTATGTAAATTTAAAGATTTTTAGTAATTTTGTATAGAAGAACCATAGCCATATTTAACAATATTCCCAAATTGTCGACCAATAAGAATGAGTGTTTGAATTAGTAATAGTAATATTAGTATATTAGTTAATAGTTAATTAGTAAATATTATTTAGTATTATTAGTAACAATAGTATTTAGTATTATTGTTTAGCAAATATTATTTAGTAAATATTATTTATTTGCAAATAGTAAATGTTATTTTATTAAAATATTAATAGCAACAATTCAATTTTTATTTTGTAAAGTTAATAGTATTTATATAGATGAGATGCTATGAGTTTCAATTTTAATGATGCAAAGTCAGACACCCATGTGATATAAAAGAATTTTATGATTTGTTCACCATATATGTTTAGATATTTAAGAATATATGTTATTAGTGTGTGCTGAGTAGCAAAGATATGATATATTTTCAGACTGTAACCTTATAAAAGAGAGTATTTTGAATTTTCGAATGCAAATTTTTAATAATCAATTAATTTTCTTTGCAATATTTAATAAACTGTTGATTGAATCTTTTACTATGTTTTAATTAATTGTTTCGTATCATCAACGTCTCACTCCTCTTTTTAAAAAATACGTTTATTTTGCAACTACATATACTTAACGCAACGAACATACAAAAATCCTACGACCTAGCTGGTGTTTAACACTTTATAGTTGCGTTGGTTACATGGTCAGAAGTGTATTCATGTTATATTACTAGTAACGTTACATAATATATATTTATATATATTCTATGTGTAAATATGTGAGGACATATTTACAATAGGCCTTGGTTGGTGTCCTGTGCAAAGGTGTGTGAATCTGATAAGACGCTATTATTATTAGGATAAAGGATATAGGATACTGCATGCTAACATAGTTTAAAACGATTTTAAATAATAAAAAACAGCAGTGCATTGTAGTATGAAAGTAAATAAGTATTGTGCGTGTAACGAATTGTGTGAAAATAATTAATAGTTAGACAATTCCAATTAACAGACAAATATAAGTAATTTACAATGGTCCAATTAGTGTGAGAATTGGAGTAAATATTAATAACTAATTATTATTTTAGTGTTAAATATATTTAATAGCATTTATTCAATTGACAAAATAGTTAATTATGCAATCACATGCAGCTGAAAAGACGTGGTTTGGAAAGGTCTAGAATCCGAAAATTCATGTCCACCAGCACGTGGTCAATTTTCTTGAACAATCTAGAGTGTATTTTAGTAGTAAAAATGACGTCATGGGTGTAACCAATAAAATCACTGGTTGGGTAGTCTCTTAAATTCACTCTCAAGTGGAAAGTATTCTCTCTCAAATTTACTCTCAAATTCTCTCAAGTTTATGGAAAGTGTTCACTCTAAGTGGAAAGTATTGTCGAGGGAGCGAATAATTAGTATAACGAATTCAGGCATGGCGTTCGAGATAGTCAACTACAGATGACTGCCAATGACTACTAAGTCAGGAGCAACTATGACGGATACAATGCCACGAGAAACCCTGAGATCGACATCCCAGGGTAGGAAGACAACGGTCGGGTGAAGCATAGCAGCAAACGAGACCGTCCGGACTTCAGCAAATTAATCCAGCAAGTACAGAAAAGTGGAATTGTATATAAATGAAAAAACACTATTTTATAAAATATAAAACAAGTAAAGGTTCTCTTTTTTATTTGATAACTGTAAACATATCAAAATTAATTAATTAATTAAATCTATAATTAGCAGATATAAAGTTTATACGTGTTATAATAAAAAAATTAATATAATAATTCACGTAAGCAAAATTTATTTCTGCAACTGCAGTCAGCTTCAAACCTGTTACCTTGCAACACACACACACACACACACACACACACACACACACACACACACACACACACACACAGAGGCTATTTAATTTACAATAAAGTTTTGCGATAAACTTTTAAATTTTATCTTAGCCAGACGAAGAAAAAGCTATTCGATATGTTCCTAGACACTGCAATATGTTTCTAAAACCGTAATTTACAAGTACAATATTACCATACACTTTCTAAAAGCGTGTGTACGTGCAAATATACTAATATAGATAGTCAGAATCATGAATCTAGTGTTGTCAAAAGTAGTAGTAAACAAACCTACTATTTGTCCGGCATATAGCCGGACGATATACGAAATAAACTTGCCAATTATTGTAATGATGGTAATTATTGTATGACTGAAAATAATAGTAATAAGACAGCTGATAAGGGTATCATCTTAAAACCCAAAATTAATAATTGTGTAGGTAATTTATTATTAGATAGCGGTGCGCAAATATCTTCAATTGTTACATTTCGCACGTATTTGTTTATGTTTACGTTACGTTAATGTTTGTGTGAGTTAATTGCACGTATCCAATAGGAGGGATATGTATGATACTAATACGTTTACTCAACCTGATATAGCCTGATGTGAAATCCATGCCAAGAAATCTGCCCAAACTAGATAGTAGTCCTTGTAGCATTAAAATGATTTTGCGTTATTATCAAACATATCTAAAAGTACGTGGTGGAATCGACGATGCTTGGTCAGTGCGCAGGCCGAACATTTGTTAATTTGGGAAACATAATTTAAATTATACGTCATCTTAATTGAGACCGTTGCAACAGTCACCACTTGCATGTCGTATCTATTTCTTTCCCCGTTCTTAAGTCTCAGTTTGAGCGGATGTTGATCTTCTTGACGCTTGCCACTACTACTACTACTACTACTACTACTACTACTACTACTACTACTACTACTACTACTACTACTACTACTACTGCTACTACTACTACTACTACTACTACTACTACTACTACTGCTACTACTACTACTACTACTACTACTACTACTACTCCACGGCGCTACAGCTCATGAAGAGCCCTGGCCTCCAGAATGATGACGTGCCTCCACTCCTCTCTATCCTCTGCGACCCTTCGCCACCTTCTGACCCCCCAGTCTTCTCATATATTCATCTATATCGTCCACCCATCTTTCTCTTAGCCTCCCTCTTGCTCTTCTTCCTCTTAGTCCTCCAATGAATACTTTTTCACTGCTCGATCCTATGTCATTCTTGTACGTGACCTACCAACCTAATTCTGCCTTGTTTTATTGCTGTGACAAAGTCCGGATTTTTGTATAGATCGTACAATTCGGAGTTTGTCCTCATTCGCCACATTCCAGTATCTAGTACACCTCCATATATCCTCCTCAGAATCTTTCTTTCCCATCTTCTGATCATATCTTATTGGGCTGAGGTCATGGTGTAATATAATACTATATGGGTATATATACTATAATTTATATACTTATATGGAATAATATAATGCTTCTGAAGCATATAATACTACTAGCCGCAATACAGTTTTGTAAATCTGGACCATGCAGGTTCTAGAAATGTTTCTGGGCTTTAGGATAGGCAGCAAAGAAAAGTAGTACCTATTTTCCATGGCCAGTTTGTTTTGAATTTCCATTGCCATCTGATTTTTTGACTCAAGAGGGACCCAAGATATCTAAACCTATCCACCCTCTCAAATTTATTCCCATTGACTTTAATTTTTGGGACTGCATGCCATTACCACACTGGACTCCGCAACTTGTTCCAAACCTAAGGATACACCAGCCACATGTGCATTATGCGATGGTCCTCATACAGCTAATTATAAAAGCTGTGAAGTTTACCAAAATCTGCAGGCCAGAAAAGCCCCGTACCTAACACTCCTTCAATTTTTAGGACTATGAACACGGAACAGAACTTGAATACCCGTAATGTATCTTTTCCTACTTACGCTCAAATTGCAGGACTACAGCGACACTCAGAATCCTCGCCTCCTGATGACAGCAATCCCAAACAGACAGCAAATGAGGACATCACACTTTCACACTTCCTGACAAAATTTGAGACTATGTTCAGTCAACTCATGCAGCAAAATAGCGTCATGCTTAATCTTCTTACAACACTTGTCAATAAACTTTCTAATTAATAATGAATAACAATTAGAGGATTGGATTATGGAACGCCAATGGACTCTCTCAACGCAGCCTTGAACATAAAGCTTTCCTTATTGACAACAGGTTAGACGTAATGCTTATATCTGAGACACATTTCACAGGCAGTAGCCATATTAGGATTCCAGGATTTACTGTTTATGATACCCAACATCCTGACTGTACAGCTCGTGGCGGAACCGCTCTGTTAATCCGAAACAATATAAAAAAATTATCTGTTCTCTAAAGTCAAAACTGCGCACTTACAGGCGACAAACGTTTTAGTTGAAGATCAAAGAGGCCCTCTAATTGATTCTGCAGTCTACTGTCCCCCAAAACACAGAATCAATGAAACTGACTTCAGCTTCTTTCTTAGAACTCTTGGTGCACGTTTAATGGTGGCAGGTGACTTCAATGCAAAACACCCGCAATGGGGTTCGAAATTAGCTAATCCAAGAGGTAGAATTTTATATAACGTCATTAAACAAAAATCCCTGTACTTTCTGTTCACTGGTCAACCAACCTATTGGCCTTCTGATACAAATAAAATACCTGACCTCATTGATTTCTTTTTAATACGAGGCTTGTCTCATAGATACTACCAAGTTCAATCTTGCCTTGATTTGCCTTCTGATCACACTCCAATTATTGCCACTATTAGCAATACTATAATTGAGTCTGAAAGACTACCAACACTCACAAATCGTAATACTGACTGGGACTACTTTAGAGAGCTTATAAATGATAATATCTCGCTAGAACGTCCACTCCACACGCCTGCTGAATTTGATTCGGCTGTAAATTATCTCACCAGTACTTTTCAAAAGTCAGCCTGTTAAGCTACACCTTGCAATACAGCGAAGAGTAAGCACTTAAACCTTCCTCTGGTTGTCCAAAAGAAATTAGCTGAGAAGCGCAGATTGCGACGAATTTGGCAGCATACTCATCATCCGGATGACAAAAGAAAGTGGAATTCCGCTGCCAGAAAACTAAAACGATTGTTAGAAAATTTAAAGAATGAAGGCATTCAGGATTATCTAGAAAATCTGTCACTTAATGAAAGTACTGATTATTCCTTTTGGAAGCTACAAAACGATTAAAAAGGCCACTATTACAAATACCACCAATACATAAACCAGATGGTAGCTGGGTGCGAAGCAATACAGAGAAATCCCAGACTTTTGCCGAACATTTGGTCAACGTTTTTTAACCTGAAGCCAGCAAGAACGTCTCTTTCGATGAAGAAGTACAAAGATATTTACACTCCCCGCGCCAACTGACTCTACCAATTAAGCCTGGTTAACGAAATCAAGGAAATAATCCTGTATAATTTGAAAAGTAAAAAGGCTCCCGGCATTGATTTATTATCGGGGAAAATTCTAAAGGAGCTGCCTCACAAAGGCGTTGTACTAATAACATACATTTTCAACACCATTCTCAGACTTGAATACTTTCCTCTTCTCTGGAAATCGGCTCAAGTAATCATGGTCTTAAAGCCTGGTAAAAACCCTCAAGAACCCTCTTCTTATCGACCCATAAGCCTTCTGCCGATACTTGGTAAGATCTTTGAGGACCTGTTTGTAAAACGACTTATGCCAACAATTAAAAAAAACCTAATTCTGGATCACCAATTTGGCTTTCGAGAAAAGCACTCTACGGTAGATCAAATACACAGACTAACAAATGTTATCAATAAATCATTGGAATCGAAGATGTTCTGCTCAGGTGTGTTTCTCGACGTTTCCCAGGCATTTGACAAAGTCTGGCATCTTGGACTCTTAATAAAGAAAAATCTGCCACATAATTGTTACCGTATTCTACATTCCTACTTAGTGGGCAGAGTGTTTCAAGTCAAGTACTCGGATGCTACTTCTCCTCTATTACCAGTGGGATCAGGTGTTCCGCAGGGTAGTGTCCTGGATCCTCTGCTCTACCTCCTGTTCACCTCGGACTTACTGTCAGCAAGTGAAACCACTGTTGCTACCTACACCGATGACACAGCAATCCTAGCGACACACTCCGATCCCTCAATAGCATCTCTTATACTACAAGAATCATTAAACAGCGTTCAGTTATGGCTTGATAAATGGCGCATAAAAATCAATTCGTCCAAGTCAGTACACGTTACCTTCACTACATGTAAGGCAAACTGCCCTCCAGTAACAATTAACGGTCAACCAATACTGCAAGCTGAAAGTGCTTAGTACCTTGGGATGCATCTGGACAGGAGGCTAATGTGGAAAAAACATATAACATCTAAGAAGATTGAACTTAATCACAAGGTCAGAAATGTCTACTGGCTGATAGGCAGAAAATCACGGTTAAGTCTCGTCAACAAACTGTTAATCTATAAAGCAGTTCTTAAACCGGTATGGACTTATGTATTCAACTTTGGGGTACTGATAGTACTAGTAATATTGAGATTATCAAGCGCTTTCAGTCCAAAACTTTAAGATCAATAGTCGACGCTCCATGGTTTGTCTCCTACAACTCTATACACCGCGACGTCAAAGTTCCAACCGTGAGAGAAGAAATCATGAGCTCTGTAGGACTCACATCTCCAAATTAGAAAAACATCCAAACCACCTGGCAGTTAATTTGTTAGATAACAGTGAAGATATTTATAGACTAAAAAGGCACAAACTGTTAGACTTACTATTCAGGTTTAACTAATAATGTATTCTCTGTATTGTAAAGTCTGTGATATCTGTTCTGTTCTGTTCTGTACGTTTTGTATTCGTGTCAACATTAAGTGTTAATGTCAAGCAGTGTATGTGCCTTATGGCTTCAGTTTTTAACATTTAAACTTATTGTATCATGCCAGCAGCAAGTGGAAGTGATTTTTGTTCATTTGTTTACATGTTTTTATCATGTAGTTTTGTAACTTGTGTATCTCTTTAATCTATTAACAAAAACATGAAGAACTGTCAATGGTCAGTTCCTTATAATCCTGTATGTGTGTTGTCAGCCAATTTGTTCAATGTTCGCTTAGTCGAACAGATTACAAATCTCCAATAAATTGACAAAAAAAAAATTACCACACTGGAAAAAGCATGTTGTTCCCCACGTATTCAAATCTGGAATATCCATATTTTCCTAAGCATACACATGAGAAATCCTTCTATAGTCAGTTTTTCGACCTATAGGCCTACCGCTGCAGGAATTAGTTTAGACTATCTTGGAATAAGTTGCTGGTCTTAAAGAATAGGCCTACACCGCTCAGTGCTTACGGTACTCAGTCGCTTAGTGAAAGTAGGTGTTAATTTCACTCTCCCTTAAACCCTAAAGTAGACGCCTCTTCTAAATAATGCTAATACACTACACGAATAATTATTCGTAAAAATAGGGTGTAATTAGAAAAAAAATATCGTTTTGTTTGAGATGACATGTTGAAACAAGTATCTGTGAAGATGCAGGATTCATGTGTAGACCATGTTTCCAATTAGAAAGTCGATTATTAAAGAAAATTGTAAAATTTCAAAATTCGTTTAGAAGTTTGATTAAAGTTATTGAATACTTAAAAGATAGTCGTAAACAGGTTAAAAACATGCCTAAAACGGTGTGTTACAAAAGGTTGGTGAATATTGTTGAAAATCTTTACCAGAACCAAATAGGATAAAGAAACTGAAAAAAAGCTAAAGTATATACAATCTGAAAAAGGCAAAGGATGTTACATGAATATGGACAACACCTTTCTTGCTTAATATAGTTTGTACAATGTTCAATAGAGGAAGGTATAACTACAATCTCCTTTACTTAACAACATGATTTCATTTCTGATTTAAAACATAATACTATTACCCTTATACTGTGATTTATATTATTATACAATTTATTATACCAAGAATATATAATTATATTTAAAGTGATTAAAATCATGGTTTTCATAAAATAAGAAAGGAAAGCCTGGACAACTGAGATAATTGCATGAAGATTTCTGCGTAATACGTAATAACCATAAGTTGAATTTAATTGCACGAGTAAAAGAGATATGTGTTTCATGTACTATGTATCATTATTTTATTATGTCGTTTATGCATACTCTTTCTCACGTAATAAAACTTAGCCCTTACAGTTGGCAAAGTACCGTTTTATATTTTATTTTTAAATGACGGGTTATCATTGAACACGGTAATGATAAATTACAAATGGTAAGTAATGACACAGCAATATTACAATTCCTGTTACAGGAATGTAATATGAAAAAGTAACTAAAGAAAACATTTATAGAATTTAAAATGCACCTATCCAGTAACATAAAATAGTTCAAAATACGACCAGTAAATGTTGAAGAGGCACTATGTTTAACTATCTACTGTCTGCAGCAGTACTTCACAAGTACTGTGGCCGCCGATGGTTTTGAAGCGGACGCAGTTTAGTGATATGCTTGCTTTAATGTAAGATTTGCATTGCTGGATAACAAGACAGTATAAGATAACCCCCCCTTGTCTAATACACTTGTATTGCGAGTTAGAGGGCGCTGAGAGAGGACAGATTTCACAATGATGATATACTTCCCCGGTATTAGAAACTAAAGCTAATCTGCAAAATAGCTGGTCGTCACAAAGAAAATATGAGTAGTAACAACATATTTATGATTTTAGGTTGAAAATTGAAATAGTGACATAGTATTATTTTCACAAGAAAAGGAAATGGCTACAACGAATGACTTCAGATAGCGTGTAAAGACAGCTAACAACAAAATTTTCTAAAATTTGTTTAAAAGAAACATGTTTGTGAAAAATGATAGAAGTCGCATTGCAGAACGTAATGTGGCTTTAAAGTGGAGTGTAGCTGAATTAAACATTTCCTTACTTAGCGTGTATTACGTATTTTATGTTAGCACTGTTCTATCCGAGTCCATTTCCAGGTCTGTATTCTACATGACATGCAAATTAATTGTGGCTATGAGCTTGCATCATTAAACGTCTCAAAAGGTGCAAGCTGTTACTAAAGGAAATAAAAACCGTCATTAACTAAAGATTGCACGATGTTAAAACTTACCATCGGTGTTCCCACGAAAACATACTGGAATTACTATCAATTGATTATTGAATATTTCGTAATTCAATAATTACGAAAGTTGTGAAACTATTCAAAATTAAAAATACATTAACTTAGTTTTGTAAAAGAATTTTCATTAAAACTCGAAAAGTAAACCCACTTTCTAAAAGGAAATTCACTAATTTATAATTAATCAAACTTTAGTAGTAAAGTAAAAAAAACGACTTAGGCATACAAGTGATGTTCATAACAAAGAGGGAATTTCACGGATCTTACACGTAAAGGCCTTAAGACACATAAAGATCTTAACTTCTTTGAACGTGGCAGACAACAAGCACAAAAAAGTAATAAAGCACATGCATGAAGGCAGACGAGTGATTATAAAACAATGTAATATTCCAGTGAAATACTTCATTGACTTAATGGGTACCGAAAATCCTCCCAGAAGAATGATGTGAGTTCAGGTTCCTTGGGAGGCATATACGGGGGTCTTGGGAGGCATCTCGTACAAGTTGACTCGGTATCGTGATGCCAAATTGGTCGCTGCAATATGTACATGGAGCAACGAATATTACATATCTGTAATCCAGGCAGAGAATATTGATATTACGGAGAGCATACTAGAACGATTTTAACTTGTCTTATGAGAGAGCAAGTGGAAGAGGAGAGGGAAGGTATATTGAGAGTGATGCGGAGAGGGAGAAAAAGACGATAGGAACCCAGAGAGTGGGGGAAGCAGAAAGACAGAGACGTGTATGGGATTTCATTTGTATGTAATGACACTTGTTTGGAATGTAGTATTATTCAGTTCCTCTCTGACAATAGTTTATAAATAATCGAAAGGCTTAAATTCCGTAAAAACGAAAGTAAGGAATATCTTACAGCAATTAAAGTTTAGTCTAAAAACTAAAACAGCAAAATTTAACGAAAGCCTTACAGCAAGGAATTAAATTTACGTTATTGTCAATTTCAAACGATACCTCACTAACTAGAAAAATAGAAAAACAATTAATATAAATTCATTGTAAAACGTGTTTACAGTCAGTGAATGTGTTCATATATACTTACAAGTATAAGATTGTTCACCCATCCGAATAGTTCCATTCAAATTCTATTGATCATTATGTTGTCTTAAATTTATTATTATTATTATTATTATTATTATTATTATTATTATTACAGGTAAATTAAATTGTTATGGAAAACATTGAAATAGTTAATATCTTTTCACTTAATGGTTTTGTAGAATCATTAGAAAATTTAATTTATAAAACAGTAGTTTGATAATAACAAAGTATGTTAATGCACTAGGGGACAGACTAACACTTACATCTCACACACTCAGTAGGAAACTAATACTTAATGAAAATAAATAATTAAACTTTGTTTTTAACTGGCATTACGCAAATGTATTTTCATAATCCCTAAGATTTTAAAATTAAGTCTTACATTAGCAGCAGCAGCATCAGCAACAGCAGCAGCATAAGTAGTAGTAGTAGTAGTAGTAGTAGTAGTAGTAGTAGTAGTAGTAGTAGTAGTAGCAGTAGTAGTTTTTTTTTCGGGAGAGGAAAAATGCATTATTCACCATCAGGAGACACTCGACTGGTCTCTAGGTGTGTGGGACTCGCACCCACTAAAAAACCTCCACTTTACAGGCAGGGAACCCCCCTGGAACAACTATTCGTATGGCTTCAGGGTAGCACCTCGTATTGCGCCTACTAGGCTTCTACAGCTTTATCTATATCATCGACCTGTGATACGGTCCAGTTCAGGCTTCTTCTGACACAGGACCATCCTCACGAAGGTCACAACCATGCCCCAGTTCTCTTTGCTGTTGAGCATGACGCCTATGATGTTATCAGGCGTCATGGGGCCAATCTCCGATTCCAGTCCTCGCCTCTCCAGCACCCACCGTTGACACTCGAAAAAAGTATGATGAGCGTCATCAGAGTCTGAGTAGCCACACACGCACGACGGATCCTCCATCTTACCCATCCTTCGCAGGTATGCACAGAAATAACCATGCCCTGTCAGGAATTGTGTAAGGTAATAATCTACCTCGCCGTGGGTTCTGTCCACCCATTCAGGGAGGTTCCCAATCAACCTCGCCGTCCATCTAGCTCGACTCTTCTGCTCCCATCGTAGTTGCCAGCTCCACATGGAGTGTGCCCTGGCCACTATTCTTGCTTCTACAAACCCCAAGTCTTCCTTGGTCTTGTAGACCCTCCTCCTCTCCTCAGCCATCAGATCTATTGGCATTACTCCAGCGACGACCAACACTGCTGGTTCCGACACCGTTCTGTAGGAGCTTGTAATTCGAAGTGTTCCTCTTCGTTGTACCGCGGCCATCTGCTTGCGGTACTTTTCTTGCTTCAGTGCGTCGACCCAGACCTGGCATCCGTAGAGGAGAATCGAGTTGGTAGTAGCGGTCGTAGTAGCAGCAACAGTAGTAGTAGTAGTAGTAGTAGTAGTAGTAGTAGTAGTAGTAGTAGTAGTAGTCGCAGTAGTAGTCGCAGTCCCAGTAGTAGTAGTAGTAGTAGTGCGGTGATGGTGGTGGTGGTGGTGGTTAATTTTATAGTAACCAATAACAAGACACGGAACAATATGGAGCTATCAAAACATTATAAATACCGTACTTCTCAAAATATGATAAACAATTTAATCATTTTTTTACATACTTATTAAAAGAAAATCTACCTTCAAATTCTTTTTAAGCAAAAAGACTATAACTGCGAAATATTGCATACAGTATTTAACAAGTAATTAATTATGCTTAGCAGAATTGTAATTATGTTTTAGCAGCACTTCGTCTCCACATTTGTCAGTGACAAGGAGTAAAGAAGTAATACGGAGGATTCACATAATATTTCTGTTTTCAGAAATTATTCTCTACAAAGTGCTTTCCTTACAAAATAATCGTGAATACCTACAGTCATAACATACCTACCAATACGACAGGAATCTACTGAAGCGCCCACGTTGATTTCACCGCAATCGTTAATTTTAGTCTCTCATTTCGAATGATGTTAAAATGTTATTTGAGAGATCTGTTATTGTGATGAATGTTATTCATGATATGAAACTGAAAAGAGTAGTAGAATTTTTCCACCTGCAACCACTGAATGAATCGACTCAATCATTTCGAAAAATATACCTTCGATGTCAATAGAGACAATAAATCGCTAATAATTTTGTCAAATTCAATTGAATGTTTACAAATTATCTGTATCAATAGGGAATATATCATTATTTGGATATAGGGAGGATTCTTTCAGAGTACTACTCAATACGCATCGTTACTCGTTTTTGAGGTCAAATGTGTAAATTTCATCAGATTGTTCTAATTTTTGGTTGTATCGTTGATGAAAATTTCACTTTAATTTATAAACATTGACGACAATATACATAAATACATGTTAAATGAAAAAAATACGCCTGGAACATTTTTACGCAACAGAAAAAACCTTTGCTGGACGCGGCCATGATGTCATGGCAGAAGTGTTGCTATGAGCACACAAATAAATGATAAATAAGTGTTACCATATTTCTAACGCCTTTAGTACATAGATATGAAACATTTTATGTGTATGTAATTGCGTAAGACTAATGAATCTGTGTGGCATAGCTGAGTGGAACAGGCGAAAGTTTGTCGCAGGCAAATATTTAAAAAAATCAACTATAATCAGTAATGAACACAATAAAATATGAATCAATAAGCCTTCTCAGTGTTTTATAATTTTGAATATTTTTATCCTTTGTAAATATAAATTATAAATTATTTTTAATAATACGAATTTGCCAAGAATATTAAATACTTCATAAACTACGTTAAATAGAAACTTCAGAAATTTTTAACTACAGATTTATTTTTTTAAATTCTGCCTTGAGTTTATTATTACAAAAGAACTCTATAACTGCTAAATGTTGTATGCAATGCCTAACAATTCATTAGTTACGCGTAGCAGTTTTCTTGATTAAAATATTCGAGGGTCGTTGGCAGTCAAGCGATAACTGTTGATAGCACGTGTTAATGTTTCCGGAACACATTACGTATTAGGCGCACGTCCTTCCCTAATTTATTTATTTATTTTCGTTTACATATCGGATTACGTAAGTGTAAGCGGCCGACGTAAGATATACTGTTACGGCGCTACGAAGGAGACAGAGAAACGAGAGTTGTAGAAACTGGGCGGGTGAAAGTGTTTGTTGAACTTGTCCCGTCTCGCCGGGGTCATTGCCAACTACCTGCCCGGCCTGCTTTGTTGTGTACCATGTTCTTCACTAACTCACGAGAGGTGCCGTTTTCTTCGTCTCGCTTTTACTATAATGAGTCGCATTGGAAACTATAATATGACTCGTCGTCTTCAATGAATTCCTAATTGCTTAACAATTACTGTATTTGTACACTGTACACTGTGCACTGTATTTGTACAGTGGATATTGATTTTACGAATTATATTTGTCTAATTGTTTTTTTTTTAACGAGTTGGTTTCATTGGTTGTTAGGTATTACTCATCGATGTATGTATGGATCGCGTGCTGCATTTACTGAATTCGTTCTGACCGCTGCCCGGGGGGGGGGGGGGCAAGAACACTGCCTGTGCTATATGCTGTACCTGTACAAAGTCTATCTTTTCTGCTTCGTTATAGCTATTGTTGCTTTAGCGGAGCATATTTTGCGTCAAATGGTATAGCTATGTCATTTTTACAATTAATGACTCCAAAGTGGGAGGTTTTTAATGAATTGTTTTCCAAAATAAACAAATCTGTTTCACTATAAGATTTCAGTATTCTGACACATTATTTCAGTTTATCGCTAAGTTCTGTTGCGTTCATAAACAGTTCTGTTGCGTTCTTATTTATGAACATTTAATGTTGAAGCCAGACGAATGAAGATAAGAATAAGGGAAACAAAAATAAAGACGTGAGCCGTAAACTTTAAAATGTTTATTGCGTAAAAGAAGCTGGCGTATACGCTCGCCATGGTCGTTAAAGTGTTCAATAAGCAATGCTAAATTACATGAATTTTTTTATTTTATATAATTAGCTACATATTAACTGTACAAAAATTGTTTACATTACAGCGGTTCTTTCCTTAGCAATATCGTAGCACAAATCTTATAAAATAATGTCCCTATTAATTTGATAAGTTTTACTTCATGGCTGTCTTCAGAAAAATCATTGTTTGAAATGTTTTCTAAACACTGTGTCGGCAAAGTTATTGCAAGCTGATAAATTTTTTTTTTTTTGTATTAAGTTTACTGTCAGATATAATCAATAAATTATACATATATTTTAAAATCTTTAAAACGTCTGATGACGCTCTAATTAATTTTCCGCTTGACATAAAGTCAGTAAAATGAGTGTAACGCTCAAGTTATTGTCATCTGTTATCAGTAAATGAATGCACTCTTCACACCTTAACATCGAAATAACTTTTTTTTACAATAAAGCCACACAGAATGTTATCCTTATAGTACGACCTAACGTCTTTAACCATATTCATAATTCCCTTAAAGTTTTTAATTTCTTCAATATCCGTTTCATTGAAATCTTTCTCTACTTCTGAAAAACTCATTATTGAAGTTTGGTTAATGAAATCAAAATGTAAACAGTTACTTTTGATAGATCTTCATAAGCACAAATTTTCGGTAGAACTGCTCCAAATGTAATAATTGTAAGGTGTCAAAACAAGTGCATTACTGACTGAATGACTCGTTTAGTACACGTGTTAACTTGGCGCCAAACGCTTTATTCTCCCGATGGTGGGGGAAGCTGTACGTGCTTCGGAACGTTTTCTGCCGTTCACTTTGCACGCGATCCATGTAGTATACATCGATGGGTATACTACTGGAATTAAACCATACTGATTCATTATAGCTTAATCTTACTTTTATTTTAAACGTAAAAGTAGTGGACAAAATCCTCTCAAAACCTGCACCAAAGCTACATCAACCACAGTTCGTATCATACGATCCTCCTCCACACGCGCAACAGCTGTTTTACTACTTAAAGAAAACGAGCAAATTGCTAACACCATTCGGCTTTTTGAACACGAGTTTGCAGGTACGCTGTGAGGAAGAAGAAACTTTGTTGTACTTCTCAGTTCTTGTACTTGTAATTGATGTCGATTGAGAGTTATAGAGCGTACGCACCGTCAAATGGAGTTACACACGATTATTAAATAAGAATCGATTATAAACAGAAAAGAAGACTAATGAAAGAAAATAGTGATGGAAGTTGTAATACTGAGTACGACAGACTACTACAAATTAAACATAAATAACTGTAACACGTAAAAAGTGCAGACTTGGGAAAAAAGATTAAAAATTGAAAAGAAAATAAGGTAAGTAAGTAAGGACATCTACTAGAGAATTACTGTACGAACTAATAGAAAGATAGAAAGAAAGTAAATTTCCTTTAAAAAGTAACACGAACAGTCAAATGAAGGAACAACTCACATGTGTACACTAAATGTTCAAACAGGAGAATAACAATACAGAATGATTAATTTATTACAAGAAGTAATGTATCGGCATTGCAAAGTTTGATAAGAGAAAAAGCGCCACATAAGAGCAGGGGTAACAGCCAAAACGCTATTCCCTACAGGAATTATAAATGCGGAACTTTAAAAAAAACCTTTTCATTTAACTATCAAAATCAAATAATTCCCGAAGAATGGTGATGGTCCTACTACATACAAAAATTGATGGGTAGGATCTGAAAAACCACACACTAATTTCATATCTACATATATACAACGTTTTCAGTAAGATTTTCATTAATAGATTTAATAGTCAGCAGTCGTCAGATAAAGAAGAATTAGTAAGGAACAAGTTATATACCTACTGCAAAGTTATAATCAAAGCTTATGAGAAATAAGAGATTTGGAACGATATTTTTAGATTCTCCCCGAAATATATTTGAGAACTCAACAACTCATATCAAACTGCAGGCAGTGAAAAAAAACAATAAGAAAGTATTTTAGCGTGAAGATAGTCTGTTGCAAAGTCGAGCATCATAAAACGAGAATTGTAGGAAGCTACATGGAAAAATTGTGGAATTAAAATAAATAGAATATATCTTTCAGATATGAAATATACAAATGAGATAGCGTTGCTCAAGCATCTTAGTCAAGATGGAGAATTTGGCTAATAAATTCAACAAAGAAAGTATAAATTGCCTTTGTAATACTAGGAATAAGATCAGGGACTTAGAGACAAAACCATGGATAGTGAATACGAGAACATTACAAAAATTACAAATACATAGAGAACAATCGAAAAGTTAATAACTAGGAGAAATAACTGGGAAAGACAGGAAATAAATCAAAAAGTCTGGAGTAGATATTATACATATATATTTAAAATACTGAATAAAGTATAAATTAGATGTTAACAGGGTATTGGGTCAGACAAGACGATCACAACATGACCAGGAAATGGTCACGAAGATTGTTTTTGTACATGTATTGTTTCATGCTTAATTGTTTAGTCATAAAACTGCCAGTAAATATTAAAAAATATAATACCATTACTAAAAAATTTTGAAAAACATTTGTAAATTGTATATAAGTAATATTAAATAATAATAGAAATTGTATAAACATTGGTTCAAGTAATTGTCTGTTATAATATATCGGACAAGGTCTTTGTGCCATAAGTAAGCAACGGTTAAAACACGAAAGGTTAATGTGTCACAGACGAACAATCTCAATATTAAGTTACCCAATATTACAGTTCACAGTTCCGGTCGTACACGATAATTCTTGCAAATTTTAAGATGTGGTTATTATCAATATTGAGAGAATTATTCTGTTCGTATGGCTGTAAATGTTGCTTAGTAAGTGGTAGCAATATGGATATACGTATGATGCTAGGAGCGAAATTTCTTCGAAAAGGAACCAGTTCCTTCCTCTTCAATAAACCACTGTCTATACTTTCCGAAGCTACATGTAGTATGTTGAACATTTCTTCTATACACAAGAAAAAAATTGAAACACTACAATATTTAATACTTATCATCAAAACAAAGAACATAAAAATATACAAATTAATTAAAAATAACAACTTATATTTTAAGAACTAGTTCTTTTACCGTATTTGAAGTTATAAAATTTAGTTATAAAATTAAGCAGAGACGGCTCAAGGTTGTTCTCAACTAGAGTGACTAAATCATTTTTAATTATACAGGTGAGCACATTTTTAAACATTATTAATTCAGTGAGATAACGCAAGCAGCAACTGAAAAAGGAAGCAGGAATATAAATAATATTACCACAAACAACGACAACAATAAGTCTAAAAAAGAAAACGACAACGAAGGCCGTAATTAAAGTATCTTATCATAAAGTGTAAATGAATTCGACAACGGTGTTTACTGACTTAGAGTTAAACAAAGTCACCACTAACTCCATTGGCGCAGTCATGTCACAGACAACTTTACCTCTTTGTCAATAGGGCAGAAATCCATCACAACTACCATTACTGCAATATCCATTGCCATCACCAACACTAATATCACCAGAATGTTTATCATCATGATCATCATTACATTACTCACACCACCACCACTGTCTTAATCGTATCGAAATCAGCAGCACCATACTATCATTGCCATCGTCGGCATAGACATATAATCAAATGTAACTGAATCTGCCAAACCGTACAAACGGATGGCACGATTGCTGTTTGTTACATGCCGTTCGTGGAAGAGAAAGCATAAGCATTAAACTGAAGGAATTAGACAACACCTATGGTACAGCCTCAAAGTGTACTTAAAGAGCTCGGTAAGAGAAGCAAATTAAATTTTAGAAGATGAATTTACTCGTCGTACGTTTAGAAAATGTTACAAGATGATTATGTTTGTTTGGCAATGTGTGTATGTACCAAGAGAGTTATTTCAGTTAGGATACCGAAAAAATTGGTGGAGACTGCAATACATGGATGAAGGAATATGGTATAACAAGGCAACGGTAGTCACGTTGCAAGTGGGCAATAATGCCTAGGCATAGAAATGCAGTCGATGAAGGCGAATACGATTTTTTAAAAGGAATTACGGCTTAATTAGTCAGAGATTTAGGATTATTGGCGTTACATGCTGCATAAATCGCAATTTGAACGTAAGTTGTAAGTTGCAGATGGATGTTTCAGTAAACATTTTAATTGGCTTTCATTGCATATGTTTAATTAGATAGAAATTGTTGTAATTATAATAAGAAAGAGCGAGACTATATTTTAATAAACATTAATGAGACTCAGAATAATCACAATACATAACATATAACTAGTAAACAACCGTTGCTATGTAAACAAACAGTAGGCCTAAAGGTATAACATGTATACGATTGCATTCTGAAAATAAAATGTTAACAAAATCACTAGGTATGGAACAAACTAAGTATGTTATTTTTCTAATACAATTTTTTACCAATTTTAATGTTTCACCAGATTGCGTAGTAGCAAGTAAAATGTCGAGGGATGATGATGTTAAAGGTTCAACGTTTTTAGGTCAGATTTAAAGCGTCTATTGTCAGATGACGTAAGCAAGATTCCGCTTACGTGACTCCGGTTACACGAAACGCCACAGTCCGCGGTGTAATTTGCAAGTCAAATGCTGTCCGCCAGCCACCTTGGTGTACCATGCCTCCTCTAAACTTATCGTAAAAATTTATCTTCGCTTTCCGACTACTTCCTATTCTGAAGTGCGTAACATACCTCAAAGTGTACTTTTTTTGTATACTCTAAACTCGTGAAATATTCAACTGGACAATTTACAATAAATGTGGGCTTGAATTTCTTCTGCGTGTGATACTTTTATTCTATTGTCTTTGATTGCATGCTTATTCTACTGTCATGCTTTGCGTGACTGCATGACTAAGTACCGTCTTTCCTGGAGGAGTGCAAATTATGATTATCTGGTTATTACTGTACGGTCAGTATTACATATTTTAATAAAAATCGCTATTAAAATACCTATAAGTAGTTTCGAAACAGCTCATTCATATATTCTAAAGGGCACAAAAAATATATAGGCCTACGCACAAAGGCCTGGCGGAAAAGGTATACGGTTTCACTGATGTGCTTTATAATTTGTGATAATTTCCACCAACAAAAAACGTTGTTGCAAACAAAGGTATGGTGCGCTGTAATTTGTTTTCCTTATTGTCATGCACGCTTATCTTCTCCGTTATCCGTGTACCAACGGAAAACGCTTTGTCATTATTAGTAAACACGGTGTGATGTGGTTCAGCCTGTTTCCCTCCCTATGTTTCACTTTTCTGTGGTCAGCTACGTTTGTTAGTCGACAGTTGTTGAGTTTAATGAGTACACTAGTAGGCTAGTGACTAATTCTTGATTTTGGTTTAGGAGACAGTTTTGAAACTAATGAAGACGCTACACGATATTTATAAAGCAAAGGAATTTCACACGATCTTGGAATCTGCTACAATGGACGTCTCTTCATTTTATATCTGTATTTATGTCTAAATTAGTTGCGTATGCGGTAAACCTGATCTTTTTTTGTTTACATAAAATTTGCAAAACTTGCAAAAATATGTGACAGACCTCTGCCCTCGCTTCGCTTGCTAGACATAGGTACCGAAACGGCGGGTTACTAATAACATCAGACGTGTCAACGGCATCGAAGCGTTAGATCGCAACGCTTGGCCCTTTAACGAGCCGTTTCTGCTCGCTCGCTGGCAGCTAAGAGGTTGTCACATGTGGGTCCACCGCATAAGAAAATTTATAATCACATATATGAACCTTACATCAATAAGTGCTTTATCTAATAAGTTTACATAAATAAGTAACATAAATTATATATTATGTACTCGTAGGCAGATAACGAATAACACCCGGAAACTCTAGAACAGCATACATTCGTGCATTTCCCTAAAACTATTAAAATTTGAGTGAAGATTACCCAAATGTGATTTCGAAAAATCTGGATAAATATTAAGAAAGAATTACATCTAAATTTTACAACTTTTCGTCGCCAGGTGTTTTATTTCCTGAGAATCACATGCGTACACATTTTAACATTAAGAAAAAACTGATTGGAAATATTGATAGAAAACAAGAATGTAATACAAAGAAGGGACAGTGGACGCAAAGGTCTATCACTCTGTTATAATTTCGATATCTAAGCGTTGTCTAGCGACTAACAAATGCCACAAGAAAGCGAGGTAATCGATGTCTTAATAAGTAAAATTATAGGAAGTAATAGCACTAAAGCAGCTACTAAAGCATATTACATCTTAATAAAATAAACAGTTTCGTAACATTCCTTCCTTAAATAAATTTCTGGTAAAAAGAATACTATAAACTAATAAAAACTATTTTTACTTTTATGAAATATCGAAAATCATGACGTTCGTTTTATCGTCAAAGGTGTTTACTTACCTAGGAATCTTGTCGTTGACTAATTAAACAGGGACATGGATACTACACACAGCCAACGTGAGCTCGTTAGACAGATTTACTAGTAGAACAGACAACACCTTAATTAAGTACGAGATCAGCTGTTATGTAACACATTATGATAACAACGAGTCGTTACATTATCACGGTGAACAAGTAGCTCTAATTGGGAAAGGCGATTACATAATGTTATAATAATATACAGTGTAAATGTGTGTGTTAACGCCAGTGCATCGGGCATGTGAAGCACTTACCGTATCGGATCAAAATACTACCTGCATGCTGCTCCCTTTTCTTTCACTGAAGTTATTAAAATAATTGTATTAGAGTGGACGGTAAACGAAGAAATTCCCCACAGTATAGCTTTCGCCTCACCCTCTACTATCGATTTAATTATTTAAATAAATGAGTTAAAGCTATCGAAGTATCGTATCTGCAAGTAAGTTGAAGACAGAAATTGTTGGGGGGGGGGGACTACAATTTGGAACACTACATGTTCAATGTAGAGTAAGACTGGCTGCGTACGCTGTATGCACTTATCAATAGGGATACTGTATCCAGTAGTTGTATTACGTAATGCGTAAAATATATTAAACTATAACTAAAATATTACTACGCATAGTGTATTATTCTAGTAGCAATTTTTAAAATCTAGTAGTGTGACAGAGTACTAATGTAAAATAGTAAAATATATAGGAATAATGTTTAACATAAATGTTGGTCCGAAACAAGCAAATTAAAGATTAATATAGTAAGGTGTATAAGAAAGGTAGGAAGAATGCTAGTCAGAAAACATAACAATTTCCAGTTATTTGAGAACATGACTGAGAACATGCAGCTAGAAGACGAGGCGAAGTTGATAGGGGAGTTCTAGAAATCTAGACAGTAGTTGTGAGAAACCTAGAAAGAGTAATTGATGACGATGATGATAGTAAAATAATACGTGCATGAGTTTGGTAGGTAATAACTTCTAAGCCGAATCAAAGATTCGCTAATCTCCAGGTTTAGTTTAAAGGCAGCGCAAGTTTTGGTATGTTAAACGTATAATAATTACACTTTATTAAAACGGTATTTGATTATTAAATTACTTGAGCTTATATGAAACTAAGTTACTTGTAACTTTCGCAGTATAAAATGTTTGTCCAAGATTTTTTAAAACTAAGGTACTAAGGTACATCAGGTGTTTCACACCTCTGACGTCGAAGTAGACGGGAACAAGTTAACTAAGATCCAAACATGCCCTCACAGCAGTTTGTGCTTACACGGACTTTTAAATCTTCCATACAAACCTGTGAATAAGTTTAAAATAAAACGTAAATAATATAAACGTTTAAAACAGGCTTAACGAAATGTGAGGATGAACGTAAAGTAATAAAGTTTATTACTGAATCATATTTCAACAAACTCACTTTGATAACATGAAAAAAGTAGGACTGTAATTGTTAATACAGTTCACTAGTTCATTCATTTTAGAGTTCATTAAAACATTATAATAATGGCTCCCATGTGTACCACCGAAGTAGCTTAGGAGTCAGGCAGGATAGGCTGCCTTATGCGAGCCGTACGGCATACAAGGAAGGCAGTGTGGCCAGCACTACGTTTCAGCCGCCCATTATTATCCCCAAGATGTTATCCCAGGTACTCATTTTCAACAGGCTGAGTCGACCTGGGGGCTGAAAAACGCACCTTGATTTTATGGTGCGGGCCCGGGATCGAACCCGGCACCTCTAGATTAGTCGCCAGGTGCCATATCCACTGGTCTACTGGGCCGCCTCATTAAAACATCTCATACGTAAAAATGACTTAAATAAAAAAACATGTAGCTTGGTAATTTGTTTATTAACTTAAATAAATTGTGTTATAAAGGTCTAATAGAAGGTTTATGAAAAAATTAAATCTGTAAAAAAATATAAAAGACAGGAATTAGTGAATTTTCCCTCGTCCTGAGTTACATTAAGGAAATTTTCTTTGGTAAAAAGTAATTTTATATTTTTTTCGTAATAAAAACTGCTTGAAGGGCTGGAAATTCATACAGATAGTGCAGCTTCAAGTCTCTCGCAAACAAGCGTTAATAATACCCAAAAGTATTGTTGGCTTTCTCAGCGTTTCATTTCTTTTATTAGCAGCTTGGGAAATTTTAGAAAAGGAATTTTGCTCCCGCGAAATATGCTAAGTAATTCGAATGTAAATAAACCTCTTTGTTTTCTCATTTACAAGTAAAATTACATGCGAATATTCAGTCCTTAAAGTAATTTGGAACGTTCATGCGCGCGCTCTTGGACAAACAGCGGCTAAACACTTTACGTTCCATTACAAATCTGCCTCCCATTGGGCTTCCATAATAAAATTTTTACCAAACATAAATTGCACAGCTTTCAACAAAAATGAAATTTTAGTTTCGATTTTCCTTGTTTTCACAAGAAAATTTTAATCCTCAGAGTTGCTGCATCCATAAGACCTTTTAATCGTAACGTATACTGCCGTCTATAGTGTAAGTAAATATACTTTAATTACTAGTTAGGGCTCTCGTGCAAGCGAATTTACCTACTATTAAGCAGCAAAATAAGGTAGAAAGTAGACGTTTATTTTTACCTTGCGTACAAAATGCTTTTTAAGGAAAACAAACGCGAATTAATTATGTAAAATGTGTTCATTTACAATGGTGATGAAACTGTCTCTGACATTCAATTTACTGGAATGCTGTTAAGTTGCTGGAATCATGGTTTGGCTATCCTACTACGGTTAAGGAAGAAAAATTCCTTCTTTTGGAAACAGGTTTGCGCTCAGTTGGCAAACTGAATAAATTTGCTATGGTAAATTCAGTAAGTGTGATATACCTGTTACGTGGTTTGCATCCCTAAAATTCTCAAAGCATGTTCGCCTTTCAGAATACATATCTTGAACATTGCTTTTTTTGTGATCAGATCTACCATTAGTCTTTATTTTCTTCTCATGGAAACTATATTAACTACACTAACTTATAATGTAATGAAGAACGGTGAAGAACAAACTTAAATATTTTAATTTAAAGTATTTCAAATAAAATAATTTTTTTATATTGAAGTTACAGATATATTTATAAAAGAGTAAAATCTATTATATTAACCTACAAACAATTAAAATTGCGCATTGTACGTGTTGAGTGTAATATACACATACACAAAAGTTATCATAAAGAACGAAAAAAGTCCGGATATTATCCACAAACGGAGAGATGTATTCTACGGCTATTTGGTTTTAATGAAGCTAGAGAGCTTAACGAAAAGAGTAATTGATCATTTTAATATAAACTCCAGGACAAAAATTAATTGGTTCATACAAGTTAAGAAGAACCAAGCATAAATGAACATCCCAGAAAAAGAAATTTTGGGTAGAGATAATTTTCAAATATAAGACATAAGATATAATATACGCTATAAGATATATAAGACATCGAAGGTTTCAAGAAAGTAGAGATAAAAAAACAAATATTATGGACAGGTAAAAGGAAGAAAGAATATAGGTGAAAGACAGAAAAAGCACTTTATGTAAAAAAGAGACGACAAAAGAATAAAGATTATGAAAAGTTATTTGTTAACATCCATAGGTGGCCAAGATCAATATAAAAGCTGCAAATATTTTCAATACGACTTAAGAGTTATCATAGGTTATGTATGTTACCAAACATATGCGAAGTACCAAATGATAGATATACTCGTATATAATATTATATAGGCGTTGGAAGACAAAGGGATGGGAGACGTGTATTCGCAGAGAATGATACAAAAACTGCAGAGTGTAGAGAGAAGCTTGGAGAAGAATATAGCTGGCTAGAAATAATAAGGCAACATAGGGTTACAGTAAAATGTGTACGCAGGCAAAACTGACAGGTGTGGTGTCACTGATAATGATGTACAAAGTTTGCTAATTTGGTATCATGAGACACAGAGAGACCGAGATGACAGACTTCAGCTGGGAAATCACTGGAGAATGACTGGCGAGGTGTTCCCTCAGTTGTGGCACACAAATAATAATAATTGAATTGAAGAAGGTTATATATAGGATTTACAATTCACTGTATGCAAGCGAGGCCAATAAAGGCGGAAACAAGTAGGGGCTTGCGACTTAGGCGTTTCAATCTTCATAGGACCGTGTGTTACAACAATCAGCTAATTCTCCTTATAACGCTACTTTAGGTTTTAATTGAACCTTTAAAGCAACACGTACTGCTAACACACACACACACACACACACACACACACACACACACACACACACACACACACACACACACACACACACACACACACACACACACACACACACACACACACACACACACACACACACACACACACACACACACACACACACACACACACACACACACACACACACACACACACACACACACACACACACACACACACACACACACACACACACACACACACACACACACACACACACACACACACACACACACACACACACACACACACACACACACACACACACACACGCACGCACGCACGCACGCACGCACGCACGCACGCACGCACGCACACACACACACACACACACACACACACACACACACACACACACACACACACACACACACACACACACACACTGTATTGAACATTTTAATACGTAACTACGTATTAAATTTGAGATACATAACTACAATCCTTCTGTACAATTTCTAGGTTTACGAAATCTCAGTATTACTAAAAAAATGATCGGAACGAATTAATTCGAAAAAGGAAGTAACTGTGTATTATTTTACCACCGTTAATGGTATGACGTCTGAGTGGTTACCCTTGTGTACATTTGTATGTCTGTGTACATTTTACTTCCATATTCCTTAAGGAATGGAAGTATGGTGATGGCAAAAAAAATCGTGTTCGAGATTATTGCAGATTCTGATTCTACTACACTCAAAACATGAAAAAAAGTCGTTTTCCGAAAAGTGTCTGTGTGTGTGTGTCTGTCTGTGTGTCTGTGTGTCTATCTGTAGATTTTTTTTCTATGGCAAACGATAACTGCCGCAAATTCAAACAGAATCAAATAATTTTTTGCATACAGCTCTGATTTGTAGAGTACTCACGACCTATTGTTTTTGGTGAAGATCGGTTGAGGGAAAGGGGTAGTTTACCTGCAACGGTTTTTTTTTATCAAGGGAAATTTTTTTTTTTGGCAAACGATAACAGCCGCAAATTCAAACAGAATTAAATAATGTTTCGTATACAGCCCTGAATTGTAGAGTTCTCAAGACCTGTTGTTTTTGGTGAAGATCGGTTAAGGGAAAGGGGTAGTTTACCTGTAACGTTTTATGTTTTAACAAGGGTATTTCTTATGGCAAACGATAACAGCCGCAAATTCAAACAGAATCAAACGATTATTTGCATACAGCCCTACATTGTAGAGTTCTCAAGATCTGTTGATTTTGGTACAGATCGGTTAAGGGAAAGGGGTAGTTTACCTGCAACGTTTTATGTTTTAACAAGGGTATTTCCTATGGCAAACGATAACAGCCGCAAATTCAAACATAATCAAATAATGTTTTGCATACTGCCCTGAATTGTAGAGTTCTTAAGACCTTTTGGTTTTGGTGAAGATCGGTTAAGGAAAAGGGGTAGTTTACCAGCAACGTTTTATGTTTTAAAAGGGTATTTTTTATGGCAAACGATAAGAGCCGCAAATTCAAACAGAATCAAATAAGTTTTTGCATACAGCCCTGATTTCTTGAGTACTAAAGACCTATTGTTTTTGGTGAAGATCGTTTGAGGGAAAGGGGTAGTTTATCGGCCACGTTTTTGTTTTATCAAGGGTATTTTGTATGGCAAACGATAACAGCCGCAAATTCAAACAAAATCATATAATATTTTACATACAACCCTGAATTGTAGAGTTCTCAAGACCTGTCGTTTTTGGTGAAGATCGGTTAAGGGAAAGGGGTAGTTTACCAGCAACGGTTTTTTATCAAGGGTAATTTTTTTCTATGGTAAACGGGTAAACGATAACAGCCGCAAATTCAAACAGAATAAAATGATGTTTTGCATACAGCCCTGTATTGTAGAGTTCTCAATACCTGTTGGTGTTGGTGAAGATCGGTTAAGGGAAAGGGGTAGTTTACCTGCAACGTTTTATGTTTTAAAAGGGTATTTCCTATGGCAAACGATAAGAGCCGCAAATTCAAACAGAATCAAATACGTTTTTGCATACAGCCCTGTTTTGTTGAGTAATAAAGACTTATTGTTTTTGGTGAAGATCGGTTAAGGGAAAGGGGTAGTTTACCAGACACGTTTTTTGTTTTATCAAGGGTATTTTATATGGCAAACGATAACAGCCGCAAATTCAAACAGAATCATATAATATTTTGCATACAGCCCTGAAATGTAGATTTCTCAAGACCTGTTGATTTTGGTGAAGATCGGTTAAGGGAATAGGGTTGTTTACCAGCAACATTTTATGTTTTATCAAGGGTAATTTTTTTTTTGACGAACGATAACTGCCCTACATTAAAACAGAATCAACTACTCTTCTGCATACCTTTTTGAATTATACAGAACTCAAGGTCTGTTGATTTTGTTGAAGATCGGTTAACGGAAAGGGGTAGTTTACCGGCAACGTTTTATGTTTTAACAAGGGTATTTTTTCTATGACGAACGATAACTGCCGTAAATTCAAAGAGAATCAAATAATTGTTTGCATACAGGCCTGAATTGTAGAGTACCTAAAACCTGTCGTTTTTGGTGAAGATCGGTTAAGGGAAAGGGGTAGTTTACCTGCAACGGTTTTTTATCAAGGATAATTTTTTTCTATAGTAAACGATAACAGCCGCAAATTCAAACAGAATAAATGATGTTTTGCATACAGCCCTGTATTGTAGAGTTCTCAATACGTATTGGTGTTGGTGAAGATCGTTTAATGGAAAGGGGTAGTTACCAGCAACATTTTATGTTTTAACAAGGGTAATTTTTTATATGACGAACGGTAACTGCCGTAAATTCAAACAGAATCAACTAGGTTTTTGCATACCTTTTTGAACTAAAGAGAACTCAAGGTCTGTTGATTTTGTTGAAGATTGGTTAAGGGAAGGGGTAGTTTATCAGCAACGTTTTATGTTTTAAAAAGGGTAATTTTTTTATGACGAACGATAACTGCCGAAAATTCAATGAGAATCAAATAATTTTTTGCACCCCGTGAGTTGCAGAGAGCTCAAGGTCTATTGATTTTGGTGAAGATCGGTTAAGGGAAAGGGGTAGTTTACCTGCAACATTTTATGCTGTAACAAGAGAAATGTTTCAATGACGAACGATAACTGCCGCACATTCAAACAGAATCAAATATTTTTTTGCATGCTTCGCTGAATTGTAGAGGACGGAAGGTCTGTTGATTTTGGAGAAGATCGGTTAAGAGAAAGGGGTAGTTTACCTGAAACATTTTATGATTTAACAAGAGTAAAGTACTTAATTTTTATAAATAAAGTATCCTGATAAGAAGCTCATAGTAATCCACTGTAGAAACGTAGATGAAATATCTTTAAATGAAGAAGTTAGGTGAACGGGGTGGGGGTAATTTTCTTTTATTAAAAAGTATAGTTGTAGGTGGAGGGGAGAATTTTTGATATCTGTACTACGTTATCGGCAACAAAGAAGTAGTTTTTTGTTAAAATTGCTTCCCGGGCTCTTTAGCCGTAGTCCAATGTTTTCTGCAAAACCAGACTTTTCGGCAATGCCATCGACTGCCATCATCGGTGAAAATCGAGTGCGAAAACGTGAGGTGGTATACGTTAGTGACCACAGTACTGTGGTTAATGCTGAAGCAATAAGTAGAAAGACGTAGTTTCTATGGAAATATTTCATTTCGAATATGATTTTAAATATAAATCTTAGAACATGGAAGTCATGTATGGTTCTCCATACCGATATTTTTCATTTAATACGGCAATAAAAAGGCAGGTAAGACACACACACACACACACACACACACACACACACACACACACACACACACACACACACACACAATTCACGTTATTTCTGGCCTCACTCATGTTTATTTTCTTACGTTTGCACGCTTTTTAAATGGAAAGTGCCGAAACCCACACCAACATAACGCGTGCAAGCCGAAAGAATGGACATCAATTTGCTTACTGGCGAAGCTAGTAGTTAATGAATGGGTAGGCAAAAATCTTATCTTAAATTTTTTTTAAGGAATCACTAAAAGGACAGTGGTTCAAATCGGACGCTGAGGTAGAGTTTGCTATAACCGAATGGTTCCACAAACAGCCGTAAGAATTTTACTAGCAGGGAATCTACAGGTTAGCGCAACAGTGGAACTCATGTCTTAATGTTATTGGAGACTTCTTTTAAAATCGTTGAATAAAAAATGCTTTACGGCTCTATACGTGTTTCTATTGAACAATCCTTGTATTAGTCATACACAATAATACAACTGATTGAACTTCAAATTTTTAAACTTGATTAGTTTCTATATATATGTTTAATGTTACAAATAATTCAAATAACAATCTTGATCATCTGTTAGTTCAGCGGAATAACAGTGACACTTTTAATAACCGCATAAAATAAACACTTAGAAACAACACAGGCGCTTTAACTTAACTGTTTGGACCACAGAAGTGAGGCATGCCTCAACGCTCTATGTGTACAGCGCGGGACAATCCCCCCTCCCTACACTTCCCTATCACACCACTACATTGCTTACATACGATGTATACAAAAAACACTGAGGCAAGTTCAGGTTGCCTCATTCGCTTTAAACGAACTATGCCGAATCTCACCTGTCACCATCTAGCGGTCGCTCAATAAAGCACGTTTCGGTTTAATAAATTTGACAGTCGCAGTAACAATGTATAATCTTTACGTTATGTAGTTCATACGTATTTATAATTTTTATTCTACAGAATTTTTTAGGGTAGGCATTGCCTCAATTGCCTCCATGTAACTTCGCCACTGATATATATGTGTACAACGTTATCGGCAACAAAGAAGTAGTTTTTGTTAAAATTCCTTCCCGGGATATTTGGCCGTAGTCCAATGTTTTCTACAAAACCAGACATTTCGGCAATGCCATCGACTTCCATCATCAGTGAAAATCGAGTGCGATAACGTGAGGTGGTATACGTTAGTGACCACAGTACTGTGGTTAAGGCTGAAGAAGTAAGTAGAAAGAAGTAGTTTCTATGGTAATATTTCATTTCGAAAATGATTTTAAATATAAATCTTAGAATATGGAAGTCATGTATGGTTCTCCATACCGATATTTTTATATAGCTATGTGAAATTTATGTATGTCTACAGGCACACAAATAGAGAGAGGATTTATAAATTCAGGTATGTTTAACGAGTTTCATATACACCCATAATTATCTGTTTTTGTACATACTATGGAAGTAATGCAGTTATAGAAATTGTTGTAAGTAGTTTTAAATAATGGAAAACAGGAATACATGGAAAACACATGAAACAGTCATCGGCATGGAAGCGAGGGTCGACTAGGTTGCGTGTGTATACAGGTGTATTTTTTCATTGTGTGTGTTCTCCACGCCGGTATCTGACTTACCGGAGGCAAGAAGCCTTGTCTCTGTGTACAACATATTTTCTTTATGTGTGTGAACTCTGTTAGGGCATGAATAAATATTAATATTTAAATGTTTTTTATAAACATTTGCACATTTAAAATACACTTTTGCGAACCAAGCAGTGCCATTAGAGGAAGAGCGAAAAGACGCGTATACAGACCAACATGGTGCAAATTTCAAGTAAATAACTAAACAATTTAAAAACAAGTAAATTACTCTGGTAAATAATAAGTTATAAATAATTAATACATAGTGAACGAGTGAAAATCACAATACTTATGCGATTTCTGGTTAGAAATCAAGGCAGTTATTATTGCAAAAACAGACAAAAACGTGATTTGTTTAAAACCGACGCTCATTTAGGACGAAAAACAGTTTGACAAATCTGGAAGAACATCCAGCAAAATCAGACTTGTCGACTTACACCATTTACATCACTTATGTCACTCTGATTCTCGACGTAGAATCATAATCATCATCACGCAGTAAGACACTCTCACACTATCACAGTTTTCAAATTTAACATTTTTAAAAGATGAATTTCTTAGTATTTTTACTGTTTTGTGTAGTATGTGGTCAAGTTTCTTTACTTTTGAATTCTATTAAAACTGTTGTCTTCACAAGCGGTAAAACTAAGCTGGTTTTAAACAAATACTTGGTAAATAAACTAAACTGAAATAAACAAGAATAAATAAACCACATTCGAATTATTATAACAAGCTGCCTTTTTCTTTAAAATGAATAAACTTGATTACACTTATTATTAAAGTTAATATAATTCTTTTTCGCACATAAGTTATTTGGTATTTTTTTTAAGAGGTTTAATTTTATACCTGCTACGTTTTCAAGAAGTAATTATTATTCTGAATGTTATCACAATAATTTCATATAAAATGTTAGAAACGATTAATTTGGCGCGCGCGTGTGTGTGTAATTGCTTTCGTTTTTGTTCAACAGAAATTTACGCTTGCGTGTAGCTTGTATATGTTTCGTACAGTTACGCAAATGTAGATCGTTCCAAGATGCATAAAACCGAACAAACAAGCATGCCACGTTATTTGGAAACAAAGTTAGGCAAGCGGAAAGAATTTATTTAGCATGCAGCAATGCGCTTCTGAACTGTGTTATCACTTTTACGGGCGAGGTGTGCACGATCACTTCCAGGGAAAGCAGGAAGCCGCTCCGAGCGAGGTGGACGTAGTACACTTCAACGGCCCAACGTGTTCCACACACACACACTACATGACTGCAATTCATAATCCTCACGACACGATCTTACCTACCGCCACCGCTACAATTCAATTGTAAACGTAATTTAATATTACGATTTCCTTCTCTGAATAGTAATAATAAGAAGTTTGACAACTGCGTAACACATAACGACGCTGTCCATTCTTTAATTGTCTAAATTATACGGAAAGCTTTGTGGTCAACTGACGGATTAAAAATCTACATCCGTGTGGAAGCATGTTGATGTGGCATCATTGGAAGCACTTCATTCGTCACATTCAGATCGAAATCATTTAGCAACGCGTTTCGCTTTGTAAAACAATTTTTTCTTCTTCTTCTGCATCAAGGATAAAAGTCCTGTTGATCAGTTCAAGACTTATTTAATCCACCTCTTCCACATCATCCAAAACGTTTCTACTTGTGAGCCTATAATTAAGAATAATGATACCATGGCGCCGTATGCGAGGCGGACGGAGGTTGAGTCGGACAGTTGAAATACATCTGTTTATAATTGAATGTAAACTGTAACTAAGCCGGATAATTCTTGAAAAAACAGAGAAGGCCTGGTTGGGGTAGAAAACAAAGATTAACATAAAAAATATTTGGTCCATCACAAGGTAAAGAAAACCGTTTGTATGGAATCATTCTGTTGTCTGTTGGTTCCTGTAACATCCTCCCCATTCCCTGGTAGTTATTGAATATTATAAAATAACATTATAATAAAACATATTTTACACTATATAAAAATTGTATATTTTATACCATATACTATATTAAACATACTATATACGTATATACTACATACTACTATATATAGTAGTATAATATATATATACAAAATGAACATCTAAACGCATACAAAAAAACAGAAATATATAAATCTAATTTGGCCACACATGCAATAAACACTGGACATGAATTCCTAGACATAACCAACATGACACTAATAAAACACATACCACACAAAGGCACCATATTGAACATTTGGGAAAATTTACAAATATATAAACACAAAACAAACTAATACCTGAACAAATACAAATCAATACAAAACATGATACAATTTTCAAAGCACTCAACATCGAAAATACACAAAATACTAATATATACACCACAATCACACACAATAATAACAATTGAAGAAACCAAAAACCAATGGGAAGCCATAACAACAGCCAACCAGCACACAGTTACTCCACAAGATTCAAAATTAGAAAGGCTGATGATGGAAACACTGAGGAACCCGAAACATGTTCCAAATAAGGGAAAAGTAACATCTTGAGGTAAAGTAAATATAAATTTTAAATATATTATAAACATAAAAAAATAGACTGTAGCAAAAAGTGTTTAAATATATATTGTAAGGCTATATCTCGGTCGTCTCTTTATAAAAGTGTATTTATAGTGTAGTGTGTTCGCCTCACACTGGAGTCGTTACATCAATTCTTGCGCTAACGAAGTCCGTAGCGATGCTATAATTACCAGTACAACGCGGTAGTAACCTTACCTGTTATTAAATAGGGGTTTGTGAATCCCGGGTGGCGCCAAATTGTTTTTTGAAAACAATTAAAATTATTAAATAATATGTTATAAAGAAGTTCTCAGCGATGACGGCCGGGGCATTCAAAGACTTCCCGCCTTGGTTAGACTTACTGACTCGATCAGGTAGTTTGTCGAGTCGCACCGTGAGCGCTGGCCGTCAAATATAGTTCGCTAATAAAAACAAATTATATGATACACTCCCTATGAAATAAAAACAATGGTTCCACTCTGTACTAGTTATTTTAATGGTTGATTTGCAATGTTTCAGTTTGACAATAATATTATACTTGTTGATTAATAAATTTGCACCGACATTAGTTTTGAGACGTCTTTCTCTAGGGTTGGCGAATCGATTTTGTAACGAGTGAATCAATCCAGCATGGCTGCCGTTTTGTTAGTTAACAATTGTATCGTTCAAAATCTGGAGTTCTTTTGATTACAAGACAAATATTTTCTATGATTACAATAAAAAGTACATTATCTTATAATATTATGTACTTAAATAATATAGTGTTTGGTTATAATTTGTTCTGTGGTGTAGTCAAGTGTGTTTCTAAAGTTCGTATTCGATCAACAGGTTATATTCTTAGTTAACAAATTTTCAGTGTTTTGTTTTCCTTAATTAATCTTTGAAAGAGAATATTAGGTTTATAGTGAATGTTCAAATTACTTTTAGAAATATTCAAAGTGAGTTTATTTTTGGAATTTGGGTAAATCAAGGATACTTATCGAATCAGATGACTTCTTATAAATAGTCAAAATTGGATTGGGCTGCAATCGTATTCAATTTTCGTTAATCTTGGGGCTTAAGTATGTCTTGCGTCCTTTTCATGTTGGATGGAGTCATATTTTCATTTAATTTCCTGGTAAAATGGTCCTTGGCATCAGTTAAATATTCTGGTGGTTCGTCTGCTTCTTATTGGATCATCGTTTGGAATTTTGTTTACTTTTTTGACATATTAAATTTAAAATTTGGCCGTTCAAAATTTGACTTCTGTTCTGCAAGAGCGTCACTTTACGAGTAACGATATTCAACCGTAATTTCGTAACTAACGGTGGTTGTCAAGGTTACTAATTAAATCTGATTGGCTTAGATTGACGAAAAACCATTGTTATCATATTTGAATTCTTTTCAAAATCCTTGTATATCTTCTGATTGCTTTTATTCTTCTATCTTCCTTCCTAAGTATTAACTATTATCACTGTATTCCCTTTCAAAGATTATTTTGATATCCCATAATATTGGGTTATTTTATGTTTTATAATTTTACAATTATTTTAATATTTGCTAATTACATTTCTCTTTTAATTTAAATCCTTATTCTAATATTTTGCTTTTAATATGATTTACAAATTATCCTTGGTTAGTTATTCGCCTTGGATTTGCTAATTTCTTTGTTAATTTATTACAATTTGTAGTTGTTTGTTTTGACAGTTAAGCATTTCCTAGGCCTAAGTAGCCATTATTGGTATTTACTTATTTCGTACAAATTACATCTCATTTTAGCTTAATGAGCTTTGTTTTGTTATTATAATTGGTTGTGTTATTTGTTGATGTGTTTTGGAGCTGTTTTTTTGTTATTATTATGTTACTATTATTTTATACATCATGGATTGCTAATTGTTTACTAACTGGTTTTCTCGTTTTCTAAGTCATACTTATTTAATTTGCCAATAATAACAATGTGGCTATTATTTACTATTTTTGATCACATAAAATACAAGATCTAGGCCTATGGTCTGTATAATTCTTCCAGCCATATCTTATTCTTTAATTTGCTTAAACAATTATTTAACAATTATTATATACTATTTGTTTACAGTTTATTTCATTTTACATTATTTTTGGGTGATAAACAACATCACACTTTTTGAACTTACTTAGATAATCATCCCTTGTAACATGGGGTGTTTATTGATTTGTCTTAACTTCTTATTTTTTAGATAATCTTTACCTTTACTCCATGGTAACACTATCTGTTTCCTCTTTCATGGGATTCTCCCTTTTAAATACTATTGGATAATTTTAATCTTATCAATGTGATTCCTATTTTAACTAATACTGTTATCATCACTTTTCAGTGTTCATTACATCTTAATTAATTGTTTACACTTAATACTATTCTTAACAACTTTCTTAATTACTAATATTTTTCACTGTTAATCCTTTAGTGTTTCTTATTGATTTATTAAGTGTTTATGCTTTTATCCTTCACTATTTTTCACAATACTAACATTCTTAGATATACATTATTCTTATTTATTCATCACCTTCACTTTTAATTATCTATTGTTTATTATAATTTATTTAGTGTTTTTTCTTTATCACTTTACTTTGGGGTTTTTACACTTCCACTTCTGCACTTCTTAAACGTTTTTGTTTTAAGTGTTTCTAAATGGGTAATCCCTATAATTACTTTCTCACTACCGTACTATTTCAACCGTACTATTACAAATATCATTAACCTTTATTACTTAATTGAAAATAATATTTATTAATTACCTAGGTTAGTCATTGGTTTATTTTTCAATATTACATTTGAGTGTACCATTTCTCCTGCTTTTATTCTTTATTACTTGTTTGTGTCGTATCATTTGATTTCCTTTTTATTAATTTCCCTTTATCTTAGGTTTGTTTCTTTTTCATTTTTTCTCCTTCTTCACCTTCAGTGTATTTGATTTATATCTTGGTTCTCCACCTTCTCCTTTGGTTTTATTTTATTTAGTTGCATTGGGTCATTCAATTCTTGTTTTGTTTCCTTTTGTTGGGTCAATCACTTTCTTCTTCATTTGGTTTGGTTCTTCCCTTCTTGTTTTGTTTCCTTTTGTTGGGTCAATCACTTGGGTTAGGTCATGTCATCGTTTGTCGTGTCATTGTCTTTTTATCTTCATTATTTTAAACATTTTATATTATGAACTACTTATTATATTGTTGATTCATCTTTTTTATCCCTGGTATTGGGGTGGCTTATTTGTGTTGTAACAATATATATATATATATATATATATATATATTGCGACAGTACAAATAAGTGATGTACTGAGCATGAAATATAAAAATTTAAATTTACTTAATAAACTGTAAATAATTAATAATATATTAGAAATAAGCATGTTATGGATTGCAAGCTTGACTCAGACAAAAATATGAACAGGTGTTTCGACCTGAATCAACGTGCACACACACACAAATGTAACTGAAAGTGTGTACACCAGTATTTTGCTAGTGTGTGTGAACGCAGGTCTCTGCAGGCAAGTTTGCCACCCCAGTATGAATAATTGCACAATGACTGTTTTTCCGTAATTATTCATAAACTAGAATTAAGAATTAAAATCCAAAAGCACCATAAAATGTAAATAAATTTAATAAATACTGTGTGCGAAAACCACGCGAAAGTGACACGCCGTACAAGTGCAATAGTGAAATAACTGTGTACAAATCAAAAGGGTTAAGTTGCAATGTCCAAAATTACAATGAACATGTGTTGTAAAATTAGTTATAAGATAAGTATAAAAAAATACTTACAGGACTCTGCAATTCGCAGAAATATAAAAAATAGTGAATTTGACAAAGAGTGGGGGAACTGACGCCAAAGACAGTTTCTAACATGTCGATTTTGTATCACTGAAGGGTGTCGACCAAGACATGGGTATAAATAGGACACGCAAGCTTCAGTGGTTCTCTTTCTTGAATCATCCACTCTTTCTTGAATCATCCACGATGCAGCGGGAGCTTATGCCCGTCAGCACGGCACATTTATTAATATTTTTATAAACAGTTTAAATTGCCAGTTATGTACAAATACGTAACCAAGCTATAAGACAAACATTGTAATTAATAACAGCACTACTGAAGAAGTCCATAGCGATACGACGCTGGACAAGAGAAGAAGTTCCATAGCGATACGACGCTGGACAAGAGAAGAAGTTCCATAGCGATACGACGCTGGACAAGAGAAGCAGTTCCATAGCGATACGACGCTGGACAAGAGACGCAGTTCCATAGCGATACGACGCCGGACAAGAGGAGAGGACGAGAGAGTGAGAGACAGCCGACGCTGGACAAGAGGAGAAGAGAGACAGCCGACGCTGGAGGCGAGACGAAGATGAACACCGATGGAACAAAAATGATCGAGTATGATTGACGACAATAAGGTGATAGACAACTTATTCATATCTTAATCATACACAGTATACAAAGACAGTTAAAGACATTAATATTTTATTTAAAAATAAGAGTAATATTTCTTGTATAGTAGAGTTAAAAATCATAGATGTTTTAGAAATACGAGTAACGTAACAAGTATCAAATTAATATGATATAAAATGATTACAAAGAATATAAATAAAAACAATTAGTATTTGAGAAAACAGTACTGAGAAGTAATAACTATTAATCTTTTGAGTACGTACCATATATAGAAAAAAGATTTAAAAATTGATTTTGAAACATATTAATAGACTGAGTAGTCTAAAAATGAGATTTTTCTTTTATATACTATTTAGTAGCATAGAATGTTTAGTTAGTAAGGATGTATATATCTTAAGCCTTACGGCATTATAACAAATAATAACTAATGTTTTTTAAATCGAAGTCAGTGCCATGTGCACATATTTTTTTATTTTTGTACATAAAAGAAAAATTTTGTGACATAAATTGTAGATCATGAATGTATGATCCGATACCCATCATTTGACTATTAAAATTTTTTTATGTAGCTAAATGGTTGCTCTAAAATATATAAAGAGTGTTAAATGAAAAATGTATAATATGTAATTATTATTTGTAGTAAACAGTAACTGAATGTAATGTTAATTGTTGTGTAACCACACAGCTGGCGCCCACCACAAATAATATTGTTGTCTATGTAACAGGTGTAACTGTAATGAGTATTAATAATAACTATTAATAAAAATACAGAAATAAATAAATAAGTAGGGAACGGTTATCAATAATAATTTTTAAAAAATTACTATTAAATAAATATTTTAATTTTAATAATTATTCACCATGGCAATATCGGGAAGTTTGAGGATGGGAGAAGCACTTGAAGCCATGATGCAAGCCGTATTTGGTGAAGTTGAGAACAAACAAACAGGAAAAGTAAAAGAAAATAATATTAGAACTCAAATAGAAGAGTTAACAGAATTTTTTACAGAACTGACCGAAAAATTAAGAGAAGAAAGGATAGCAAAAGAGAAAATTAGAGACACAAATACGCACATAGCGTCTGTAGAAGGTGAACAAACCATAGTAGTTAAAAATACATGTGTAATTACTAATGATAATTATAAAAAAGTAATTAACATTAAGGAGGAGAAGCAAATAAAGGTTAATAAAACATACCTTATTAATAGCGATATTCCAAGTGTGAGGCACACACACAATAGTAAATCACACAAGATGACACATTTGAAACACATAAAACACCACACTTACGGAGATAAAAATCACTGTAGGCCTAACAAGAAACGTAGTAAGTTATCTAGACGTAACACTACGCAAAATTGTGGTAAATATGATGTTAGATATACGCATGAGAAGTATAAAGCACACGATAATTATAACTGTAAATATGAGAACTACGGTGAGTATTATCATAAAAGACGCACGAAAATAAGTTCAACTGTTTGTATGGGCCGCGAGCAAACTGTTGCGATGGAATGCGACCGTTACGAGAGAAAGAGAGGGAGAATAAAGTTTTCACCCTATAGACAAGTGGATCACGCGATAAAGGCAGCAACAATTCAACGCAGCGACGAACAGGTGAATTACAATAGAATGTTAACGAGGGTGAGAAGCGGAAATTGTTATATGATGACTATGCTACAAAGGAACAATATACGTCCGGTAGACGACGGACAATGCAACGGTTACAATGAGGGGTGTAAGATTGAACTACACACCGAACTCAATACCCGAATGGAATAAATAATTATTTTTAAATGAGAAAAATAATATAACTATTAATTATTAATAATAAGAAATAATATGTGTAATAATATAAGAGAGTATAATTAAGAAATATTATAAGGAATATTATTTGAAAGGGTTAATTAAGAAATGTATTAGTGATGGTAAGGAATGCTATTGTAGAGAAATATTTAAGAGAGTAATGGTAAAAGATGTTATTGTTGTTGTTAATATGAAGGAATGGTAAGGAATGTTGTTATTGATATGTTATAAATATGAAGAAATGATTAAGATGAGCAATAATTGCCATAATTATTAGAACGGTTGATCAAGCGAACACTTATCGAAGATACAAGGACACAGAAGAAAGCGAGAGTGAAAAGTCATAAGGGCAGAGACTACTTAGGATTAAGGACTTCGAAAAAAATATCGTTGTTTTCCAAGACAGTTCCTCTGTAACCGACCATGCGACACACTTCGAGCTAAAAAAGTATTCTGTTACGGAAGTGCATTTCAAGAAAGTTGTAGCGATCAGAAAGGTAATGTTAAAGTAATGTCATGTTAAGAAAAGAGCTAAGGAAGTTTAGAAGCGAAGGTAAGAATGTATGAGTAAGTTAATGTAAAATTAAGGACCGAATTTACACACATATGTAGGAATGCAGAGTATACAGAAGGAAAACAAAGGAGAGCTAATTGCAGTGGATTTTCTGGGACCATTACCGCGATCAAGTCGAGGTGTGAAGCACATATTGGTATGTATCGATGTGTTTTCCAAGGCAGTCCGACTGTACCCAATTATGCGACCCACAACCAAAGTTGTTCTAAAGATACTACTGCAAAAATATATTCCGTTATATGGAAAAATGAAGAAGATACTCAGTGATCAAGGTGTGCAATTCCAAAGTGAAAAATGGGAGAGGACTATCACGGAAAATTGTATTCTTAACAATTTTACGGGGACAAAGTCATATGGTACCCAGGGAGAAATGTAAATTTATAGAAAGCGGTGGTTTTCTTTAGAAGTAAGAAAACATTAAAATATGTAGTAAAGAGCGATAGCTATTCAAAAGACGACCTTGCGTTGGCGCCAGTAAGTCGGCTAAGAATTTATATTTTGTCACGGACGGGTCGGACCGTCATAAAACTGTATTGTTTGCTAGGATGTAAGAAACATTTACTAAGGTTGTAAAAGTTAAGTGCACCTAACAAAAGAGAGCGTAGTGTGAAATGGAAGGTGACGCGAAGTTTCATACCACGTGTTCACGCGCATTTTGTGGACGAATAGCGGATAGCGTCATTTTTTGCGCGGGCTGTTCCGTTAAACAGATTGGGTAGTTTTGAATTTAGCGGTAAGTCAGACCAATAGGCGTGTAGTTTGTCGATATTGAGTGTGGGTAGTTTTAGCGAAATATAAAAATACGGAGTGTAAGAAGTTAGGGTAGTCAACGGAGAGATTACAGATATTAGACTCGTATTAGTTGCAATAATAATTTCTCAGTAATTTGATTAAGTATATTTCAATCGCCACGTAAGTCAGTCACGGTAACGCGATATTAAGTATTGTGAAAGCTACATATTATAAACATTTAATAATCGTTTACAAGAATAACGTGCAGAGAAATTAGAGAAGATAAGTTAAAATCGGGTAACATATCCAAGTTTTACTTAACACAGCATCAATCGTTAAATCGAAATACATTGCGATTTAAATGTGTGAAACGTCATGGTGCGGGACAGTCGATCAATAAGCAGTTATTAATCTGGTGTTAGACGCACTTAGCTTTTTAAAAGAATATACTGTGTATTCAACAAGTGTATTAGCATACGGCACATGTGTAGTTATCACTAAGTTGTCAAAGTGAATGGTGTTTAATACCTGTGAAACAAGTGTATCAATTAGTGCAAAACTAACAAGGATAAGGGCTCAACGATTAACGTCGGCTACCCGCCTGGAACGTGTAGAATTGATTACATCGCGGCGCAGAGTGGATTCAACATGCAAGTAAATAATAAAATGAACACTTATTGTACTATTGTCTATTAAATTTAAATGTATGTAACTCATACTTGGTGACTCAATTAGTCAAAGAATTCATAGCCAAGAAATAAGCACAAACAAATTTTATAGCAAACTTATTAAAGGTAATGATCTACAAATTTTCTAATATGTAAATACAAATTAGTTATTAAAAACTTAATTAATAACAGTCAAATTGTGTTTATTTATTACTGGCGCCCTGGGATAATTTTTAAGAGTCGGTACACTAAAGTAATTGTTACATTCTGTTGCTGATAATTAGTATGTTATAAATATTAATATTGTCATTGGGTAAATTAGCTTGATAAACTCTTACTTTTTACATGCTCGTAGGCCGAGTGTAGTATGTATAATAGTAACGTGAACTTTTATTAAGGCCTATTTAAAAGTGTATTACATTCTGGCGCCCGGAACGTGGGACTATTGAGTCACTAATAGAATAGTAAAATAAGAATAAAATAGAATTAAGAATAACGATAATATAAGATATAGTTGTATGATTACGCGGAGTAAGAGTAGGAAAAACATTAACACACAGAACAACACGCACGGAGAAAACAATAACATGAATACAGAAACAACATCCCACGGTAACGAAATGGACTTCGATGTAAGCAATCATCTAGGAGATTCGCAGACGATCGCACACATTTCAATGGGGAATGAAGAGTCAAGGACGCGGGGACTGAACGAAGAAAATGCAGAAACACAACATATTACACAAGAAACACTAGTAGAGGTTAGAGAGAGACCAGTATATCAGACATTACCAGAGAAAAACAAAGACACCGATATATGTACAATACTCCAACAACTAGTACAACAAACACAACGAATTGAACAACAATCGAAAGAAACAAAAGAACAACTATTACAACAAACACAACGACTTGAACAACAATCGAAAGAAACAAAAGAACAAATAAAAGAACTGGCGGAAAAAACAACACAACAGCTAACACAACAAGCGACACAACACAAACAACAAATGCAACAATTATCAGAGCAGATGCACAAACAAAATATGGAACTAAGAAACGAAGTATTCACGCAACTCAATCAAGAGAGAGCGAATAACCAAAAAGTTCTCCAGGAGTTTAGAGTAGATATTGATAATAAGATCGAAGAAAATTGTGATAAGATTAGTACCGAAATTAGTGCCAATACAAAACAACAAATTAAAGAACTTGACAAAAAATACAATAATAATTTGGAAATAATTATTGAAACAGTAAGTGTAAACAATCAAAGATGTGCAGATAACACGGCAGCTATAAATGAATTAAAGGTCGAAAAACTGAAAGAGTTGGAAACTAAAATCAACAGCAAGTCTGACGAGACACACCTTAAATTACAACAAATACAACAGGAAGTACGAACTAAACTAGCGTCTATAAGCAACACACCATGTAATCGGAGCCTGACAAACGAACAGGTGAAGGACATAAAATATAATGGCACGGGTGATTTCCCGATGGAATTTATTAAAGAATTGAATGAAATATTCAGACAACATTATCAAGATGCTGGAAACATCAAGTGGATAGCAAGACACCTTGAAGGAGAGGCAGCAGTGTGGTGGAGGTTAGTAAAAGATAACATTAACAATTTTATGGACTTCACTGACGCATTTATAAGTAAATATTGGAATGACGTCATTCAAGAGAGAGTACGCAATGAACTGGAATTCGGAAGGTATCATGCCAAGAATGGAATGAACATGATCCAGTATTTAAAGCGTAAACTGTTAGAAAACCGTCAATTAATTCCGCCAATACCTGATAAGTGTTTAATTAGAAAAATTACTAAACATTATCCGCATGAAATAAGAGTTGCGATAATTACTCGTGGTGTAGTGACAATCAATGAATTCGAGCAGGTCTTGTTAGAATTTATGAGTCTGAGAAGTGACACCAGAGAGGCGAGCCGAGGGTACTATGACGGACGGCGAGATCGTAAATCATGGACGAGGGGTGAAGAAGAGAGAGAGCGACCAGCTGAGCACGGGCGCGCAAATGAAAGTGAAAGTAGGCCAGTCACTTCACACTACCCCAAACGAACAAACAAGTTTAAAAATGAGAACGAACCTATTCCATCGACCAGCGGTGCGAACGGTAACAAAGTTAATACCGTTATGCCAAAAAACTAGCTAAGTTCTGTAAATATGAAGTAGACTTAAGTAATATTAGTAAATATATTAACACTACTTTTCTAGATTTAAGAGATGATTTAATGGATGATGATGATGTCAACATAACATGTAAAGTTAATAAATGTCCGGAAGTAAGTGTCTCGTTGAACGGTGTGTCTACATGCGCCTTATTGGACACCGGGAGCCAATTAAACGCTGTCTCAGAACAGTGGTTTAAAGACAATAAAAAGGAATTGGGTGATCTAGAAATGTTAAAATTGTCGAATACCGTAATTAAGGGTGCAACCGGCAATAAGTCAAAAAGGGTTACACAACAAATCCTATTAACTGTCCAAATCGAAAGTTTAAGAGTCGATAGTGTCTTCGTAGTTGTCCCAGAATTAATAAAAGATTGTATCTTAGGCATAGGGTTATTGGAAGAAAATGGGTGTGTGATCGACCTGAACAACAAACGATTAATCATTCAGGGAGACCAAAACCAGGAAGGAACTACAGCGGAGATACTACGAGTAGAACTCGCATCTGCCGATGAAGAGATCGAAGAATTGATTGGACAGAAGGTACAAACTATCACAGACATAACCGAAGCTGAACGGAGCGAGCTAAAGCATATTTTGATGGATAATAAAATGGTATTCCGGGATACGCCAGGTAGGATTAACTCGTATCAACATAAATTCGAAGTCACCGATCGGACACCCTACTGTCAGAAAGGTTGGCCGATTCCGATGAGATACAAGGAAGCAGTGAAGGCAGAAATTCAGAAAATGGAGGCGCATGGTGTTATTGAAAGGGCCCAGAGTCCATACGTCAACCCTATGGTTACTGTCGTAAAGAAAGACCAGACGGTTAGATTATGTTTGGACGCCCGTAAGCTGAATTCAGTAACAGTTCCAGACCATGAGGGAGCCATTCAAATTAACGAGATACTGGCAACATGTGGTAACATTAAAGTCATGTCCACAATTGACCTCCGTAGCTCATTTTGGCAAATCCCATTGCATCAGGAATGTAGAGATTTTACTGGGTTTTTGTACGAAGGCAAGTGCTATCGGTACACAGTGACGCCGTTCGGATTGAAGACTAGCCTAGCAAGTTTAACACGTGGTTTGGACCGAGTATTGTCGGAAGAAGTGAAGGCATTTACGATCTTATATGTAGATGACTGCTTATGTATCTCGGATAGCGTGGAAGAGCACCTACGGCACTTAAAATTATTATTACGTGACATCAAACAAGCTAATTTAACTGTCAACTTTAAAAAATCGCAGCTGTTTCGTAAAGAGATTGATTACCTGGGATATCGCTTAACAACAGAGGGTATTACCGCCGCACCAGATAAGATTAGAGCCATTCAGGAATTTCGAAAGCCAAAGAATCAAAAACAACTTAAAGGATTTCTGGGCTTAACCAATTTTTACAACCGATTCACCAATAAATACGCCGAAGCGACGCAACCGTTGTTAAACTTATTAAAAAAGAAAACCACGTTTAAATGGACAAAGGAAATGGATCAGCATTTTGAGAGAGTCAAGGAATTATTCATCGAATCAGTGGTTCTTAAGCATCCTGACCCCAACAAGCGTTTCTACCTACAGACGGATGCGAGTAGTTATGCGCTGGGAGGCCAGCTTTACCAGCTAGACGAGAATAACGACATTGGAGTAGTCGCATACACAAGCCGCGTGGTACGGGGAGCTGAGCGTAATTACTTCACCACAGAATTAGAGCTGCTGAGTGTTGTATACTGTTTGCAAAAATTTAGGACCTACGTACTGGGTAAGCCTTTTACAATCATTACTGACAATAAGGCGTTAATATTCATAAAAAAGTGCCACCTAAATAACTCCCGCATAACGCGATGGATTCTCGCTATACAGGAGTATGATTTCGACATCATTCACTGCAAAGGGCGAGATAACATCGTGGCGGACATCCTGAGCAGGCATCCTGAAGACATGGACGAGGAACAACCAATCGATCGAACCGAGGAGTTAGAGATCAATCTTATCAACATCCGCATCAGTAAGGAGGCTAAGGAGCAGCTCAAGAATATAAGAAGTTATCAACTAGCCGACATGAAATTGAAGCGAATTATCGACGTAATACGAGCCAATAAACAACATAAACTTGCCCAAAAATACAGTTGGCACAATGACAAATTATACCGAAGCGAAAAAGGGATATGGAAACTTATGTTGACCAATGAACTTTGCCACAATATGATTGCTGAACTACATCAGGCATACAGTCATGTGGGAAATCGTCGTACATATCAACTGTTCAAAGAAAATTTCACGGGGAACTCAGTTAATAAGATTACCAAATTAATTACGAAAACTTGTCAAATATGCCAGAAAAGCAAGGACCATTTTAAACGAATGGTAGGCGAAACGCAGCCTGTCATACCCCAAAACAAGAGTGAACTAGTTAGTATTGACTACTATGGACCATTACCGGTATCCACGGGCAAGGTCAGGTACATACTCACTGTGATTGACAACTTCACCATATATGTAAAATTATATAAATTAAGGCAAGCCACCACGACCGCCACTATAAATAAAATTAAATTGTATTGTGAAGAAATGGGAAGTCCATCAGCAGTACTGACTGACAACGGTACACAGTTCACCAGTCAACGATGGTTCACAGCATTGACGGAGATGGGTATTAAACCAAAATATACCGCTGTTCGCAATCCGTGCACTAATTTGGCCGAAAGGATCAATCGACAATTAGGCAACATGTTTAGGGCATTGACATCCGAAAGACACACAAAGTGGGCACAATTTCTTAATCTAGTTGAAGCATGTATAAATCAAACATACCATGAGACAATTGAAACCACCCCGTACGAGGCACACTGGGGAAGAAAACCGGAGCGGGACTGGACCAAATATCTTGACAAGGAAATGATGCCGACAAGCCAACCAATTACTTATCATAATATTTACTTACGCATAAAAGAAAAGGGAGAAAAAAGGACAAATCGAATCAACGCTGCTCATTAGATTTCAAAATTCCAAATAGGAGATAAGGTGTTGCTACGCGCGTATCCAATCTCAGATATTAACAAGAAGATAATAGGGAAATTTTGCAATTTATTTGAAGGACCATATAAAATAACAAAGGAACTCGGAACAGCAACCTACCAGCTAGAAGACGCACGACGACCAGGATGTATCAGAGGAAATTTTAATATACGACAATTAAAACCGTATTATGAGCAAAGACCCATTACGACACACATGAACACTGATACTACATAGATACTAAACAGATTGTAATAGCACACAACGTCTACATATGTAATAATTGTAAGATTCGAATACTGGTGTAATAAATAAGGTAATCATTGTTAATTATTAAATTGTATAAGGATTTCAAAAGATATTAGCGTAGTTATTATGAATGTACTACATTGTAAGAGTAAGTTAAGGGAAGTAGAACGTAAACAGATGTTAGGGCAAAATGTCATTGTAACATGTGTTGAGATGAAAGGGAGAGTAAAGCAAAATATTTTAAAAGTAGTTGTTTGACCAGTTTGTCAAGGGTGTGACGGAGAGTCTGTATGTAAACAAACCTTGAAATGCCGTTGACACTTAGGGTATAACAACAGATCGTAAACTAACTAATATTACCATGTTATGTTAAATAAATTAAGAGTAATTAATATAATGTGATGTACAAACAAATCTAGATTATAGCAAGGGTTAAACAAATTATTGTTAGTAATATAAAATTTTAGCAGGGGATTAGGGACGCATCAATAGAATCAATCCCAAATTCTATTAAAATTTTGATATGATTCTATCGGGGGACGATATCACGGAAAATTGTATTCTTAACAATTTTACGGGGACAAAGTCATATGGTACCCAGGGAGAAATGTAAATTTATAGAAAGCGGTGGTTTTCTTTAGAAGTAAGAAAACATTAAAATATGTAGTAAAGAGCGATAGCTATTCAAAAGACGACCTTGCGTTGACGCCAGTAAGTCGGCTAAGAATTTATATTTTGTCACGGACGGGTCGGATCGTCATAAAACTGTATTGTTTGCTAGGATGTAAGAAACATTTACTAAGGTTGTAAAAGTTAAGTGCACCTAACAAAAGAGAGCGTAGTGTGAAATGGAAGGTGACGCGAAGTTTCATACCACGTGTTCACGCGCATTTTGTGGACGAATAGCGGATAGCGTCATTTTTTGCGCGGGCTGTTCCGTTAAACAGATTGGGTAGTTTTGAATTTAGCGGTAAGTCAGACCAATAGGCGTGTAGTTTGTCGATATTGAGTGTGGGTAGTTTTAGCGAAATATAAAAATACGGAGTGTAAGAAGTTAGGGTAGTCAACGGAGAGATTACAGATATTAGACTCGTATTAGTTGCAATAATAATTTCTCAGTAATTTGATTAAGTATATTTCAATCGCCACGTAAGTCAGTCACGGTAACGCGATATTAAGTATTGTGAAAGCTACATATTATAAACATTTAATAATCGTTTACAAGAATAACGTGCAGAGAAATTAGAGAAGATAAGTTAAAATCGGGTAACATATCCAAGTTTTACTTAACACAGCATCAATCGTTAAATCGAAATACATTGCGATTTAAATGTGTGAAACGTCATGGTGCGGGACAGTCGATCAATAAGCAGTTATTAATCTGGTGTTAGACGCACTTAGCTTTTTAAAAGAATATACTGTGTATTCAACAAGTGTATTAGCATACGGCACATGTGTAGTTATCACTAAGTTGTCAAAGTGAATGGTGTTTAATACCTGTGAAACAAGTGTATCAATTAGTGCAAAACTAACAAGGATAAGGGCTCAACGATTAACGTCGGCTACCCGCCTGGAACGTGTAGAATTGATTACATCGCGGCGCAGAGTGGATTCAACATGCAAGTAAATAATAAAATGAACACTTATTGTACTATTGTCTATTAAATTTAAATGTATGTAACTCATACTTGGTGACTCAATTAGTCAAAGAATTCATAGCCAAGAAATAAGCACAAACAAATTTTATAGCAAACTTATTAAAGGTAATGATCTACAAATTTTCTAATATGTAAATACAAATTAGTTATTAAAAACTTAATTAATAACAGTCAAATTGTGTTTATTTATTACTGGCGCCCTGGGATAATTTTTAAGAGTCGGTACACTAAAGTAATTGTTACATTCTGTTGCTGATAATTAGTATGTTATAAATATTAATATTGTCATTGGGTAAATTAGCTTGATAAACTCTTACTTTTTACATGCTCGTAGGCCGAGTGTAGTATGTATAATATTAACGTGAACTTTTATTAAGGCCTATTTAAAAGTGTATTACAGGACGTTAAGGGAAAATGGAATACAACCAGTACTCACATCCATAAGACATCCTCAAGGAAACCTTGCTGAGAGAGTTAACAAAGAATTAGGTAAATATTTACGAATATATTGCCATAATCAACACAATAAATGGGCAGAATATTTACCATTTATTGAAAAAGCCATTAACGAAAATTATAGTGAAGCAACAGGATACACTCCAATGGAATTAGAAGAAGATAAGAAGCCAACCAGATTTTGGACTATATATCTAAACAAACCTAATAACCAAAATGTACCTGTACCAATAAGTGTAAAAATTGAATACGCAAAGCAACGAATAAGAGAGAGAGGTAACAAGAGAATAGAGAGATTTAATCTAACTCACAAGTTACAACAATTCAACGTGGGAGAAAGTATACTACTCAAAGCAAATCCAGTGGGAAAAAGGAGTGATAATACGGCGAAGAAATTCTTCAGACTTTATAATGGACTGTATACGTTAAGACAGCGAGTGGGACAGAACACTTTCATTGTATATGATGAGATACAGAAGAAAGAAATTGGTAAATTCCACGCAACGTCATTTAAGAAGTTCTACACATAAATCAGAGGTCATTGAAACCAGTCAAATCAGCTGTTTGTAAAGCCACCCTAATTCAAGGTCGCGAGCAATGAAAGTACGAAAGAGGGGAGGTGAGACATTTGTATACACTCCTATTAAGGGTGAAATGACGAATATTATTCTTTATTATTTGTTATATTTTTTTTTGCAAATAATAATAATAAATAAATAGATAAAAAAAAATTTATAATAAATAAATTTATTAAAATTTTTTTTTGTTACCAAGCAGAGGAATAATGCGACAGTACAAATAAGTGATGTACTGAGCATGAAATATAAAAATTTAAATTTACTTAATAAACTGTAAATAATTAATAATATATTAGAAATAAGCATGTTATGGATTGCAAGCTTGACTCAGACAAAAATATGAACAGGTGTTTCGACCTGAATCAACGTGCACACACACACAAATGTAACTGAAAGTGTGTACACCAGTATTTTGCTAGTGTGTGTGAACGCAGGTCTCTGCAGGCAAGTTTGCCACCCCAGTATGAATAATTGCACAATGACTGTTTTTCCGTAATTATTCATAAACTAGAATTAAGAATTAAAATCCAAAAGCACCATAAAATGTAAATAAATTTAATAAATACTGTGTGCGAAAACCACGCGAAAGTGACACGCCGTACAAGTGCAATAGTGAAATAACTGTGTACAAATCAAAAGGGTTAAGTTGCAATGTCCAAAATTACAATGAACATGTGTTGTAAAATTAGTTATAAGATAAGTATAAAAAAATACTTACAGGACTCTGCAATTCGCAGAAATATAAAAAATAGTGAATTTGACAAAGAGTGGGGGAACTGACGCCAAAGACAGTTTCTAACATGTCGATTTTGTATCACTGAAGGGTGTCGACCAAGACATGGGTATAAATAGGACACGCAAGCTTCAGTGGTTCTCTTTCTTGAATCATCCACGATGCAGCGGGAGCTTATGCCCGTCAGCACGGCATATTTATTAATATTTTTATAAACAGTTTAAATTGCCAGTTATGTACAAATACGTAACCAAGCTATAAGACAAACATTGTAATTAATAACAGCACTACTGAAGAAGTCCATAGCGATACGACGCTGGACAAGAGAAGAAGTTCCATAGCGATACGACGCTGGACAAGAGAAGAAGTTCCATAGCGATACGACGCTGGACAAGAGAAGCAGTTCCATAGCGATACGACGCTGGACAAGAGACGCAGTTCCATAGCGATACGACGCCGGACAAGAGGAGAGGACGAGAGAGTGAGAGACAGCCGACGCTGGACAAGAGGAGAAGAGAGACAGCCGACGCTGGACAAGAGGAGAAGAGAGACAGCCGACGCTGGAGGCGAGACGAAGATGAACACCGATGGAACAAAAATGATCGAGTATGATTGACGACAATAAGGTGATAGACAACTTATTCATATCTTAATCATACACAGTATACAAAGACAGTTAAAGACATTAATATTTTATTTAAAAATATGAGTAATATTTCTTGTATAGTAGAGTTAAAAATCATAGATGTTTTAGAAATACGAGTAACGTAACAAGTATCAAATTAATATGATATAAAATGATTACAAAGAATATAAATAAAAACAATTAGTATTTGAGAAAACAGTACTGAGAAGTAATAACTATTATTCTTTTGAGTACGTACCATATATAGAAAAAAGATTTAAAAATGGATTTTGAAACATATTAATAGACTGAGTAGTCTAAAAATGAGATTTTTCTTTTATATACTATTTAGTAGCATAGAATGTTTAGTTAGTAAGGATGTATATATCTTAAGCCGTACGGCATTATAACAAATAATAACTAATGTTTTTTAAATCGAAGTCAGTGCCATGTGCACATATTTTTTTATAGTATCAAATAAATTTTAATTACTGTTTCAAGTTCCGTAGAGTTCTTATTGCAGATACACCTGACCCCCTATTAAAATGTTATATGTTTAAAGAATTTGTCAATCTTGAACGTGAGACCGTTCACACCTATTTATGTATATGTAACGTTGTTTAAATTTGGTGCTCCAAGATCGAGGGACTCCACAAATTTAAATTAAATTAAATTTGCCAAATTGTCACGTTGCAATATATATATATATATATATATATATATATATTGTAACGTCGCAGAACGTTCCATAAAGGAAACCATTTACATAGCAATTTATCATAAGAGGAGAGTGAGGTGGACAGTATCGAACCCAAGTAGCTCTAAAAAATTTTGTAATATTGTCTAATAATTATTACTACTAACATGAAAAAATGACCAGACTGTGACTAAGACACAAACCCCATATATATTATTAAAGTGAATAACAGTGAAAAAACCATAAGATACTATGAGAGAGACAAATAATATCAGGATCAACCAAAATGAAGTCATTAATTATTGAGTTTAGTAACTCTGAATAGAGTATAAAGAACTATTTATTGTGAATGAATGGACATGATCCATTATTATATTATGTAATGTAAATAAAATAAATGTATTAAATGACTTAAATAAATTATTAGAAAGAATCTAAGTTAAATTAAAAATTATATAATTGTTATGACAAAAAAATATTAATGTGTTGGATTTGAGACCAAACACTCAGATTTCATGTAAAAATTAATTATTATCAAATTGAAATAAAAACTATATGTAATTGTCAAGCAGACAAAAATGAACAATTTATCATAGATAAAGAAAGCTGTCAAATGAATAAAGGTCAGTCAAAATAGCCAAAAACTGTATTAACTAAAAACATGTGGTAGGCATATAATATTGTATAATTTATGGATTTAATGTTGCCAAAATGCAACCAAATTGCATTAGAAAGTTGAAATATAATATAAAGCGACTATACTAATATATTTGACTAACTTTGACATTGTAATAGTCGAGGTAGCAAAATATTTACCTATACCATGTATGGCTGGGGCCAATCAACCAGTACAAAAATAGTCATATCTGGCTAAATATTTACAAAATGTTGGCAAAAATAAAAGAGAATGGTACAATACTTCAGTATACCTTAAAAACGAACAAACGCAGTGGAAAATAAGGTCAATTATGAAAGAATTTAACTTATAAGAGTGAGATTTGTAATACTATGAAAAAGGACATCTCAGACCAACCAATATGATGCTATGTTATCCTGTAATAAAGATAATATGTGTAAAGAGTAACCAGGTATCACAAAAGACAGACAATATAATAAACTCTGAGTGTACACTAGTGAAATACTATATATGTTAAAGAAAGAGACTAATTATTGTGTCATAACGTTGACAACAACATAGGCCATGGGCATGGGCCATGTAAAATTGAAATTACCTGTGTATTATATATGTTAAAATTTGTTTGTTTTGTTATAGGAAGATAGTAGTATTATATGTTCATGTTATGGAAGAAACATAATACTTTCACAACAATTTTTTGTTCTAAAAAATTGAATTTCAATGACAACAACCCAAGGTGAGTACTAATGTAAAACTGTTTGACAAATACCAGAGTAATTTTTGAAATATCCTTAGTGTGAAGAATAAGAAATTTGTTCTAAAAGCTTCGACGGAAATTAAATTTGTTCCATGACGTTCCATTTCTTTATTCTCGAACAATCTAGAAGGAATTTTTACACAAATATACCGGAAGTCAATGAAAACAATCAGCCTGAATTAGTATAAAAGAGAGACCAAATTCGACCCAAAAAACACTTGAAGCTTGAAATCCGGAACAGACGCATCACCCACGACACTGATCAACGCAGTCAAGGCGAAACCGAAGGCGAGAAATCGACACAAGTCCCGAAGAAAGGCTTTTCCCGTACATTGACAAACAGACTGACTTAACCTCTACAAGAATCTACGCCAATGTGTTGCTGAAGTAGAGCAGCAACACGGCACATTTTAATAGAAATCACGCAGCCAGAACGTCAACGGCCCAGGAGGGACCGAAATTTTAAATAGAGAACCAATTCTGCAAAGACAAACTAACTTGACAAAAAAACTCCCATAACGTATTACATACACAAAGCCTTTCTCGATACTGCAAGGGTATCAGCGCTGTGACGGCCAATTTCGTAACCAACGCGAAACAGCTGACCTGTAAGCGGCGGGATCCGAGCGAAATTCTACTGCCAAACCGTTTCACAAAAAGTGCGGAAATCGTAAATGATCGCAATTTTGACTTAAAATAAATTCAGTGCACACATGAAGAGGCGAGATTGAAAAAACTACCAGAGAGGAGTGTCCAGTGCGAGATTAATTAACCATTGGAACGTGAGTTATCAAAATTAAAGTCATTTTTTACCTGGTTACATTTTGTCACACAGTTGTACTACACATGCCACACACACCTTCAAATCACTTAATTTTTCTTGTAAAGCACCTTATTGATATGTCTTGGTAGTTCAAAGGAGTCACGTCCTGAGAGTAAAGATTTTTTCACGTATTAAACTCATGCTTTTCAACTGAGTAAAAAATTGAAAATACTAGCCGATACTTGATTGGAGAAATAAAATTGTCAATAATAATAACAACTTATGAATTTTTTTGTAACTCTGCAATTTTATAATTGTTCGTGAATGTTAGTCCTTCAGACGATTTTTTTTAAGAACCATTAAACTTACTTTATTTTTTCAAACCAAACTGACTTGTTTACCTTTTTTCATAGAAGTAAGAATTAAAAATTTTAATTTTTTTAATAATCATATTTCTTTCTTGGAACAAACGATTCCAAGTGGCGCCCACAAAAAAACATAGTATTAAGTTGTGTTACAGGACTACATCACCGCAAAGGATCCAGTCACCGGTAAGTACCAAAAGTGCGCGGAGGTAACGCCCGACAATTTACAACACATAACAACCCATACACACTGTGCTATTTGTTATAACTTGACGACTACAACGTGAGGTTGTTGAAGAAGGCTATACGACCTCAAAATACCAGTTGTAGGAAGTAAATATTACGTTATAAATTGGCAGCCCAACTAGTGAGGCTTGAGAAAAAAAAAACGGAACAAGCCCGACAACTACCAACATATCAAAATGCCGCAACCTAAGGGAAAAAAGGTGAAGAAGAATGTGGAACCCGAGTTAAGTGTGGAAGACGGAGAGGCAGTACAAATGGAGGAAACGAAATTAGAACCGCCTACACTAGAAATGGAAAGACTGGTACAAACGGCAGACGAATTAGAGGAGCAAACGGGAGAAGAACCCATACAAATGGTAAAACAAACACAAAAACCCGAACCAGAAAAAATAACAGGGAGTGTTGACGTGAATATATTAATGATGATGCTCCAAAAAATGGATGAAACAAACAAAAATATAGAATCTTTGAATAAAAACAGACAGGAAGATAAGGAGGAGAATAATAAAAAGAGACAGGAAGGTAAGGAGGAGAGTAATAGAAACAGACGTGAAGATAAGGAGGAAATAATAAAATCCCTGAAGGAGGATAATAATAAAAACAGAGTGGAAGATAAGGAGAAATTAGACAAAAACATAGAATCTTTAAGGGAGTATGTAACAGAGAAAATAGATGATAATGGGAAAAAGATGGAGCTATTTCAGGAGGAGAATAAAAAATACATAGAGTCCCTGAAAAAAGAAATTAGCATGAAGTACGAAACAGTAAACAAAAAGATCGATGATAATAAAATCGATAGTGATAGGAAGGTCGAAAACATGGAGAAACAGCTGGAAAAATTACAGGAGGGAAATAATACCCGTTTCGAAAATATAGAGGAACAAACAGTAGAGACCAAACAAGATGTTAGAAATCTCGAAAACAAAGTAAGGCAGAACCAAGACGCCATCATGCAGGAGGTGGGAGAAGTCCAGAAAGACGTTAGCGAGAGGATGCAGAGAACATATGACATCGCTAACAGGCTGGACGAACAAATAAAAACTAACAAAAATAGCATACAGGAAATAGACCAGAGAGAGAAAAACCTGCAAGAAAGATTGGAGGCGCTGAGAGACGCACCTATATTAAATACTCATACGTGTCATAGTGAAAACAGGGAGGTGATTAACTTCCAAAACTATCGTCGAAACCCAATGGAATTTTTAGAAAGAATAGAAGAGTTTATTGGGAGAAATAGAGAAACAAGGGGGGACAGGATAAGGGAGATGCTAGACGAGACGTTTAAAAACACTAGGGATAACTGGTGGATAGCGGTACGACCCGAAATCACGAATTTAGCCGAGTTTAAACGCCAGTTTAAGGAAAAGTATTGGTCGGAGACTGCACAAAACAGGGTAAGGATGGACATATTCTATGGCAAATACGACGCGTCCAATGGACAGTCCCCGACGTCTTATTTCCTAGGAAAGGTATGTTTGGCACGAAAGTTGATACCGCCAATCCCGGAGGAATGTTTGGTAAGGCAGTTAGCTGGACACTACAGCTATGGTATCAAAGACGCCCAATTGTACCAACAGCTCATTAAAATAGCCGATCTAGCCAAATTACTAGAAAATTGTGAATCCACTGGAAGGTTCCAGGATTACCAACCCCCCAATCGTAAGGTAGAATACAATAGCAACAATAACGGACCAAACCGGAATGGAGGTGGAAACGGTAACAACCTTAACACAAATAGTCAGAATAATAATACCCCACCAAATGGCCGAAGTGATAACACTCAGGGTCCAAATAACCGCAACTATCCGGGACCAAACAGAGGTAATTACACCGGGAATAATTACGGTAGAAACTACCACCAGGGAAATAGTTACCGCGGGAATAACTAAAGGGAAATAATTACGGTCAACGTAATAATTATCGTAACGGGGGCGACCAAGGTGGAGGCGATAGGAGAAATACAGAATATAGGCCCCAGGTAAACTATACAATGGCCAATAACCGACGGCCATATCCACCCAATGTACCCACTTACATGTTTTACCCACAACAGGCGCCAGGTAGCCAGGGCAATACGACGAATAGCCAACCTATTAATGGTAATCCCGAGGTCAGGCAGGAAACACAGACGGGTCAGCAACCCAATGTTCCGGGAGACCGGGACAATGAGACCGTGGCTCATTTAAACTAAACGCGACAGTGGAAAAGAAAAACCGCCCTTCACTGAACCAATATTATGGGGTGACTAGTTACAAACACAGACAGGACAATGACGGGACTATGACATTAAGAATAAATAATTATCTTAAGGATATTAGAGGGGAGTTATTAGAAGAGAGTGACAATATCGTTAAAAACCATAACAAAGGGAATAATGATATCGTACAAATCAAGGCAAATATCAATGGCATAGAAGCAATATTACTCATTGACACGGGGTCGAATGTATCGCTTATCGATAGTGTAGAGTTAGAGCGGATCAAACAAAATAGTAATTTACCAATACCCACTCTGCCTATAAATAACATCATTCTAGTCGGAGCAACGGGGAGGCAAAATAAATCGATAAAGAAACAGGTGTCATTAGAGATGACTGGTAATGGGGTAACGATACCAGTAGGGTTATTAGTGGCGAATAATTTACCCATGAGTATCCTAATAGGCTGCGATATACTTAGGCCATGTAATGCAGTAATAGATTTAGAAGGTAAGATGATAACTTTAAAAACTAACAAGGGAATTTGGACCAATAATTTAATCAATGTCCAAGGAGATGGTACAGACAACACACCTTATCAAGCGATAGTGAACCATTATTATTGTGCCGATCGACCTATAAACATGCCTTTACATCAGGAGGAAAACCCAGAGTTGTGGTTAGAAAAATTAGAAGAGATACGGGATTTCCGAAGGACGAAAGCAAGAGATCTGATCAGCGAAATACAGGCGGAACAATTAATCAAGGTATACAACAAATACAAACACATATTCTCAAACGCTCCAGGTAAGGCCAGAGATTATCAATGCACCATAAAATTCAAAACTCCGGTGGAATTTAACAGGAAATCGTACCCGATCGCCTACTCGCTAAAGAACGAAGTCAGGGAAGAATTGAACAGGATGATAGAGGACGACATAATCGAGTATAGTCATTCGCCCTTTACCAGCCCAATCATAGCTGTGCCAAAAAAGAACGGAAAGGTACGTATATGTCTCGATGCTAGGGAGATCAACAAGATGATTGTTAACGACCGCACATCACCTGGGGAGATAGAGGAGATATTGAAAAATTTCACGGAACAAAGTATATAAGTTCACGGGATACCGTATGCGGCTACTGGCAGGTAGAACTCCACCCTGATAGTAAGAAATATATGGCATTCATATTCGAGGGCAGAAACTATCAGTTTAAGCGGTTACCCTTTGGTTTAATAAATTCTGTGGCGGTGTTTGTAAAGATAATGGACAGAATATTGGGGCAGGAAGTACTGAAGTTTACGACAGTATATGTCGACGATCTACTGGTAACTTCAGCGAATTGGGACGACCATTGTAATAGGGTTGAACAGGTGTTAGAGAAACTATCAGAGAATAATATCACCCTCAAATTAGATAAGTCCCAATTCATTACAAATGAGGTGAAATTTTTAGGATTTAATCTAACAGAACAAGGGATTACTCCATCCAAAGAGAAGGTAGAGGCCATACAGAAATTCCCCACACCAAAGAATAGGAAACAGCTGCAGTCATTTTTAGGAATCTGTAACTATTACAGAAAGTTTCGGTCCAATTACTCAGAACTAACTGCCAGGTTCCAAAAGCAGTTATCAGCTAAAGACAAATGGACTTGGGGACCAGAGCAAGATGGAGTGCTCAATCTCATAAAGGAAAAGTTTTTGGAAGCAGTAATGTTGCATCATCCCGACTTTACAAAACCATTTTTTCTAAACTGCGATGCCAGTAACGTGAGTTTAGGTGCAGCCCTATATCAGGAAGATCAGGATGGTAACCAGTTAGTAATTAGCTTCGCTAGCCGCGTGCTGAACAGTTGCGAACGAAACTACAATACTACCGAAAAAGAATTGTTGAGTGTAGTTTTCGCATGCGGTAAATTTAGGACATATATATTAGGGTACCCCATAACAGTTAGAAGCGACCACAAATCTATATCATTTTTAAAGCATTGTAAGCTGAACCACGGAAGGCTGACGAGATGGGTTTTGGCCTTGCAAGAATATAATATCACATGGGAATATATACCCGGCAAACAGAACGTAGCAGACGACGTCTTATCTCGCGTCAATATACCAGACCAAACCTTTGACGGCGAAAAGGAACAATTAGCAAAAGTATACCATATTATTAAGAGCAGGGAAGATTTAAAAAATATTTTAAACAATATAAAGGCACAACAAGAGGCCGATCCAAGATTAGGAGATATTAGAAAACGGGTACAGGAAGGCGATGAGGTCATAAATAGATATTACTGTATACACAACGACACTTTGTTTATAAGGACTACCCCGCACCAAGAGAATTGGAAGTTAGTAATCCCACCAGCAATAGAGAGTCCGCTAATAATCGACTATCACGACAGGTACGGACATATGGGTGCCCTCAAAGTAAGGAAGGCATTGGAAGAGCAAACATACATCAAAGGGATGAATAAGAAGGTGCAACTGGCGATACGGTCGTGCGATATTTGTCAAAAAGTAAAGTGTGATAACGAGAGAAAAGATGGGGTCAAGCTACCCATAACATCCACCGAAAAATTGGAAAAGGTATTTCTCGATATCTGTGGACCATTTCCACGCAGCGGTGGGAGACACCGATATAAATTTATCGTAATCATCTTCGACCATTTTAGCAAATATACCAAGCTATACCCAATAACTAGGGCAACGACCAGGAAGATAATAGACATCATAATAGAACGATATATAATGGAGGTAGGCCGACTGTATTCGATAATTACGGACCACGGTACCCAGTTTAGGGGAAAACTTTGGAAGGAAAACCTTGGAGAACACGGAATAAAACGTACAAAACGTCCGTATATCACCCGAATAGTAACCCAGCCGAGAGAATGTTAAGGGAAGTAGGACGGTTGCTGAGAACCTACTGCCATAACGAACAGAAAAGATGGCATGAATACATAGCGTCAACCGAGGATTTTCTCAATTTCTCACATCACAATATCATCGAGGTGTCGCCATACACAGTTATGTTCGAAAGACCCCCACCACGAGAGATAAAAGAGATTATTAATTTTCCCGACGAACCCGCATACCAATTTGAAAGAACTAAATTTTATAACAAGGTGTTAGAAAAAACGGAACAGCAGCGGAAAAAATATGTCAAATGACAGCCCAAGGCAATTAAATATGAGGTAGGAGAAAAGGTGTTAAATAGAGAATTGCCCAGTGCTATACAAGGCATAACGAGGAAATTGCTACTTTTATATACAGGACCTTTCACGATAACCAGAGACAATAAAAACAATACCTACGAGGTAACCGACACGGTTAGTAACAAAGTAAAAGGTACGTATAATCAAGCATCATTGAAAAAGTACCATGATTAGAAAAATCCAAGTCAAATACAGCATCATTGAGAAGGTACCTTGACTAAAAACATGTTAACATGAATTTTTCTAGCTTACCCATAATTAGAAAGGAGGTAGAGATTATTAAATAAATATAAAAATAATTATACAAGTAAATATTATTAATAAATATTACGAGATGGACACATTCCACCATAGACAAGATTTATTTCCAATAGCCATGTCAACGTATATTTACCAGCTTACCCGTACTTAGTGAAGGAGAAAAAAAGGAGAAATACTGTCATATATTTGATACTAAATGGAAATGATAAAAAAAAAAAAAAAAGGAAAACAGTGTGTTACATAAGGAGGTAATGATGAATGAATATAGCTATTAACATTGAATGATTTTAAACGATAATTTTACCTGCGGAGAACGATATATTAATATAATTGTGAAATAATCAGAAGAGTTTAAGAAAGGGAATTTACGTGTAGGAGCCTATGATCTTTGAATATTATATTTTATTATTATTATTATTATTTGTTGCGAAGGTGCAATTATTATTTTCTGGACAGGGATGTGTTGCCTCTGATTTCAGTAGTTATAGATAGGGAAGGGCAGAGAATGTATGCCATAGCGAGCCACTCTGACACCCAACCCTCTATGAAAGTTAGGGAATTGATAAGGAATTATATCAAAGATTAAATAATTAACATCAAGGTAAAAAGGAAAGGAATAGGTGATACGACAAAGAACGAACTAGGAATATTGAGTTGGATTAATATATTAAAGGAGTAGTACAGGAATTTAATTATAAGATAAAAGAATGAAATATAAAGAAGCTAATAAAAGGTTAATATAGAGATGATAATTTTTGAAAAACATATCTTTGGTTTTGATCAAAACCAAAGATATGTTTTTCAAAAATTATCAATTTTAATGGAGAGGCATATGTAACGTCACAGAACGTTCCATAAAGGAAACTTTTTACATAGCAATTTATCATAAGAGGAGAGTGAGGTGGACAGTATCGAACCCAAGTAGCTCTAAAAAATTTTGTAATATTGTCTAATAATTATTACTACTAACATGAAAGAACGACCAGACTGTGACTAAGACACAAACCCCATATATATTATTAAAGTGAATAACAGTGAAAAAACCATAAGATACTATGAGAGAGACAAATAATATCAGGATCAACCAAAATGAAGTCATTAATTATTGAGTTTAGTAACTCTGAATAGAGTATAAAGAACTATTTATTGTGAATGAATGGACATGATCCATTATTATATTATGTAATGTAAATAAAATAAATGTATTAAATGACTTAAATAAATTATTAGAAAGAATCTAAGTTAAATTAAAAATTATATAATTGTTATGACAAAAAAATATTAATGTGTTGGATTTGAGACCACACACTCAGATTTCATGTAAAAATTAAATATTATCAAATTGAAATAAAAACTATATGTAATTGTCAAGCAGACAAAAATGAACAATTTATCTTAGATAAAGAAAGCTGTCAAATGAATAAAGGTCAGTCAAAATAGCCAAAAACTGTATTAACTAAAAACATGTGGTAGGCATATAATATTGTATGATTTATGGATTTAATGTTGCCAAAATGCAACCAAATTGCATTAGAAAGTTGAAACATAATATAAAGCGACTATACTAATATATTTGACTAACTTTGACATTGTAATAGTCGAGGTAGCAAAATATTTACCTATACCATGTATGGCTGGGGCCAATCAACCAGTACAAAAATAGTCATATCTGGCTAAATATTTACAAAATGTTGGAAAAAATAAAAGAGAATGGTACAATACTTCAGTATACCTTAAAAACGAACAAACTCAGTGGAAAATAAGATCAATTATGAAAGAATTTAACTTATAAGAGTGAGATTTGTCATACTATGAAAAAGGACATCTCAGACCAACCAATATGATGCTATGTTATCCTGTAATAAAGATAATATGTGTAAAGAGTAACCAGGTATCACAAAAGACAGACAATATAATAAACTCTGAGTGTACACTAGTGAAATACTATATATGTTAAAGAAAGAGACTAATTATTGTGTCATAACGTTGACAACAACATAGGCCATGGGCATGGGCCATGTAAATTTGAAATTACCTGTGTATTATATATGTTAAAATTTGTTTGTTTTGTTATAGGAAGATAGTAATATTATATGTTCATGTTATGGAAGAAACATAATACTTTCACAACAATTTTTTGTTCTAAAAAATTGAATTTCAATGACAACAACCCAAGGTGAGAGTTGTATATTGTGTTACTTATTAGAGTTAATTTATTTAAAAACCAATCATAATTAGTATCACTAGAACCAGTTGAAAACAGAATCTAAATGTAATAATGGCATGCAAATTGTGAGTACTAATGTAAAACTGTTTGACAAATACCAGAGTAATTTTTGAAATATCCTTAGTGTGAAGAATAAGAAATTTGTTCTAATAGCTTCGACGGAAATTAAATTTGTTCCATGACGTTCCATTTCTTTATCTCGAACAATCTAGAAGGAATTTTTACACAAATATACCGGAAGTCAATGAAAACAATCAGCCTGAACTAGTATAAAAGAGAGACCAAATTCGACCCAAAAAACACTTGAAGCTTGAAATCCGGAACAGACGCATCACCCACGACACTGATCAACGCAGTCAAGGCGAAACCGAAGGCGAGAAATCGACACAAGACCCGAAGAAAGGCTTTTCCCGTACATTGACAAACAGACTGACTTAACCTCTACAAGAATCTACGCCAATGTGTTGCTGAAATAGAGCAGCAACACGGCACATTTTAATAGAAATCACGCAGCCAGAACGTCAACGGCCCAGGAGGGACCGAAATTTTAAATAGAGAACCAATTCTGCAAAGACAAACTAACTTGACAAAAAAACTCCCATAACGTATTACATACACAAAGCCTTTCTCGATACTGCAAGGGTATCAGCGCTGTGACGGCCAATTTCGTAACCAACGCGAAACAGCTGACCTGTAAGCGGCGGGATCCGAGCGAAATTCTACTGCCAAACCGTTTCACAAAAAGTGCGGAAATCGTAAATGATCGCAATTTTGACTTAAAATAAATTCAGTGCACACATGAAGAGGCGAGATTGAAAAAACTACCAGAGAGGAGTGTCCAGTGCGAGATTAATTAACCATTGGAACGTGAGTTATCAAAATTAAAGTCATCTTTTACCTGGTTACATTTTGTCACACAGTTGTACTACACATGCCACACACACCTTCAAATCACTTAATTTTTCTTGTAAAGCACCTTATTGATATGTCTTGGTAGTTCAAAGGAGTCACGTCCTGAGAGTAAAGATTTTTTCACGTATTAAACTCATGCTTTTCAACTGAGTAAAAAATTGAAAATACTAGCCGATACTTGATTGGAGAAATAAAATTGTCAATAATAATAACAACTTATGAATTTTTTTGTAACTCTGCAATTTTATAATTGTTCGTGAATGTTAGTCCTTCAGACGATTTTTTTTAAGAACCATTAAACTTACTTTATTTTTTCAAACCAAACTGACTTGTTTACATTTTTTCATAGAAGTAAGAATTAAAAATTTTAATTTTTTTAATAATCATATTTCTTTCTTGGAACAAACGATTCCAAGTGGCGCCCACAAAAAAACATAGTATTAAGTTGTGTTACAGGACTACATCACCGCAAAGGATCCAGTCACCGGTAAGTACCAAAAGTGCGCGGAGGTAACGCCCGACAATTTACAACACATAACAACCCATACACACTGTGCTATTTGTTATAACTTGACGACTACAACGTGAGGTTGTTGAAGAAGGCTATACGACCTCAAAATACCAGTTGTAGGAAGTAAATATATAAGTTATAATATATATATATATATATATATATTGCAACAGAACACAAGATATGAAGTTCATATAAGTGGAATACTAATGCTGTAACACATTTTCTGACGGACATAGACTTGTTTTAAATTGATTTGTTTTTTTGTTTGTAAAGTAGTCATAAGTTTTGAACCAAGCTATGTTTAAAAAAGTATGTATGTCAAAATGTTCATAATTTTGTACTCTTTTATGTCAAGTAAAATAATTGTGTATAAGTGCGCGGGTGCGCGGGTGATTTACATTTTATTTAATAACTTCGCGTTGATAATTGACATTTCGTTCTGAAACTTGGACACGGTATTCTCTTCGTTATAAGCTACATTTTCCATATACTAAATTTTTCATAACTATAACTTTTATATGTTTGTTTTATCAGATCAGTTCTTCTTTATTTCGTTATCTCCTGTAGAGTAATAAAATTTGCAGATTAAATCTAGACAGGCCTTTGCAAGATCGGACAGCGTTTCAACCTGATGTCTGGCTATCACTAAAAAAATCTATGACGTTGCTAGATTTTCCACCAATCAGAAGGTCTAAAAATTATGTGAGACGGTCGCTTACAGCGTACGGATGGTTCAGTCGGTTCCGAAGTCTTGTCATTGAAAGACGTACTCGCTGTCACGAGATTTTCGTGACAAGACAAGTCGATTTCCATAAGACTAAGTAGTTGGTTAACGGTTCGAGTTATTCGTAACCATTCCCACTTTATAGAACTCAAATAATTAAATAGATCATATGCTAGTGCTTTTTCGCAAAAGTGGAAGATTTCCGGATTAGGGCAGAATATCTACCGTGGTATTCTGATTATTAACGCGAGAACACTTCAAGAAGCCGGAATTGTGTAAGCCTAATACACGATCTATTTATACCCAGTTTTGATCCCTGAGATTAAGAGTATTCAAGTTATGAACAATAACAAGACCCATATTGGAGAGTGTGTGTGTGCCGAGCGTAGATATTCAACGGGGTGATCTTCGGTCGGTTGACGTGCAGACGAGCAGCGAGCGGAGCGCCTGGTGTCTACGTAACATTTGGAATTCTACGCACAAGTAACTTATACGTAAAACAAGCCAGTAGACTCATTTGTTGAAAGACAATTTTTATTAAACAACTATATATTATAAAGCCATAAGACAAGAGTAAATTTAATGTGCTAATAAATAAAATTTTTCTACCTCCAGATACAGACTCTGTTGTAGTAATTTTAAATTAACCTATCTATGCAGTTATAATTTGTATCGTTGCAATATATTACAACAAGTATTATAAAATATTACACAAATACAATACCATGTACTCAACGCAACTATGAAGTGTATTACACCGGCCAGGTAGCAGGATTTTTTTAAATTCTCGTTGCGTCAAGTATATGTAGTTGCACAATAAAAAAATAATTTTCAAAGAGGAGTGAGATGTTGATGACATGAAATAATTAAATAAAAACCGTTTCGAAATAATCATTCTATAATTTATTAATATTAATAGAAAATATGCAAATATTAAAATTTCGAATTATAAAAATAAAAAAAATATTCTCTTTTATAAGTTTACAAAAATACAATATAACCTTCTATGCTGTTCATGACATATAAAAATAAACAACCATATTATAATCTTACTAGCTAAACAGACATGTTAAACAAATTATCTAAACACTTTTTATTTCAGTGTGTCTGACTTTGACTCAAATGTTAAATAATAATAGCAACTCATTTACAAACAAAAATAATATTAAATCTCAAGAATAAAACTAATTGTTACTATAAACAAAATTAAAAAAAAAATACATTTACTTCCAACTTATTATTTATTTCTACTGACACACCCAAATTTTAACATACAACAGAAGATTATTATTTTTAAATTTTCATGTTAAATTAAATTATTTTTTTAACTACCTTTTAAATTTATATACAGTTATTATATTTAAAACCTTAAGTCTTTACTGTTCATATATAAGTGTTCTTTTCACAAACAAAAAATTTAGTTGTTTATTCATCACTTGCGTACTGCCGACGTTACCGTTGCGTGTGTGTGTGTGTGTGTGTGTGTGTGTGTGTGTGTGTGTGTGCCCTGAATCCTGAGAATTTGATGATGATGATTATGCTGATGCTGTGTTCTCTGTCTCTACGGTTTGTTGTTTGTGATGGTCTAGAGTTCCTCCATAAGTCTTGGTGTGTGTGGTAAAGATGTTCGATCGGTCGGCAGACCAGCAGCGTGACGTTGTGTCAAGATATCTTGAGTCTGAGATAGCCCCAAAATTGCCGGTGGTATTTATACTGGACGGCGATCTGACAAGTCCAGGACTGTTTTCGACCTGTTAGATATTGTCACTTCGTGCAAAGCGTCCTTTTAATTACAAATCACTTTTAGGTTCATTTTCGCGATTTCGTAAACATACTCGTAGCACGAACGATATCATCGTTTGCGTAATTTTTTCTGGTCACTCACATACAACACACTTATTAATTACTATTTAATTACACTAGTAATTAACATTAAATTACTTAGCGTCTCTATTATTGCACATTTCTCCAATAATTTTTTCATCACCATATTCGTTTAAAATTCCTTAATGTAATGGTGTCTTTATAATTGGGGTAAGTCTTTGTTCACAGGTTTAAAACGTATTAATTAGTTTATTTTTATCCGGTTAAAACCTGATTACAGACAAACCACTAATTCGTACGCATCACCCCATCTTTGCATGTCCGAGCTGGCTTCACTCACACAAACACACAAGCACTGTATTCACTCGCGGGGCAGGTGTACGCTTTCTGACAATTCTTAGCCTGCATAATATTGTTAAAAACTGTTCGTCATATATTTTCTATGCTAAATATTTACAAACATACCGCCCTGGGAAAATATGCAATTATATGTATTGTTGCATATATTCCCCAAGTGGGTTTAAATAAAATGTGACTGTTGTTCAAATTTTATTTACACTAGATAAATATAATTTCACCTTATTATCTGTAGTTCAATTGGTTATCAACTCCTTTTAAAAGTAAATATTTTTATCGAAATGTACGAACAAACCCCTTGGTGGTGGGCGACAAAATTCTTTCCCCCTACCTATACAAACATACTTACATCCTGTTATCTATTGTTGTATTGTTGTGTTTAAGACACACTAACCTACCATACTGGTTGCGTATTGTGCAGTGCGGTCAGTATCTCTCTCTCACTCTCTCAGAATGTTGATTCTCCTCTTCTCCACATACGTTCCTGCATTAAGGGTATCAATTATACTAAACCAGTTATTTTTTCTACTGGAAATATTTCCTTATCGACGAAGCATGATATTTGCCAATTTCTTTTTGTCTTTCAGTGTCATATACCATAAAGGTTTGTGCTCCCCGTCTTGTTTACAGCACATAGGGACCTTCGTATAATCTAAAGAACTTTTTGGCGGTGTTGTCTATTCTCTTCCCTACTGGATTACTTCGTATCAATACCATATCTCCAGACTTAAATTCCACTAACGTGTGTGTTCGATTGAATCTCTCTACCCTCTTCATACCCTTTTCTTATGTTATCTAATTTTTGACTCATAGGTATAGATAGATTCTGATTTACAGGTTTACTAATGAAGTTCTTCCAAAATCTAGTTGGTTTCTGCCCTTCTACCAATTCAATTGGTGGGTATCCAGTAGCTCATTATAATTTTCATTAATAGATTTTTCAAAGAACGGCAAGTATTCAGCCCATTTGGTATGCTGATCATGACAATATATACGCATATACTTGCCCAATTCTTTATTAACACGTTCGGCAAGGTTACCCTGAGGATGCCTAATTGATGTGAGCATGTGTTTTATTCCTTGCTGCGTTAACGTTTCAGACCATATCTTATTCCTAAATTGTTTGGCTTGATCCATAATTATCTTCTTTACGTGACCATATGTGGGTACATACCTTTGTAGTATTATCTTTAGAACAGTCTTTGTGGTGGGTCGCATAATAGCGTATAACTGGACAGCCTTGGTAAACACGTCTACACATACAAGAATGTGCCTAACACCCCGACTTGATCCTGGCAGCGGACCCAAGAAGTCCAGAGCCAACAACTCCCCTTTCTCCTTTGCTCTGATGCTTTGCATAGATACATAGGTATGTAAATTTGGACGTTTAACGGTCTGGCAATCATGACACCTTTTTAAGACGGCTTTAATCCTTCTAAACATATTATTGATGGTGAAATCTTTTCCCAAAATCCAGTAACATTTTAATGCTGACGCATGGGCTAGACTTTCGTGACATGATGTAATTAACTGTTGTAACATTTCTGGTGATAACATTACTTTCCAGTCTTGGTCCAATAATTTAAATAGTATGTTATATTTAACTGCATACTTATCGTGAGATGGTTGTTGTTTTAATTGCTGAAGCTTTGGATTTTTATCTTGCTCTCTTGCTAAGTTCTGGAGTAGCTGTTTTACTTCGTCGTTTGCTTTATACTGGATATGCAGTAGTTTCAAATCTTTGTCATTGGAGAAATGAGTCTCTTCCCTTTTCTCCGTTACATATCGACTTAATGTATCTGCTGTCTTGTTGTCGGTTCCTCTGCAGTGTTTAATGGTAAAAGAATATTCTTCTATGGCCAGGATCCATCTCATTAGTCTTGCATTTGTGATTCTGCCCCTCAGAATGATAGAGCTTGGTGATCAGTGTGGATTTCAAGGCGCGTTCCATAGATTTAATATCGGAATTGTTTGAATGCATATACGATGGCCGATATTTCCTTCCCCGAAGTACAGTAATGTTTCTCGGCACTTTTGAACACTCTGCTTGCGTAGGCGATCACTCCAAGTTCTTCTTTTGAATCTTCTTGGTAGAGTGAGCTCCCTATTGCATAGTCGCTGGCGTCCGAGTAGATGATGTACTTTCCTTCACGTTGTGGATGGTGTAGCATAAAATTTTCCACAAACAGTGCCTTGACCTTGTTGAATGCATTGGTGTTATGTTGTTTCTACTTCCACTTCACTTTCTTCTTTGTAAGCTCCAATAGTGGTTTGATTTCTTCTGCATATAATGGTGAAAATCGTCTATAGTATCCCGTCAGACCTAGGAATGCTCTTAACCCTTTCACAATTCTCGGTATTGGGAACTCGGTGATACTGCTTATTTTGCATAGATCTGGTCGTATACGTTCCTCAGATAAAATATGACCCAAAAAGTTTATAGACAATCGCATAAATTCACGTTTATCTGAATTTAATGGGATGCGAGCTTGTCGAAACTTCTCAAAAATAGTGCGTAAATTGATTATATGTTCTTCTAATGTTTTCGATATGACCAATATGTCATCAACAAAAATCATGGTGTAAGGTTCTACTTCCGGACCTAATGCAATTTCTAAACATTTTACAATGGCTGCTAGGCTTGTGCTTAGACCAAAAGGTACTACCTTCTGCTGGTAGGATTTATTTTTATACAGAAATGCAGTATATTTTCTATCGCTTTCTCGAATGGAAATCTGCCAAAAACTAGAGGTTAAGTCGAGTTTAGTTAAATACTTAGCTCCTTCGCACTTTGTGAACAACTCATCTGCTGTGGGTGCACAGGCAAAATCCTTTTCTACGACGCTATTCAATATTCGTCATGTCCAAACTTGGTCGAATTTCATCATTCTTCTTTCTCACCACAACCAACGGTTTTAAGAAGTTACTGTTCGATCGTTCTATGACGTCATTATCCAGCATTCTTTTGATTCCTTTCTCGACTTGTTCCTCATACTTCATTGGAATTGGATACGTCCTCCTCACGAATTTTGACGGATCTGTGACCTCGTATATTCATATACGTTTGTTTGTGTAGGCAGTTCGCTAAATATGTCTGCATACTCTTTAATTAAGGTGTCTATTTGTTCTACCCCTTGGTGTTTACCATTGTTTTCTTCGCTAAGATGTTTATCATTCGCATAGTTTACTGAAGGTCTGAAGATAGTTACCGGTTCACTTATATTTGACGACTGATCTTCTTCGGTTACATTCAATTTAATATTTTGAGTGACATTATTCAGAGTGCACGTCATCGTTTGAGCTGCTATATTTATTACAGCCTTCGTTTTATTTAAAGCATCTATTCCTAATATACAGTGACGGACTAGTTTATTTACTACTAACATAGGTAATTCATATTGTACATTCCCACACGTTTTATTCGCAAATATTTGTTGCTTAACTCGTTCCCTTGTACGATTAGCAGTGGTTATGTAAAGTTCATTAACAGGTAGAGTGGGGCGCCGATTTAAAACATTGTTTGTTGCTGTGTAGCCATGTCTTACTAATAACAGATATTTCGCTTCCTGTGTCGATCAATGCCTGCACTTTACAGTTGTTGATGTGTACAGTAACGGTTGGACAGTAGTTACATTCGTTCACACGTCTTGCAGTTGTATCCGGTGCTATGATATCGGCGTACAAATCAGGCGGAAATAGGCTGTTCATTTCTACTTCATGTGACGGTCAACTCTGCTTTGAGGTAGATGGCATTTCCGGTGTCGGCTTCGTCGACTTCTGAGCTATTGTTTGTACATTCCGGGTATATGGTTTGGTAAATTTCTTATTCGAATTCGGCCAGGTGTATCCACCTTTCATATTACTCCCCTCTGTTTTACTCTCGACCTCGCGCTCTTCTCTTCTAAATTATCTCCGCCCGAAGTTTTCAGCATACCTTCTCTCGTCTTGGAAATGAGTTTTATTTCTGTAGTCGGTGTGAAATATGTGTTCGGATTGCGTGAGTAGAATTAATAAATCTTCAACAGTTTTAATTCCTTGTGTGTATATGGCTAATCTTATATCTCTGTGAAAGTGATGTGCTAATTTAAGTACTAATTCGTGTTGTGTAAATGTGGGTCTTAAGTGATTACTTCTTTCTACGTGTTGTATGACATACTCCTTTAAGGTAAGTCTACCATTATGTTGATCTTTACCATATTCTACTTGGTCTCGTATTTGTCTTTGTGTGTGAATATTCCAATAGCTGCCTTCAAACGATTCTATAAATTGTTCATATGTAGTTAAATTATCTCTGACAATGGTATACCATCGTGCAACACAATCTTGAAAACGCTTACTAACAAAGTCAATTTTTTCTTTATCAGTTATAGTGTTACCTATTAATTCCATTTCCCGTTCACAATTTAATAAAAATTCAATTGGGTTATCTGTTTTCAAACCTTTGAATACTAGTTTGGTCCGTTCCTCTATGTGTGTTGGATACATCATCATCTGTACCGGTCCTCTCTTGATCTCCGTTCTCAGAGGTTCCACTTCTCCACGTAGATCTTTCTTAAGTGTGTTCATTTCACCTGAGTAGTCTTTGGAGGATTTTACAGACTCTACTACAGCTGTTTCCAACGTCGTCGTTCTGGCTTCCAATTCCTGCGTTTTATTAATGTTTTCCCGGATTTGTTCACTAACTGTTCTTATCCTCACATGTTGTTCCTGCTTTGAAACTCTAAATTTTTCATTCTAGTGTTCAGCTAAATGTTTAATACCTTCTTTTAATTTTTTCGACCATTCTGTTTTCTGTTCCTTAAACCTATTCTCCATCTTTAAAGCTTGTTCCTTCATTGATTGTTCTACCCTAGCTTCTAATAATTCTATGTTGGTATTAGTTTCTTCGAGTTTTGTAGTCAACTGTTCTTTAAAGTTATTAAATTCAGCTATAAATTCGGCCCTAGTTTCTTCGCTATTCTTTTCTATTTGTTCATTATTTTTCGCTAGTTCAGCTTTAAATTCGGCTTTAATTTGGTCTTTATTTTTCCCTAATTCAGCTTTAACTTCCTTCCTATTCTTTGTTAATTCTTCATTATTCTTTGGCATTTGTTCCTGGAGACTTCGAAACATAGCCTCAATATCAACTAATTCCTCTCTGCGGTGTAGCCATTTAGTTGTATTAGATTTAATGTTAAATTCGTTTTTTATATTATTTATTATTGGTAAACCGCGACTCTATTGGCTTTTATTTAATATTATTTATTTACGTTTATTATTATTATAAATTATCTCATACCAACAATTTCTTTCCTCTTTCAGTTTTGTTGAGCGCCAGTTGTGAAATACACAACAATATTACAATTACAATACAATAATATTAATAACAATAATAATAATAATACACTTATTAATTATGAAGAAATACGATAATTAACATATATCGTGCCACACGTTGGGCACGCCAGATTGTTATGGAACGTTACAAGAAAAGTATTATAAAATATTACACAAATACAATACCATGTACTCAACGCAACTATGAAGTGTATCACACCGGCCAGGTCGCAGGATTTTTTTTGTTATTCTCGTTGCGTCAAGTAGGCCTATATGTAGTTGGACAATAAAAACATAATTTTCAAAGAGGAGTGAGATGTTGATGATATGAAATAATTAATTAAAACCGTTTCAAAACAATCATTTTATAATTTATTAATATTAATAGAAAATATGCAAATGTTAAAATTTCAAATTATAAAAATAATAAAAAAATTCTCTTTTATAAGTTGACAAAAATACAATATAACCTTCTATGCTGTTTATGACATATAAAAATAAACAACCATATTATAATCTTACTAGCTAAACAGACTTGTTAAACAAATTATCTAAACACTTTTTATTTCAGTGTGCCTGACTTTGACTCAAATTTTAAATAATAATAGCAACTCATTTACAAACAAAATAATATTAAATCTCAAGAATAAAACTAATTTTTGTTATAAAGAAAATTAAAAAAAATACATTTACTTCCAACCTATTATTTATTTCTACTGACACACCCAAATTTTAACATACAACAGAAGATTAGTATTTTTAAATTTTCTTGTTAAATTAAATTATTTTCTTTAACTACCATTTAAATTTATATACAGTGATTATATTTAAAACCACAAGTCTTTACTGTACATATATAAGTTTCTTTTTAAATGTTCTTTTCACAAACAAAAAATATAATTGTGTATTCATCACCTGCGTACTGCTGACATTACCGTTGCGTGTGTGTGTCCTGAATCCTGAGAATTTGATGATGATGATTATGCTGATACTGTGTTCCCTGTCTCTACGGTTTGTTGTTTGTGATGGTCCAGATTTCCTCCATACGTCTTGGTGTGTGTGGTAAAGATGTTCGATCGGTCGGCAGACCAGCAGCGTGACGTGTGAAGATATATTGAGTCTGAGATAGCCCCAAAATTGCCGGTGGTATTTATACTGGACGGCGATCTGACAAGTCCAGGTCTGTTTTCGACCTGTTAGATATTGTCACTTCGTGCAAAGCGTCCTTTTAATTACAAATCACATTTTGGTTCATTTTCGCGATTTCGTAAACATACTCGTAGCACGAGCGATATCATCGTTTGCGTAATTTTTTCTGGTCACTCACATACAACACACTTATTAATTACTATTTAATTACACTAGTAATTAACATTAAATTACTTAGCGCCTCTATTATTGCACATTTCTCCAATAATTTTTTCATCACCATATTCGATTAAAATTCCTTAATGTAATGGTGTCTTTATAATTGGGGTAAGTCTTTGTTCACAGGTTTAAAACGTATTAATTAGTTTATTTTTATCCGGTTAAAACCTGATTACAGACAAACCACTAATTCGTACGCATCTCCCCATCTTTGCATGTCCGAGCTGGCTTCACTCACACAAACACACAAGCACTGTATTCACTCGCGGGGCAGGTGTACGCTTTCTGACAATTCTTAGCCTGCATAATATTGTTAAAAACTGTTCATCATATATTTTCTATGCTAAATATTTACAAACATATCGCCCTGGGCAAATATGTAAATATATGTATTGTTGCATATACAAAATCAACGTTGTTATATATTTAACAACGTTGTTAAATTAACCTATCTATGCAGTTATAATTTGTATGGTTGCAATATATTGTTACGACGGTCTACTTGATCACAAAATAAGTACAAGACACCAATTAAGTCACTAATCACCAGCTTTAATTTCACAGTTAAACAATTCGTAATTAACAACACAGTCTCTTACAACAAATCAAATAAAAAATTGTTCACACGCAATAAAATGTCCACTAATATTCACAACATTACACAATGTCTATTAATGTCACACAATTGTTAACACAATACTACTTCACTTCGTCATACTCAATCCGCACTAGCAAAAACGCTCACGTAACTGAACTTAACGTCGTTGAGTACTGGTATTTATACCGCCCCAAATTACCAGATTATTCCATAATGCGTGTTAGCGCCAGTATGAACTACGTAATTAACTGCGGGCTTGACACAGTCCGCGCGGCTGGCGGCTTCGAGAAACCTCTCGCAAATGCGTCTAAAGTCACGTATGCCACACACATTAGAGCGAGATTCTTCTGGCACGTTCGACATACACGTAGATTTTTCTGTGATGCCGTAACACCGCCTCCTCCTTAAGCCTGTTGTTCCCGAACTGGCAAACCGTCTCTGAAGTAATACTCGACCAGGCGATCTAGGTGGATGTCCTTGCGAAAGATAATTCTCCGGTTCTTCGAATTCAGTCTCGTGTGATCCGAACATCACGTTCCCAGGAATGCGAGTCTTCCGCTCAACCACTAGTTTTGCTGGAATCACTCCCGTTGCGTCATGTACTGATGACCTAAACACCACTGGCTGACCCAAGTTTGTTTGGTTCTCGTCAACAACCTCTTGCGTAACCTCACTTTCAGCCATTTTACCCTCGGGCGCTTCTATTAGCTCAGGAAGAAGCAAGAGTTTTTTCTCGACACCATAGTTGGCTTTCCAATCATTTCTTTTGTTGTTATACTTATTTGAATTTCCTCTGCTAGTTCTTCCTCCATTTCCGCTTGCAGTAGGAAGGGTTCCTCTTGACCACACCTGTTGACTTTTTCTTCGATTAATGCCACTCGCTTAATCGAATGGCTGATAGACCCTGTCATTTTAGCCATGAAAAGCTTTATCTTCTCTTGGTCAACCTTCAGGACATTCTCTCTTAAGTCCACAACGAATCCGTAGGCATTCATAATGTCCGTGCCAAGAATCACTTCATCGACAATGTCTGCAAAGAGCATTTGGTGGCTAAACTCGAGAAGACCCAGGCGTACACGTACGTCTACCTTTCCTAGCACCTTGACGGGGTTTCCAGTCACAGTCTGTATTGTACAAGAGCTAATTAGAGGCTGGCGGTTTCTGACTAAGTCAGGGCGCACAATGGACACTGTTGCGCCCGTGTCAACTGTAAATGATGTTGGTTTACCTTCCGCAAATCCATTAACAATCAAGTTTCCACTGGTCTTATGTAGCGTGGAAACTGTGTGCTGTTCTGGGCCTTTACTTCTCCAATTGGTGCGATCAGCCTCTTCTCTCGGTATTTTCTTCTTCCAACAGTCTACCTGTAGATGACCACGTTTCCCATAGTTGTAACACTTCTGTTTTCTGTCTTTATCCTTTGGTTCGAAAGATCGTCGTGGCGCTGCTGACTTTTTAAACTGTTGTTCTTGAATCGTCCCTTTATTCCATCCGCTATGACGATAGTGTGGTATTGGATCCGTTTGGCTACAACGTGATAACATACTTTGATTAATGTAGGTCGCCGACTTGGCAGCTTCAAAACGGAGAGCATGAACAAGAGCGTCTGATTTATTATAATGCCGAGCCATTCTTAACACTTGTTGTAACTGACTATCTCTGATACCGTCAATAAACATAATGAGAGAAATCCATTTCTGGAAGTCCTCTGATTCTTCCTGATTCTTCAGGATAAGCCAATCTCGTCAGTCGGTCGACATTCGCTTCAAACTCTTGAAGGTTCTCCCCTGAACGCTGTCGCTTCGCTTTAAGTTGTTCACGGTACACTTCGCACAAATGCTGGTCACCGTACCGTAATTCCAGAGCTTCAGTTAATTCGGCATATGTGTTCTGGCTATCAGATGGCACTTTGTGTATTAGCTCTTCGGCAGGTCTTTTTAACGCAAGAATGAGTGAAAGGCCTTTCTCTTCTTTTGTCCAATTATTTAAGCGACCGGCAGCTTCAAATTGGCGATGATAAGTTGCCCAGTGAGCACTTCCATTAAACGATGGGGCTTTGCAAAAACTGGCCCTACTTCAGTTAATAGCGTTCTTTGATATTTTGAATATTCTTCAGCATTTATTAATGGTCTTTCATTATCAACTATTTCTTTCACTAAATGTGGGACTTCCTTTTTAATTTGTTTTATTGCACTTGTAATAGAATCTTTTAATCTTCTAAATTTGACATACTTGTCCTTATAGTTGACACAGATTATTCTATTTCAGATATTCTGTCAACTTGTTTGTTCAGCTCACCTCGTAACAGGACGAGTTTTGCAATAGTATTCTCTTGTACGCACGCCTTAACGCCATCTGCTTGACGAGTACATTCTTCTTTTGGCCGTCTCTCTGGTGGTTCATTTTCACGCCTACGTTTTTATTTTAGTCGTTTTTCCATTAGTGCTTTTTGTCGTTCCTCTGCTGCTTCTCTTTCTTCTCTGAGTTTCTCATCCATTCGTTTTTCCTTTTCTGTCGCCTCTTGTCGGCGACGTTCCTCGATCTGCAGTAACATTGCTTGGAATGATTCTATCATCTGACTGGTATCCATTGTTTTCCGATTAATTACGAATTACACTCGTATTGTACAAAGTGTCCACTGTTTCCACTGTTAACCGTTCTATCCCACTTCTGACACCACTATTACGACGGTCTACTTGATCGTCGTAGGTACAGTGGAAAACAAAATAAGTACAAGACACCAATTAAGTCACTAATCACCAGCTTTAATTTCACAGTTAAACAATTCGTAATTAACAACACAGTCTCTTACAGCAAATCAAATAAAAAATTGTTCACACGCAATAAAATGTCCATTAATATTCACAACATTACACAATGTCTATTAATGTCACACAATTATTAACACAATACTACTTCACTTCGTCACACTCAATCCACAGTAGCGAAAACGCTCACGTAACTGAACTGAACGTCGTTGAGTACTGGTATTTATACCGCTCTAAATTACATAATGCGTGTTAGCACCAGTATGAACTACGTAATTAACTGCGGGCTTGACACAGTCCGCGCGGCTGGCGGCTTCGAGAAACCTCTCGCAAATGCGTCTAAAGTCACGTATGCCACACACATTAGAGCGAGATTCTTCTGGCACGTTCGACAAACACGTAGATTGTTCTATGATGTCGTAACAATATATATAATCGCAAGTGTTACCAACCGATTCATAATTTTAAGAATTGTTACTCTGATACGTATGTTAAATGTTCACACAAGACTCGGGAAATAAACTTCAACACTGCGTGGTAGAATGGAAAGATGAAGTAGGAAGAAAAGGGTTGAACTGGATATCAAGAAGATAAAGTTATAACTTACATGCTGGAAGAAAAGGAGATCAGTCACTGAGAGTTACGTGTAAACATATGATTTAAATTAAGCAATATGAATACTTGGTGTCATTTTATATAGTGATGAGAGAATAGACAAAGAAATATCAAATCGCGTGAGGAAAGTAAACCCTGTGCATTATACAATAAATACACTTATAGGGGGGAAAAAATACGAAAAAATGCAGATTTGTCCAAAACAGTTCTACGCAGTTATACACTATGACTTCGGCAGCGCACCCCATGGCACGGAAATGTATGCAGTTCTGATTGTACTTTTACCAGATAAAATGAAATCTACATATTTGTGTTTATCTACTCTTCTCAAAAAATGGTATCCATTGTGGTTACAATAATTAATAAAACTTGATTTTGAAGCTGGGCGATCAGTGCGTCGAGAAAGATATTTCCAGATACTACAGTAAGTGGTTGCAAATTTCATTTCAGTCAGTCTGCGTGAAGAGAAATAAAAAACATCTGACTGACTGAGGAGTACAAGGGAAATGTAGATATCAGCTTGCGTGTAGGATGTGTGCTACTTTAGTTTATTTGCCGATTAATCGAGTAGAAGATGGATGCTCCTGCTCATTGAAAATCTTTCCGAAGGTGATAAATCAGTTCTCTTCATAGTCTATCTCGTTCAGTAATGAATGACAACACTAAAGTTTCTGTTAAACTGTGGAATGTTCATGGACAGCGACACAGAACTAATAAGGTGGTTGAGAGTTGGAGAGCATTATAGGAAGACATGACCCTAATGTTTTCCTGTTGGCAAAAATGGTGAATGAAAAAAGCAGGTTTCTTTCTAACTGATGGTACAGGATCTTAGACAGCCTGTTTTTTTTTTATAGTTGTGAAAAAATTTTATTTCAATTTGACTCATGCACTTGCTTTAATAATGTATACACTACTGCATAATTGCCCTCAGACAGGGATGTATGGAGAACAAATTCTATTGGAATAACTCCAATTTTACTTCCACAAAAACGAACTCCACCCAAAACTACTACAGCCATGGCATTTTTATCTTATTAAGTCAATTTTCAAATCCTCTGAAGTTGCCTTCTTTTTCTTCGAGGTTTTTGACAAGCTGTTTTGATTTCTGTTGCCGTAATTTTCTCTTATATATAATTTTAAAATAAATTAATTATCTGCTTTATAGCTAAGTTTACTTGTGCATTGGTCAAGCTATCACCCTTCGAGTTTTCAATAATGTTTATTTCATGGAAGTTCTTGGCACCTGTTGGGGTCATACCAGAATCAACATAAGAATAAAAAGGTTCAGCACCTTCTTTTATACACTTTAAATAACTAAAATCTTCAGTTACTAAAACAAAATGGCTGGATTAAACTCTATGTTCACAATGCAATTCAAATCAGACTTTGAATTAGCTTCATTTTTCCAAGTATTTCTATTAACTTTTTAAAATTTGAAATCAATAGTAGCTCTGCATAGTTTATTTCTGTCTCAGTTTGTATATTTTTTCTTTTTCAAGTTTATTCGTTTTTGAATGTTGGCACTTAAACATGTTCCTACACGTTTGTTTGTTTCCATACCTTTTACAGTATATCCAACTGGCATTAGTTCCCTTTGAAACTTCTCCAATACTGGACTGGTCATCGTAATTTTCACCTTCTAACTTACAGTACACTATTGCTTTGACCTTTTCACTGTGATCCAGAACCTTCGAAATTAACTAGTGTATTATCATTACAGGAATGATACTATATCACACATGATAAGTAACGTTTGAAAGGGTAACGTTCAAAGAGGTGAGTCAGTGGCTGAGATGTAGGGGGTATGTTAACGTATGCTCCCAAGGCCGCTACATAACCCCTCTGAATTCAGCATGCTGAAACTGTAGGGGGGATGTAAATACGCAACACAGTTAGGCCTATTATCGTCCGGAGGTCTTTTACACTTAATCTCCACATTCGGTAATTCACGCAGAATGGTTATCATTCAGTTAACTGTCTATAATCTGCAGTCCTAAGTAACTTACCTGCCACTAAAATGACACCTGTTGATGAAACACGGTACAAAATTAGTATGTAAAAACCCTAGCGACGTATATCTAAACCTAATATTAATTAACCACACACACACACACACACACACACACACACACACACACACACACACACACACACACACACACACACACACACACACACACACACACACACACACACACACACACACACACACACACACACACACACACACACACACACACACACACACACACACACACACACACACACACACACACACACACACACACACACACACACACACACACACACACACACACACACACACACACACACACACACACACACACACACACACACACACACACACACACACACACACACACGCGCGCGCGCGCGCGCGCGCGCACATTAATTACAATATACATTCAGTAACTATTCAGGCGGCTAATTTTAACTCTTCATATTTTGGTATATTTTAAATAAATTCTTCCCCAAAACTGACCCAGTCAAAATAAAAAGAATGATAAAACCACCACGCACTCAATTTAGTACGTATAAACTGTCCTTAGGGAACATGTTCTTGCACCTTAACAATACTTTTTTTCTAAATACAGTTCATATAACGTACATGACGTGGATGCCATTTAAATTTAATAATATCCTTGTAGTAACAAAATAAAAAACTTCACATTAAATTTTAATTTTTTTCAGTCGTGAGGCATAAAAAGTAGCCTGCGAGAAACTTTTTCCCTATTCAAGACAGACTAATACATTAAGCGAGTGAATTCTACAGAAAGGTTCAAATTTAATTTTAATCTAGCTTCCAATGTTCTACATTTACTTGTTTCAGATTATTGAGCAAATCCAACAAATACATTTCAGTGGGTCACGCTGCGTACTGCCATACGACGTTTCCCGTGCTTTTCATACTGTGCCATACACTTTCACTAAAACGAGGCTTGACATCTGCTACAAAAAGAGAATAACCAAAAGTTGCCATGTTTGAATATATTTAGAAACAACCGCTAGTACGTATTAAATACTAATCACTAATAATATTTAGAGTAATATTAAATACTAATCACTAATAATATTTAGAGTAAAATAACAGATAGATAAGAAAGATAATTGCGTACACAGTATATGTAACAATAAATCAAATAGAACACGTTACACTGTTCTTCTTCCGGAGCTCTACAGGCCGAGATGACACCTAGCTTCCACCACCACCCGCCTCCAGATCACTCTCTCTCTCTCTCTCTCTCTCTCTCTCTCTCTCTCTCTCTCTCTCTGTTGCAACGATTGTCCAGTTTTGTACACCCATTCTTCTTAAGTCTCACACTTTGCACTCAGTTGCCAGTAAACCGAGTCTCGTGTGTGTAGAGAGAGTATTTCCATGGCAACAAACAGTGTCTGTAACTCATCAGCATTATCATCATAACATCCTAAATTGTATGGATTAGACTGCATAAGTTCCCTTAATCTTCACAACTCGTACGAGCCACGTGTTTCTTCCATTCCCCTTTGTAGCTTTCTATTGCATTATGAGTATCTTCTACCGTCAGATTTTGCCTAATAACATTGCTCCTTGTATGAAATTGTCTGTTATTTTTTCTGCTAATAATTAGTATACCATTATACTGCCACACGTCGGGAGCGGCGATAAGGAGAAGAGGCCGCAACAGAAAAACAATTGCTATGCTAAACAAATATCGAATTAAACCAAAATATAGGTTCAGTCTTAAACATCCCGTTTATAACGGAAACGGACCACCGTTCCATACAGTATTCTATTTTAACGATACTAATGCTTTCTCTTTTAAGGATGTCACACACTACTTAATCCAGTATCGTATCGTAACACATCCGTCGCCAGAGGATGTCAACATTAATTATATCGACCTGACTCTCAGAGCGATAAAGATTGCGATAAATGTATATACACGTGTCAGTTATTACAACGCGCAGTGGTTACAGACGACCGAGAAACCACCACACGATTGTGCACACACACTGTGGGTAGTGTTCAACGACTTGCATCTAACTTGAAAGTCAGTAATGCTTCTGAATCCGACTTTATGCTCTTGCCAATTTGTCGACAGCACACGGGTTATCATAATCAAAGTCGTGGGAATCAAATTTCGTTTTTAAAATCAATGGAATCGTAGGGCGGTAATGCAGTCTTAAATTTAAATAAAAATATGACCAGAACAATTAGAGTGATCTGAAAAATCTATAATCGCAGTTTCTTAGAAGGTAAACTAATGGCTATTCCAAAACGAAAATAAAGTTTGGCTTTCAGTAAGGTGTAATGCTCAAAGTATCGCGTTTCAAGCTGGAGTTAAATATTTTAAAATCTGTTTTACTTTTACTCATTGCCTTAAGAAAATACAAAGCTATCAGCTACGAAAATAAGTAGAAAACGTTCTTTAAATATCATGATGCATAATATTAATTAAACATAAGATTTTTTCCTAGTTGGTAATTATACCTTGGTATAATAAATTAACGTTTATTACCACACATTTTATTATATATCCACTTAATACAAGAAGTCAATTACACGCCCCACGCGTGCGTGTGCGCACGGACACACATTCACGTGTGTTACTTTAACATGATTTGAACTTCTGTTTTCATCCTTCTGTTTTCAGCCTTTATTTTTTCATACTACGATGCAATGGGAAGGAGGACTAGCTGCATAGTCTAGATTTAACAAGGTGAAATATACATTCTACCCCTATATTTCAAATGCTTATATATTCGTATATCTAGTTAAATAAAGACATCTAAAAAAATAATTTATTCTTTTTTGTGGGTTTTAACAAATTTATTTTTATTGCGGAAAAGTGAAAAAAACATTAGCTTGTTCGTTTAGCGATGAAAAATTAATTTTATCCTGGAAGGGAGTAGTCTTCTCCATCAGCTCACTGTAAACTGTCTACATCCTCCACGTAACACTTCCTCTTTCGTAATCTCGGCTTACACTTTCATTGCTTATCTCAAACAACGTTTTCCTTTACGGGGAGTTTGTCTTCACCGTTTACTTAAACAGTTTAAAACCCGTTTACTTAGATTTTGTGAGTGGGAGAGCAATTTTAGTCTGAGTGGTAGGACAGCTGCCAGTAAATGATAGTATACCATTTATTATACAGAACGAAAAACCAATAGCTTTTAGTAAAAATTATGAATATTACTGTAATACACATTACTATTTTCACAAAACTAGGTAATTAAATAAGGTACAAGAGAACCAACTAATCACGTATAAATCAGTTATTAGCTCACGGGTAAGGCATTTGTTTAATTGCTTAGATACTTTTGTCAGTTAACGATAATAAAATAAATTGTGTAAACCATTTTTTAAATAAGCGTTAAATTAATATTTTTAATTTTCCACTTATATAAAATGGCTCTAATTAGTAAGCAAAAAACTTTATTGCACTGAAAAAATGTTAATTGAATCCATTTACGAATAAACACAATTTGAAACAATTGACGCTGACAAGTTTAATGTAGTCAATTCATTAAACAGGCTACAACATACAACATACAACATAGGCTACAGTATGTTTTACTGTGTATGGTTGTAATGCATTCGCAGCCGTGTTTGATATCACAAGTGACACGTGTATTCAATGTTAATGTCTTAATACGTTCCCGAAGGAGATTAAACACATATTGAAGAAAAAAGCACTATTCTTTTACAAATCTTACAGCAAAGTAACCAAAAAGCACTCGAGTACACAAGTAATAAGTACGTGGAAGTAAGAAGAATCAAACTATCATGGAAACTGCTTACGAGAATTGATTGATCTTTCTTACTCAATACGGAAATAAATAAATTTGTTAGTGTCAAAATTTAAGAATGCACAGTGAACAAAAGGCCGAACAGTAGCAACAGAACAGTAACAAGTCAATTTGTATATCAAAAGTAGTGAGCCAACAGTCAAATAAATAGTATTTTGACACTTGTATGGAAGAGGTGTCCAGTTTGGTCAACAGTAATATTTATTACACTTTTTTTAGAAGAACCCTGCGAAATTACAAGTTTAAATGACGAGGTGAACCTCTTGTGTATTCAGAAATTGGCATCTTTCGCAAGTTAAAGTAATGATAAAAGACAAAGCAGACAAGTTACTCATTCTATCTGTTCTTCTTTTTTGACTATTGGCCTCCAATAAACGTATCGTGTAGCATATTACCTGAAATTTAAAAGAATATTATCATTTATATGTTTAACAAAAGTATGTATAGGCCTATAAAAGAAGTCTATTTGCAGTACTTTTGAATGCCAGCAATTTCCATTTGCCTATTTAACATTTTAAGAATAACAGTACGGTTCATGTCCTAGACGAAGAGAGGAGAGGTTAGCGAGGGGACAGAGAGATTTTCTCGTTATTCAATACTAGTATATGAATTTACAACTTTCCACTTTGTTATCACTCGGCTAATATTAATATTAATATAATATAATTATAATTAATATTAATATTAATATTAATTTTTCTTCTGTATCCATTTGTTTTATCGGTACTAGAGAATTTCAGTTCCTCATTTGTAAGACAGTTTAGATTATAAGCCTACAAACAAAGGCGAATATACCGACTATTGATTAAATGAATCTATTGCTCTTATAAAAAAGCACACAAATATATTATTCATGTAATTTATAACACTGTTTATAAGAAAATGAAGCACTTAATTAAAAACTGAATAATTTTGAAATGGGCAACTTGATAAATATAGAGGAGTATGTACACAACAGGAGATCTATTTTGTTTATATTCAGAAATGTGGTATATGGGTACCAAAAACTGTGTTCACAGGAGTGGGCCAAAATATAAATGACATCAGAATTAATTATTTCAGCTAGGGTAGCATATAACTCACAGACTGTAAAACAAATGAAACACATATATTTACTGTGACCACAATTTTTCGTATAGTGTTTTGAAGGAATAAAGAAAACCTACTTAGCCTATATAAGTTATGACTATTACAAATTTGATTATGTTTAAATAGTATTATAAAAAACCTACTCTAAATGAATATACCACCACGAAACATATTTAATGAGCAGTATAACCCAAAGAAATTGTAACATTGTTTGGAAAACTGTACAAACCATTAATGCAGAAATTATTTATTGCCAACTGACGTTATTCACGGTAACCGGCAGTCTGCACGCTCGTGGAGTGTCACGTTTACAATTACATTTATCAGTCACAGTTCCTGCACTTTCATTCCTTTATGATCGAGTTACCTTCACTTTACCTTTACTGTTAAATTTAATTATACAATTTTTATTTTAGTAGCGTTACGAAATTATTAGTAAAGTTATAACATTGTGGACTTGATATTACCAAATTTATTAACTAGTCTTTGTTTTCGTAAAATGTTTTGCTCCTAAGATGTTTTTCTTTTAATAAAACGGAATAGTGGCTTAAACAGGAATTTATTATGTCAGTAGTTGAATTATAAACCGTAGACGCTTTCAAAAGAGAGAAATATAAAAAAAAATTGATCTAAAGTCGTTATAATAAGAATAAATACTTTTAATCTGACAGTATGTTTCCGATAATAATTTGCGCTATCAGTATAACAATAATTAAAAACTATATAAAAATAATTTATCGAATTTACATTAAGAAGGACATTTTAAAAAATAGTGCATGGGGGTACTGCATTTTATAGAGAAAGCACCAGAAAGGAGACTGGTACTGATTGAATTGTCATAGTATATATTCTGGTAGCAACCAATAAGCAAAAATATATTTCATCTGTAAGTACATTTTATAATCAATATATCTCTACACACTAGATAAGGATATCTAGTATCTAGATGTCTAGTATCTAGTACTGTACAAACCTTACGTACGTTTCGCAGAGATAATCTGCATCTTCAGAGGTTTGGTTAACGAACATCTCTGCGAAACGTGGGCCTACGTAAGGTGCTGAAACAAATTATTATGTACTAAAAGAATATACAACTTTCAATTACTTCAAAAACGTGGAACATAAGGCGTCAAACAAAGATGTGATATTTAACACACCGATTGAAGTGGAACATAAACAAGTTTGTAGAGGAACATAAATAATCGACCCTGGATATGTAGTTTGTTCATACAGTGTCTGCATGCATAGCAGAAGAGTAAGATTGGAGTACGTAATGCATATTGTACTGCTGTAAATGCAACAGTACATAGACCATGCCAATATAAGCAAATTTTTAAAAATGATGTGTTTATTTTTACAAAAGTAACAAGAATGACAACCACATTGGATTTTGGAAGGTGTCAAATTGAAATATAATTAGAAATTTGTAAAATTATTTAAAGTAGTAGTATTGATAAAGTTAAAGAGTAACAAATGTATTAAAAAAACTGAAGATCAATCCTTTCAAACTATATGTACAACTTATATAACTCAAAATTCTGTAAATAATGATTTATTAAACATTAAAGTAATTAGTAAAATATAGAATTGAAAACAGTAGAGAATAATCAATTTATCACAGGCTTATGTAAAACTAGGTACCGGTATTACAATAAATTGTATAAGCCACTATTGTAAAACCACAAAATATTATAAATTATTGAGAAATAAGTGTATTTAAATTAATTTTCAACGTAAAATAACTGTATAATGTAGAGAATTATAAAATTATAAAAACATTATAATGTAAAACAAAACAAGGGAGAAAAAGAAAAGTCTGGTCTTCAACATTGCAACAATTAATTTTCCACTCCTTCCTGAACCATTACCCAGAAAGTTCAACTAGTACTCGATATAATAGTAGAAGTTTTGAAAATAATTAGTGAATGAAGAAGTTTATAACAAGAATAACTCGGTATACTAAGGAAAGTACAAAACGCAAATGAATTATTAGTAAAAAAACTTTCCAAGCAATTTAAGAAGAAAGTAATAAGCCAGAATAATCCAAATATACCATTAATGATAAACATCATGAGCAGCGATGATTAACAAAAACTTAATAAAATACTCAAACATACATCGATTTTGAAATATACTAAGTAAATTGTAACCAAGAAACAGAACACAATACTCTTCATTAGTGAAAATAAGTGACAGCGTTAAAATATTCAAACATTATTCTACATATAACTGTCTAATAATACAAAAAGAATAATTTTGCAAAATACCGCACCATTAAGTTTAAGTAGTGTAAGAAACATTAACGTTTACATTTAATTGTAAACCAAAACACAAATAAGCCCTGATATTTAACCAGTCGGGTATCTTGATAAGCAGCGCTCTTGGTATAGTGGCGGGAGTTTGAACTAGCGATACTTAAAAAACAAATACAATTTCAAAAGAAAATATTTTAAGTTTAACTATTGTTAATTCATTTTTGCATTAATCAAATAAGTCAAAAAGAACTAATGAGTTTGTAAAAATAATTTATATGTGCTGGCCCTGAGATTAAGAGAATTTTATGTTCATGTTATAAAAAATAAAACCTATTTGTATTGAACATGTTTTGTTGTTGTTTATTTCTGAAAGAATATAATAAGTAGCAGCAAAATATTTAGCTGTAAAAACTGTAATGTATTTAATTGTAAAGAGACTAGCGGAGGACTATAAGTGCCGATGCTTACTACAGTTATTAATGTCTAAAGACTGATGAAACAAGAAGATAGCCAGGTGAAAGTTTTTGTTAAGTATAAAGATAAAAATAAAGTAAAGGACATATAAGTTAGTAAGGTGTTGTAAATTCTGTTGAGCTTTGTAGACTTAAGATAAATCAATCCTGCAGCTTGTCCAAATCGCATGCCTACGTTTCTAGATATACCAGCGAGGAGAGATTGACAAAATACTAAGGACACTATGACAACTGCATAAAAAACTAAATTGGACAGATTATAATATAGATTACTTTAGGTCTCTTATGTTATACAAGAAGGTCTTGTTAGATCGTGTCAGCAGTCGTTCGTTCACTTTGTAATGTAGAAGAAAGCAAAGAAGAATGGTAAAAATTATAAAGATGAAAGAAAAAAATTGTATAAGAGTATTTTAGAATTAAGTAGTCTACCTTCTGGGGGATACAATACTCTTTCCGTTTTAAATGTTCACCTGGCTTCCAAGACGGATTTAATTATCAAACGGCTCTAAGCAATTATCATGGCATTAGAAATGCTGACTAAGATATATTTATAGTGGACGGAATTTAACAGAACTAGGAATAAGACGCTAACGAAGTCAGTTTTATTAAAAATGAACGTGAAGGTTGCGTCGCTGCTGAACCATGAATGTTCCGTAACGGAGCGGTGTTTGATAAAGTGATTGCAGAACTGACCTACATACCCTGCAGCGTCGTGGTGACTTCGCTCAAGTAAAGACTGCAAGGAAACTCTTCAGCGTTGCACATCCGCCGTATGCGTGTTTTTTATGTTCTCAATAAACGATTTTGAGGTTAACGGAATATTTACGTATGTGTTATACAACTTTGTTCGCATTATGCAACTCCTTTTCGATCATAGAACCTGCTATACCTTCCGCCTGACGATTATATAATTTTACAAGTTTGTTTTCATAATTTATTTACCCTTCAGGATATCACGAGGTACAGAAATCGTCGAGGTAAACACTCGATATATCAACAATTCCGTCGTTACATTGTCTTTTCAAAGTTTATTAAAAATAGATAGGTATCATAAACAAAGGCTAATAATATGATTACGCGCACTTATTGATTTTGACCACTTATTTACGAATAATCTTGTATACTATCAGTCTTCAAATTTAAATTATAATTTACTATTTATTCAGCAATTAATATAACAGTAGTAATAGCCATTTTTCAGAAGTCTCCCTCCTTTTCAAAGCACTGCGCCATGTTCCCGGTAGCTTACATGTCATTGTGAAAAATTGTTGTGTCAGAGGACGCACTCGTTCTCGAACACCTTCGACAACTTCTTCATTGCTTCCCCCCCTTAGAAATCTCTTAAAGGTATGAAAAAAAATGAAAGTAAGAGTGGTCGAGGTCCGGACTATACGGCGGAAGGAGGAGAATGACACGCATTATCCCGTAAGAACCCGAAAGAATGCTGGTGTTTTTACGCTTATTACGGACGGATGTTTGGAGTAATACTAGGCGTTTTTAGTCCTCTATTCTGTTAGGAAATCAATGTGCATGATTTGTTATATCTCAAAATAATTAAGCCATAACTTTTCCTGCTGAAAAAGCGTTTTTTTTTAGATGAATGATGGGCCCACTGCATCGATGGTGTTTTGGTTACTGTGGTGAAATGGTGTACCCAGGTTTTATCAATACTGACAACAGACTGTATAAAGTCCTCTATTCTTTATATTGTGCCAATAATGAATGAGTCACCTACACGCATGTCTGCTTATGGTGAGTGTTAGCGGAATCCAATTTGCTCAAACTTTCCGATAATGAAGTTGATTTATCAAGGAATATACAGCACCGTGATTTGACGATAATTTTGACAGGTGTATTTATCCTATCAACCTTCTCTACTGTTTTCGATGTTTTTGGGAGTTGTAGGTGCGGTTAATTGTCTGCCATTTTTTAAAGCTTTACTGCATATATAGACGCTTATGTCCAACAACGTTTCTCCATAATGCTGCCTTTTAAGTTTTCCACAAATTTCTGATGGTTTTATGTTGTTTTGACGGAAAACGTCTTACACCGCGGGTCAGGTGTGGGGGGAACCTATGCGAAAGTCGATGTTACAATTTTGTGTGTACCAGACAAACTTTAGTATCTTTAAAACTATAACGCATATTAAAATAAGCAATACACGATGCAAAAGAATAAGGTTGAGAAAATGTCATTTAATATTAAACTTGAGTGGGTGACGTTACACGCCATCACAAGATGGCCGCCAATTTGGAGTGGAAAATCACCGGGAAAAGTTTGCTGCGCGAAAAAATTAGTATACAGTAGCTCAGGAACGCGTACGCGTAGAAAGTTATTAAAAGTGCCATTTAATAAAGCTGCACGAGTACTATAAAATAAAAGACTAATATGATAATGGTAAACGGACTTAATAAATAATACAGTGACGAAGTGTTGAATTTGGACAAATTTTCCTTAAAATTTCAAAAATCTCAAAATATTTTTACAACAAAAAGGTAAATGTCTATCATAAACGCTTACAAAGTAATAGAATAATGAATAAGATATCCAAAAAGGCCCCAATGATAGCAGCAGAAGGAATGAGGAGGATGAGGCAGCATCGAAAAGTCGAGGGTGACCACCAGCTGCTCATACACCGCAAGGCCTAACGCCAGTTCACAAACAACGAATGTCAACAGTGAGATAGAACTGATGGAATGCTACAAAATACAAACAGATGAGACGTTTGAGAATCGAGATTTAGCGTTTATAACCCATTGGCATTTGGCGGCGGAGCTCTTTGAAAAGTCGTTCGAAGGCAATAAGTTGGGTTTTATTTGTGGAGTTTATGGTTCCAAAATGATTTAAAACGACCCAATGCAGCTATGTTAAAATTCTTACAACAAGAATTCTCAGATGAAGACGTTCAACAGTTTATGTTGTGCTCAAACTACTGGACATCTGTAAAACAAGGAAAAGGTTCCAACATTGAATAAGACGTTTTTCTCCAAAAACCTTTGCGGTAGTGACCCCGACACTATCTACCCTTTTTTTAAGAAATTTAATAATAATGCGTTGTTTCACTCTTTAATGCATATCTACTTCACTCATACTTGCAAAACGAACACAACGCTTGCCGGTTCCTGAACGACTCAGATAGATTAGCAATGCTACTAACTTCGACATTTGTTTCTTCTGTATGATGCTCAAAGCAAATTATAATTTTAATTTCAACGCTTTTCGTATATTTTTTCAGTAGATAAAAGGTACATACTTGAGTCGCTATCCAGTACGTACTTCTAAATTTTTATAACTGAGATTTTTGCAGTTTCAGAAAGTACACAGTGTCAATAATTTTTAACCGACTTAAAAAAGGAGGAGGTTCTGTATTCATCCGTATGGGTTTATGTATGTTCGCCGATTACTTGAGAACGGCTAAACCGATTATAATCAAGTTTTTTTTATTTGGAAGAGAATGTTTCTGCGGCGATCCCATAGTATTTAACATTGGTATTAGACCAGTACTGAGCAGGTACCAGCAGAATACTGTATTGTATACTTATGTTCGTGCTTAGAAAATTCAATAATAGAGAAGGGTTACATAAAATTACTTCGTTACTAGGGTTACGCTTGTATTGTTAGCTTTTGTTATTCTCAAATTACGACGTAAAATTGTATGGAGTTCTTCAATACTCACAAAACACATACACCACGATTCTCTGGGTATTACTCTATGACCTTTTGGCTCTCTAGCATGTAAATTAAACAACCAAAAGTATTTGATATCCCTCTGTTCTGTATTTGCTATAACTACTGAAGATGAATTTACAGTAAGAATCTCTTACTTGTGATTTTACTTCCACGTTCCTTAAGGAAATGGAAGTATGGTGATGGCAAAAAAAAATCGTGTTCGAGATTATTGCAGATTCTGATTGTACTACACTCAAAACATGAAAAAAAGTCGTTTTTCGAAAAGTGTCTGTGTGTGTGTCTGTGTGTCTATCTGTAGATTTTTTCCTATGGCAAACGATAACAGCCGTAAATTCAAACAGAATCAAATAATGTTTCGCATACAGCCCTGAATTATAGAGTTCTCAAGACTTATTGTTTTTCGTGAAGATCGGTTAAGGGAAAGGAGTAGTTTACCTGCTACGTTTTATGTTTTAACAAGGGTATTTTCTATGGCAAACGATAACAGCCGCAAATTCAAACAGAATCAAATATTTTTTGCGTACAGCCCTGATTTGTAGAGTACTCAAGACCTATTATTTTCGGAGAAGATCGGTTAAGGGAAAGGGGTAGTATACCTGCAGCGTTGTTTTATCAAGGGTAATTTTTTTTTTGGCAAACGATAACAGCCACAAATTGAAACAGAATCAAATAATGTTTTGCATACAGCTCTGAATTGTAAAGTTCTCAAGACCTTTTAATTTTGGTGAAGATCGGTTAAGGGAATAGGGTAGTTTACCTGCAACATTTTATGTTTTAACAAGGGTAATTTTTTCTATGACGAACGGTAACTGCCGCATATTCAATCAGAATCAAATAATTTTTTGCATATGTCCCTGAATTATAGTGATCTCAAGGTCTTTTTATTTTGGTGAAGATCGGTTAGGGGAAGGGGTAGTTTACCTGCAACCTTTTACGTTTTAACAACAGTAAAGTACTTGAAAATTCATTTAAACTTTTTCAAACAATGGTAATTGTTAAAAATAAAATAATTTTGTTGCCAGGCAATAAAATTATAATTTTTTCATTTTAATGTAAATCATGTATGAGAGCAAATATATCGTTCGTGGCAGGCAAGCATATCTCAATTATGTAATGTTTACGTTTCCATTTTATTATTATGATTACTGTAATAAAAAGGCAGGGAACACACACACACACACACACACACACACACACACACACACACACACACACACACACACACACACACACACACACACACACACAAAATTCGCGTTATTTCTGGCCTCACTCATGTTTATTTTCTTACATTTGCACGCTTTTTAAATGGAAAGTGCCGAAACCCACACCAACATAACGCGTGCAAGCCGAAAAATTGTCCAGCGTGGATAGCGATTTGCTTCCTGTGGATCGCTGGGCAGTGTAACTGCACGTGTTTACAAAGGAACGATTCATAGACAGAATTTTCGTCTTTAGGGAATGAACCCTCTGCAAGATGCTGAGGGTCCATGAGTGACTTCGGAGCGCTCCTTCTTTTCCGCGTGTTTGTTCTGTGAAACGTACACTGTAGATTCGCAGCTTTACTCTAAGCAACGCTCAATAGGAAATGTTGAAAGTTGTTGTCCACGGTGTACCCTCATACACACTAAACCTGCTCTGATGTTTTAATTACGGACATCATAATATTAAAACTTTGGAAACTTGAGCACTACTTAATGGAGATCAAACATTAACTTATACAAGCCATTAATTTTATGCATATTTTTTATATAATATCAGGGTGACCGAGCTTTACTCGGTTTTCACATTTATTTATAAATATACAGATTTAAAAAAAACATTATTTATTATTAATTATTTATTTATTTTTGTTAATTACTTTTTATTTTTTGATATTTATTTTCATATATAAACATATCGATACTACGCCGTTTGCGTTTATCGACGGTTTCTGTTATTGGAATCACAATTATTTAATACTTCTTTCCATACAACGATTCTTGTGTGGCGAGGATTTTCTGGTGGTAAAAGAACTTTTAAGCCACTTTGCCTTTTGACTCTGGAAAATGCTACATACAACATGCTGTGCATAAACACAGGAACTGATAAGTGAATTCCCACCACTTCAAATGTTTGACCTTGAGCCTTGTGAATAGTAATAGCAAAATCTGCTCTGACGGGAAATTGATGCCTTTGCATAGTGCACCCAAGCTGACTTTTGCTGGAATCTATTGTAATCCTTGGAATATGAACTTCTCGGCCTGAATATTCACCCGTGATAATCTTGGCTTTAATAATGTTATTACATAATTCAGTCACGACCAATCTCGTTCCATTGCACAGCCCTTCAGAGACGTCCAAGTTTCGTAAAAGCATTATTATTGTATTTTTTTTAAGCTTTAATTCGTGTGGTGGTAAGTCAGCCATCTCAACAGAATTTAGAAATTCAGAAGTGAATTGAAGAGCTCCTTCTGGTTGATCTTTAACAGAATCGTAGCTTTTGTATACTTTATAATATTCTCCAGGAAGCTTTTTAATAATTTCGTCGTTAATTTTATTTACGTCTTTATTCAAAGGCGCTAATATAGCTCTGACTTTCATATCTTCGTATCTGTTGTTTGCCAAACAATCACCAAATACTTCATCAATAAGATTCCCGTTAGACAGAATATGACTACCACTTACCTCAGAGAATGCAAAAGACACAACAGCGTATAGAGAACACTTAATAGTTTAGATTATGTATATACCTCAGAGAATGCAAAAAACACAACAGCGTATACAGAACACTTAATAGTTTAGATTGTGTATATCAGATAGATTGTACAAAAATCGTTGCGGAGAAAACCACAATTGTATGTCTCAACTCTTAGTTTGTTTATTTACAGTCATAACATCTGTTTATATTATTTATAAACATCGATACTGCGCCGTTCAGGCCGCAGGTTAAAGACCTATAAAGACCCTACGGTATCGTTAGAGCCGTTTCAAGGACATACATAGATTAGATTGTATGTCTCAACTCTTAGTTTGTTTATTTACATTCATAACAACAGCTATTTATATTTATTTATAAACATCGATACTGGGATTGTATGTCTCGACTCTTAGTTTGTTTATTTACATTCATTGCATCAGCTATTTTATATTATTTATAAACATCGATAAGATCTATTCTTTATGAACAGAATTAAAATTAACGTTTTAATTTCAAATAAAATATATTTTTTTAAAATATTTGTTGCTGGGTGACAGAGTTATAACAATAGCAATTGTTGTGTGAACATTTAAACCTACATGAATTAAAATGTATACTTAAAAGACCCTACGGTTTAGGCCTTAGGCGATTTTTGCGGAAAATGAGACCTAGCCTAATCGAATTTTAGTGTAAATACGCTTAAGTACCAAATTTCGAGAAAATCGTTATAGCCGTTTCCGAGAAAATAAGGACATACATACAAAGATTGCTCGCTTAATAGTATAAGATATGTGTACAACGTTATCGGCAACAAAGAAGTAGTTTTTGTTAAAATTCCTTCCCGGGATGTTTGGCCGTAGTCCAATGTTTTCTACAAAACCAGACGTTTCGGCAATGCCATCGACTTCCATCATCAGTGAAAATCGAGTGCGATAACGTGAGGTGGTATACGTTAGTGACCACAGTACTGTGGTTAAGGCTGAAGCAGTAAGTAAAAAGAAGTAGTTTCTATGGTAATATTTCATTTCGAAAATGATTTTAAATATAAATCTTAGAACATGGAAGTTATGTATGGTTCTCCATACCGATTTTTTGAAAAAGCGATGAAACCCTTTTTCAAATCTCGAACTTTCTTTGCTTTGCTCTTCGTCAGTATGACCATCAATAGATAGACCTATATCCAAACGTACATTTTTATCCATAGATTATTAAAATATAACCGTGACTGACTTGGATGCTATGTTTCTAAATATTCCCTACTTGCTCTTTAATATTCGATTTGCTCGCAATGATAATCAATTTCTATAATACCTATCACTTACTATAACTATGTAATTTATGTCATTTATAATCCAAGTATTTGGAACTAGTAAGACAAAAGCTAAACAAGCAACTGCTGCTATGACAGTGTACTGTTTACACATGAATAGATGTTGAACCGCCTTCATCGCCTTGATGAAATCAATCACGTAAAATCAGCGTGTTATTTTTTATAGTTACATATTTATTTAACTCATCAATCGGTACTTTGATATTTATTCGATCTCTTGGGTCTGCAACTGCATACCATCTCTGTATACCTCACTTTCTAACACCTGGACTATCCAGAAATATTTTAATTCAATACATTCGCAAAGTTGGGTCTGGCCTCAAGATATAAATTGTTATGGTTTAACAACCACTCAAGTCCAGTTCTTAGTCGTTCAATATTTACTTGGAATAGTCTGCTAATGCTGCAGATTTTAGTGAATTTCTGCTATAATTACTCATCTTGCATTACGCAAAGGCAATGGTAGTTGTTCAGTAATTTCCATGACGTTTTGAGCAAATAAAACTAATTGCCTTTTACACCAATTTTGGCTAAATCTATTCTGTACCTTCATGATCTTTAACAATGGAGAATTATTCTTGCCAGCATGTGTTCCATTATATGACGTATGCTTACAAACTACACTGTAGTAAAACGTTAGTAAGTAATAAAATAAACAACAATATACATAAGATATATGTACCTGTATATAGATATATATATATAGATATATGTACCTAGCGGTCCTATTCCACTTTCGGGGAAAAGCAAAATTCAATTAAAATTATGGAAGACGTCTTCATAACAACACGTACAAGAACACTCCATAAATGTTAGGGAATTTTCGGGAAAACAACCTTAAATTTTCTTAGAACTACCTTAAGCGATCACTTTATAAAGTGGTCTATTTCAGAGCTGTAAAGAGAGAAAAACAATAGGTTAATAAGTAGTTAGTACATCTTTAAAATAAAAAGATATTCACTGTTGATTAGTACACAACGTTCTGTTGTACGTTTCTGTCAGTGAATTATGCATTACGAAGTAATTATCTTGATAGCTGTATACAATATACAATATTTGATACAATTTCTCTTGGTATTCCAGTGAATTTGGTGCCTGGACGCTAACACTAGAAGTTCCAAGTTTTTTCCAGACGGCGCCGTAATATAAATGTACACTTATCGCTCAGTCCCCAGTCCACTCTTTCCTCTAAAATTGACTGCTTGATGTAACACTCTGTGACAGTAAAGCAAGGCTGACCCCAGTAAGTTCCCTCCAGTGTGTACCGTTAACGCATTTTCTCTTTCTCCCAAACAAAATTTTGTTTAAGTAATTGTATTATGAATCGTCAAAAAATTCAGCAGTTATTTAAAACAAGCAAATAAGAAAGAATATCAATGAGAGTATCAATGAGTAAAATTATTGTAGTTAGAACTAGAATTTCGTGTGTATTTTTACTGTCGTGGTGAGAAAATAATTACCTCCACTGCCAATGCCTTTTCATGGTACTATCTGGCACAGCCGAAGCCACACACCCCGCAGGCGAACTGAAAGAGAAACAAAATACATTAAAAAAGTAATTGAAATTAATCCAAGAAAAATAAGAAAACAACTAGAGAGCAAGCTGAAAGTCTATTCTTCCTCAACTTCACTCTCATGGTTGACAACTGACAAAAAATGAAGTAAAGCAAGTTACAGTATACAAATACGTTGAAGTCATTTGTGTATACTAAAATTGAAAAACTTCAAAGTACTTACACCCCCTGCTAGGGCCATTGCCGTAATAATATGTAGTAGTGACATCTCTCCCTGTAACAGGAAAATTCAAAATTAGCAATAATGTTTAGATAAAGACTGTAGTGTATTATTTATATATGTAATGTATATCGCAACAGAAGTATTTAAACGAACCAAGCGTATCGTGTTGAACATACTGTGCGTTATTTTTGCGATTCTGTAATTAATTATACATTAATTAATTAGGATGTGTAAGTACATCAATTTCACAAAAAAAATTAGTGTATGTAGTCTTAAAATAAAAATACTTACGTTTTTAGAAAGGTTTTATAAACCTATTTCAAACAACAACTTTATAAAACCAAATTTTCAAGAAACTGTAGAAACCACTTCATTTTTGCCAGTGACAAAACAACTTAACCAAGATAATTTTGATTTCTATTAACTTTTTAAATGTTATTTGAAACTGTTTATGGAATATTGTAATCGTCCCCAAAATATATAGTTATGAATACATTCTACAAAATATTATTATTTATTTTATCATGTATTGGACTAATATTTCGTTATTACCTATTAATAGTTTCCGGCAGCAAAATCCGGGTTGGTTACGCTTCTATGTTATGTTACTACAGTTTAAACAAGGAACAGACACGAAAATATTGCTGTTTAAATTCTTAGGTTGAGAAAAATTTGCGTTTTAAATGTTGCAATACGTTATTAGTTAATGCACAAAATATCTTCCAATATACATTAAATTATTAAAATTCGATCTCTTTTTATAAAAACAAGTTCAAGTTCAAAAACAAGTCCCTTTTGCTGGATTACGTCTAGTATTTTCTACAAAACACAATAAATCTTAGGTTTTGTTAGTGTGGTTTTTTTACCGTTTTGTTTAAAAATAAAATATGGATACAAAATACGCGAAAGGTTTGGTGAGGATAGTATGGCTATTTTTCTCAGATATTTTAGTTGATTTTAAATTACAGTTAGGTAAAAGCGAACGTATATGCAAAAATTTAATGTCACCAAATGTTATCGTTGTTTTTAAAATAACACATTATTCAAAATAAACAAAAAATTATTAAATTATACTCATACAAGTGTTTCCGTGTCACTGCTTTAAGCTAATGTCTTTAATGAAACAATAGAAAATTACACACTAACTTTTAAGTGTAAAATGTTCAAGAATCACTCTGTGTTCTACAGTTTTTGAATCTTTCTTCATTATTATTAATGAATGTATGTATTAATGTATACATTAATTAATTAATGTAGTGATAATACACGTCACGCATTTAATTACTCAAGATTTCCACTTGCCAAAAGTTATTTCTTTTAAATAATTGTAGCCTGATGTGTTGGCAAATATATAATATTGTTACGACTGTCTACTGGTCGTCGTATGGTACAGTGGAAAACAACATACAAGAATACAAGACACCAATTAAGTCACTAATCACCAGCTTTTAATTATCACAATTAAACATTTTGTAATCAAGAAGATAGTCTCTTTCAAAAAATCAAATAAAAATTGTTCACACGCAATTATAATGTCAACGAGTATAAAACACAATTTTATTACAATTGTCCCGCACAATATAAAACACATAACACCTCGTCACAATACTACGAACCGCACTGGGATATATCGTAACTCAAACTGAAACTAAGCTGACTGACTGACTCTGGGCTGCGCGGTTGTGCGACGCAGACACGAACCGCTACGGAAACTGAGTTCCGAGCTACCTTCTGGAGCTCCTGCCTCGTGGCCCTGCCTAAGTAGGGCGTGTGCTCTTTAGCAGGCCGTTTCTCGCCTGTTGTGCTAGCCTACACTAGTGCAGTATACACCGAGGGCTTTTCCACGAATCATCTAGTCGTGTACGATACCTACCCAGCCCACCCACAAGAGGATTATCTGGGAACCTCGCCGCACGTGCATAAAATTTGCGTGCCAGCCGCCTGAATGTGTCGTCTAAGGATCGGACGCCAAGTCCTCTCCTCAGAAGGCTAGATGAAAAGCGACGGGGGACTTTGGGGGGTAGCCGAAGACCCCTGTCGAGGACGCTTTGCAATTTCTTTTTATGCATTGCGGCGAGGTAACCCCAGACCGGGTAAGAGTAATTAATGACCGGCAGCAAATACGCGCCGTCGATCATTTTGCCCAATTTACTGGTCATAGCTGAGCTGATCGGGAATGGAAACAATAAGCTCAGACGAGCAGATGCTCGCTTACGAACTGTCTGAGCGTGAGTACGCGAGGTGAGCCGACGCTCAAGGTGTACTCCAAGGTACTTGACCTCGTTGGACCAGCGGAAGTACGTCCTGCCGATGCGTAATTGCCTAAAAGCATTGCTTCCGTCGCTTAGAGAATTGGACGGCTACACTCTTAGTCGCGTTGAGAGACACCCTCCAGTTATCAGTCGAGTCCCCAAGCGAGTCGAACTGGCGCTGCAGTCGTAAGACAGCCCTTTTCACATGACGATCGGCCGTAAATACAGCCGTGTCGTCCACAAAGAGGGCTACCTGTACTCCAGGCTGTCTCGGCACGTCATTTACGTAGACCGAGAACAGAAGGGGACCAAGAAAACTACCTTGAGGGACGCCGGATGTGATTCGTCTCTCTGAAGGGACAAAATCGTCAACTCTCACGCAACTTTCCTCTCCGTCAAAAAGCTAGCAATTAGATGAAGGTAGCAGTCCGGGCTTTCCTAAGCTTGAATAAAAGCCCATCATGCCATACGCTGTCGAAGGCTTTTTCTATGTCTAAGAAACAGCCAACGGTCCGTTCTCTCCGAGACACCCTGCGTCCGTGGTGTATTCCACCATTCTCATCAGCTGATGAGTGGTTGAATGCCCCACACGGAAGCCGAACTGTTCGGGGACCAGCACGTCAAAGTTAGTTAGATGATCTCGTACACGACGCTGCACGAGTCGCTTAAAAACCTTGGACGTAGCGGAAAGTAGGCTGATGGACCGGAGGTTGTCGGGGCGGGAAGCATCCTTTCCCTGCTCACGATGACCGTCGCCTTTCGCTATTTCTTGGGAAAGTAGGCCTGTCTAAGACACGCCTTGAACAAGTCAATCAAGAACTGGATGCCAGGCTCCGGAAGAAGACGTAGAGCGGTGTTCGTGACACCGTCCGGGCCTGGAGCTTTTCTTGGCTGAAGTTCAGCGAGCCGATCTGAGACCTCTTCCAGAGTAATGGGTTCGGGCTCCGCGGTAATCGGAAGACAAAGAAAGTCTTCCACATCCATCTCGACTTGTTCGTCGAAGTCCCAGTCCATGGGCGGGTTGAGTGCGAGCTGACAATCAAAACACGCGCCCTAGTACTCGGCCTTCTCCTCCGGGCAACCCAGGAGTTGCCCGAACGGTCCTACGATAGCGGGGAGTGGAGGTCGTCACCTCCGTCCCGTCATCGCGCTAGGTATTCTGTACGGGTGATTTTGCGTGTCCGCATCCCCCGTTCGGGCCACAGCGAGTTCCCAACAGCTACGTCGGAACGCTTTCAGACTGCCACGCAGTCGTCCAGTGAGCCGATTTTATGCTGCCTTATCGGGCGGATCACGGGTCCTCTGCCAACGTTTCCGGAAGTAAACCGTTCTCGAGCGAGAAGACAGACATCCTCAAGGATGCGTTGGTAATCAGGCGTGTGACCGGCTCGCATTCGTGAAGACACGTCTATTGCCGAGATGATTGCCTCTTCGATTTGTTCGTCTAGGAGGCGGACGGAATCGAGTGAGCCCGCTGGCGGCTGTCGACGGCAAAGAGCGTAGCACGTAGCGGTCCCAATCGGTAACCTTCTTCTTGTAGCGTGCTGGGTTGCGACGTGGACCAAGATGGGGTTGTGGTCGGATGTCAGCTCCGTAAGCGAGAATACCTCAACCGGACAGACAATTCCTTGGCTGACCTCGATATCCAGAACTTCGGGAGCCGCGTTAGGCCTAGTCGGAAAGGACGTGGGTTGCGCTGGACCAAACACCATCGCCCGGCGCGATTCAACATATCTGAGCAAGCGCTTCTTGTTCGGAGTAGTCGAGCGACTATTCTAAACGCGATGCTTGCAGTTTAGATCGCCGGCCAAAATTACCCTTCGGTGGGAATCGAAGATGACGTCCAGGTCGCCGACAAGGAGTTCAGCGTTTGGGGGCTTGTATGCTGAAAGCACGAGGACGCCGCCAAGAGCTCCGTAGACCTCATTTTCTAGATGAGTACGCTGCGGCAAAGCGACACGATGGTGACCTATAGAGGTCCTCACCGCGATCACCGTGCAGCCTCCTTGTCGGCTAACTCGGTCATCCCGATAGACCATGTAATTTGGTAATCGAAACCGATTCGCCGTTGTCAGGTGGGTCTCTGACAGGAGAGGTACGTCTCTTATGCGGGCACAGTTTCCAGGCAAACTGCCCAGTCCGTCACATACGATGACGCACAGTTCGTCCGCAACTTTCCAGACTTTAACCAAAAAGTAATAGACACGTTTGCGTCAGGGAAGGACAGGAGGATGGATTTTCTTTTCCGATAAGGTAGGACTGCTTTTATAATTATTTTATTTATTTATATATTTTATTTATATTTTCTGATTATATTTCTGACAATTTTTAATTGTCTTTTCTGCTACTTAGAATCATTATTATCTTTTATTTCAGTGGTAGGCCTACTAGGAATTACAAAACACTCAATATTGTAATAGCTCGATTATTACGATTGTAAATTGCCCTACGTTGTTGTCGACAATTTGTAACGATCGATAATTCAAGTTTAAAATGTTTCTATTAGTGTCGAGTGTCTACTCACCAGTTCGGCCGTTCAATTCGTATTTACTGCCTCAACGTCGGGTTGGCCAACTCTTCTTAGTAAATCAAAATTGTAAAGTTTACTATCCTATATTCTGTGCTCAAATTTTAATTATTAGTTGAATAAAATCAAACATAGAGTTTAATGCTGCTATTATGTTTATTAACAATTATTTATTGGGATCAAATTCTACAATTTCCTTTCAATTATAACTTTTATTTTAGCGCCGGCATGTTTAATTATTCGTGGTTGGCTATCCTGTCCAGCCGTATGTCGAGACTCTGGTGGATGGTTGTTGACAATTTCGTTTATTAATAATCTCAGGTCGAAGTTCTTGTACTACAGAAAATGTTGTTAAATGGAGTAATAAAAGTACAAAATTTTACAAATACCATATAAATATTATAGAACAGGTGAAATACTTATAATTACAGTGGTAAACTATAGCCATGGGAATTAGCGGTTGGAGGTTATCTACGTTAGTAACTTTTTACGTTTTAAAACATATTGCTTACAAAGTCAATGTTGGTTTGAGATAGTTATTCAATTTTATGTGTTTGTTAAATAAAATCAAGTTCAAGTGTTTATTAAAAGTGATAAGTGATGTGGAAAGTGTAGTTCACTTATGGTTGATTTTCTTGTGTTTTTTCTGTGAAGTCATATTTAAAATATACTTAACAATCCTTCGTCTCTGCTATCCAGGATAAGAATTCTCAACGAATGCTGCTGCTTGTCCTTTCATGGGTGTTTCGGTTAATTCCGGGTTTCCATTTTCGTAATTCCCTGGTTAAGATGTTTATTTTCCATCAGTCATCCTGGTTATGGCAGGTTCCCTTGTTCAATTATGTGTTCATATATTTCCTTCCTTCAGTTGGTTTGTATTCCAATCTGGGGATTCTTCAGCAATCCTCCTGGTTAATTTTAATTTCTTCGGGTAAATTTATTAATTCGTTAGTATTAGTGTTACTTCTGTGTTTTAATTTATTAGTTTCAACATTACTTTTAATAAATTTTGTTGAATTAATTCTTTTTTTATTCTTTGTGGTTTTAATACATCTGCCCTCATCAAGCTCTAATAATGGAATGATACAATTTATTAACGGTTTTTTCCTAACAAGGTTTCGTTGTTATGGCAACTCTCCTTCCAAACACTAGTTCCCATTGGTTGATAATTTATAACATTGTTATATGAAACTATCGTTTTTCTATACAAAATTATTAAAAATCTTTAACTTATTATAACTCCCTTATACTACCTGTAATCTCAAATACAATAATGCCATTAGTTTGCTTTTTGTTTACAAATTATTTTGATACCTCATAAGTTTACTTTTTGTCAACTTATAACAGATTACTATTTTTTCTTTTGTTTTTCTTTTGTTAATTACATTTAAACTAATTATTATCTATCCAGTTTTGTATCCTACACTATTATTATGAAACCTAAACAGATTATACACTTTATTTTATCAATGGCTATTGCCTTATCTTACATTTCACAAATGTCTGGTTATCAGTTCTAGGGCTAATGCCTAGAGTTCATAATTCACCTACCCTATACTCATTACAATTGTTTATAGTCATTTTTGTTAATTTTATATGTTACTAAACATAATTACTGTAACAAACTAACTTAAATCATAACATTTGATTAATTTTAATCATCATATAATATAATATAACTACTAATAACTCTTGTTAGGCCCATGCCTGTATTTAAAGTTTATGTGTCTAAACGGTTTTGTTTAACATAATTTGCAACATAATAATATTTTGGTTAATTACAATCAAAGAAACCTATAACAAAATTGAACATTAAATATGCATTAATATTTCCTTATAAACTCACTTTAGAGAATATAGTGATTAACTCCCCTTACTGTATTCAACCGAACATATTAGTCTTTTATACTTATTTGCAATGTGGTTAATATAACTTTGTTAATTTTATTCATTAACCATAAAACAATATATCCCTTATCATCTTTATACAATACTAACAAACTTCTTTAATATAATGGAAAACAATTTCCAGTGGTTTGTTTCCCACAAATATTCTTATATTTTAATACAATCTTTCCTTTTTCATTACACTAGGCCCATGATTACTTATAACTGTCCCTTATAATTTACACTGTTAGGTATTATATTTGGGTTAATAGATTACTTATAATCTATTATTACAAGTTTATTTCTTTTTTCTGACTACACTGCACTTTCTTAACTAGTATGTTTGTGTAGTTCATTTATTAACACTGGGTCCTATTATGTTCATTATTGATTATTAACTTTCTTATTCATTTATCACTTTTTCATGTATTTATTATCACTGGGTCCTATCAATGTTTATTACTTATCACCGCTTTCCTAATGAATTATTTTTACTCAAGTTCATTTTATATTAGTATCTTTTGATAGTTTACTTCGACAGTAATTTGTTCAGTATTTTTGTTTTTACATTTCATTTTCTTTTTATCTTTCCTATAGGTTACATATTATTTATTTTCCTATCGAATTTTGTACTTTTATTTATGTATTATTCTTTTTAATACTTGGGTGCTTATAACTGTTGTTATATTGTGGCTTGAATTATTTTCTCTGTCTCACTTTATCCAATCTATTGGGTCTAGTCATTGTCATTGTCTAAGTCAAAATCAGTTAGTAGTGTTGTTCTATCATTTCTCTTTTAATAATTTTTTATTTTCCTTTAGTATACAGCTTTTCTTCCATTAATTATACTTGTAAACTTGGTGCTATCGTAGGTCACGTTACAATATACTTTCACTTTAAAATTTGATGTTTTATCCCAACCCCTCTTACACGACTCCAACCATACGTTACTGCAACCACCAAAATTTGGAACCACCAGCCCCCACTGCATTATATCCGGTAAATTCTTCAATTCTGACGGTACAGGTATAACGTATATTTTATTCCAAACACTTGAGAAGGAAGTTTGCGTCTCTTAATATTGCTAGAGCAAATAGCGCAGTCCACCACATTAGACAATTCAGCTAAATCATTCCATAGAAAATTAGCACGGGACGGTATTCAAGTTAACAACGCTGCCTTGGGTAAAATAATTTTCCAAACACAGCACATGGAACATCAGCGAAATCATTTATTGATGACACAAAGTTGTCTTCATTAATACAATTATGCCATTTATAATTTTCACGTGTGTTTTCTAAGCGATGTGTTCTTTGCTCCTCTGTTTCTTTTTGTCTTGCTTTGCGACTAGGTTCTCGTGCTGCCGTCAACCTTTTATTTCGTTAATGAGGAAACTTATCATCCAGACGTTGGTGAATCAAGCGAAGGCGATGTTGGAGCTGTTTATCTGACTCATGATCCAATCGATCACGATTCAAGCTCGGTCTATGCTGACGTCGATTGCTTCATTCGTTGCTCAGAGGTTTACGGATATAATTGAGGCAGGATCAACGTTTGCAGCAAGGACTCTTGAAATAATTTAGAAAGCCTAGACTATATCCTCTCATTTCTTTTATGAATTTGCTAACTGCTATAATTTTTTATTGTTCGACTAAGCTTTTCGTCATTACTGACATCTTCAGGTCAGTTGTTTAAGACCTGAAGATGTCAGTAATGACGAAAAGCTTAGTCGAACAATAAAAAATTATAGCAGTTAGCAAATTCATAAAAGAAATAGTAAGGATGGCTGCTAATTTAAACAATACGAAGAATGATATATCCTCTCAATTGCGACAACCTAGTTTGTCGAATATCAGACATCTCCTGAGAATGTGATTTTGAATTTCGCGAAATAATAGACTAGTTTTTTCTGTGTTTCAGATTCTATAGCCCGATATTTTCTCGTACGTGATGCGTCTTTCGTTCGCCTGCAAATAATTAAAAATATTTGTTTTTACTTGATGTTTGTTTTATTTATAAAAAAATAATTTTAACTAATTTTGTAAGCAAATTATAAAATTAATACTAAAACTTGAAAAAAATTAAACCACACCTGAAATTATTTTACAAAACGCTCTAAAAAGTGATAAATAATTTTTAAATTTAATGCTACGCAATATGAAAATTAAAAAATTTTATAAATAGACTCTGTACCCAATATTTGTTATAAATTTATGTACTCAGTATCCATGCTGTGTGGATGAAAAAACAAGCTTTCACATAACTATCACAATACACATTCTGAAGTGGGTGACAAGTCACTTTTTTAAATCTTACTAACTCTTCACACATAACACCAAATAACGTTTTACGAAATTAAAAGGCAAATAATAGTTACGTTAGCAACCGCTAGGAGCCGCATAGAGTGCGAACAGTGTTAGCAAGAAGGGAGTTTGTGCACCCGCAAGAGAATAGTGAACGGTGGGGTACATATATGAGAAGCTAGGAGTGTGAATTCGTCCTTTCTACCTTATGTTTAAGGTAATTTTTATGAGGCTGAAGTATTGTAGCACTCAGTGATCAAATGGCAGCACCGCTTTTAAGTTTCATCTGTTTCGTTACACGTTGAATCTCTGGACTAGGAGCGCGAGATGTACGAAAGTTAGCCGGGCACCATAGTGCCGTATTCGTCCTCACTTCAAAAAGTGATTTGCCACTGACTTCGAAAAATATATTGGGATTTGAGATAAACTTATGTGAAAGCTTGTTTTTGCATCCACAGAGCGTAAGATACTAAGACATAAATTCATAATAAATGTTGCGATGCAGATTCCTTTTTATGAAATTTCATAATTTATACATTGCACAGCATGGAATGTAAACATTATTTTTCATATTTAGAGTTTTATAACATAATTTCGGGCGTCTTAAAATATTTTTCCCTTTTTGAATTTGGTTAATTTTTTCAAAAACTTTATAAAAATTCTATTGTAATTTTTGTAAATAAGTTGATAATTTTCATGTTCAAAATATACATAATATACATATTTTATATGTTTTATAAACGTTGTAATAAAAATATTCTGTTCCTCCGTTTAATTTGATAATATGTGTTGTTATGTGGTTATGCGCCTCACGTTGTATGCGCCAATTTGTAACGATAGGATTAAAATCTTCCTTCCGTTTTATAATAATATTTACTTATTATAAATTGTACAATGGATGTTGAGTTTTCGTAAATTGAAATGAATTAAAGTTAAATTAATTTTACGCCCCGCGTTTGTTGCGTCCATCTGTAACGTATAATTCTCTGTCTGGTTATATTTTAATTATTTATTTTTTTATTAAAGAAAAATAATTGTTATTTGTTGATGGTTTTGAAAAAAATTGTAAAATTTGTTTGTATGGCGGGATTAGGCTTGTCAACATTTACTTTCGCATTCGATTGTAGTTTCGAGTTGCCTATTGTTATCTTCTTGATCCTTTATTTACGATGAAGTTCGAATCGCCAATACTGTTTCACTCTTCTTTTCTCGAATAAATAACTTTTAACTTTATATTATGCTATAAATAAAACTCATTCAACATTAATTAGGAATAATTATTAACATTTATATTTTTCATTAATTCAGTTGAACGACTATAAGGTCGAAGTTATTAATTGTACAAATATATAAGGGGTTGATCCCTGTTACGCCCCGCGTTCTGGAGCGCCAAATACAAAGATTCTAATTGGGGATTAATTATGCCAACAATAATTAATTAATTAATCTGTGATTGCCGAGCCCCACGTTCTTTGGGAGCCAAATACAAATATATAAGGAGTTATTTATTATGCTAACTGTGATTAATTAATTATGTGATTATACTAATTTGCAAAATGAGATCGTGTAATCACTCAATTAGGTTACTTATATCAACTGATTGAAGCTAAGTGATACGTTAGCATAATTACTGCATGGAGACTCTAATTATTGTATAAATTAATAAAACTACTATAAATCATTCAAGTGCCATTACTTTCTTGTTCTGAGGTAACTTTGACAATAATGAACGCATATATTCTGGATAAAATAAACACTTATTTATTAACATCATTAAATAAAGAGACTTCAATATATAAATATGGATGATTCCCTATAAATACATTCATAAAAAGAACACATGTATATATATCAAATTACAATGCGAATCCAATACGTTGTTTGCTGGAAAACATACACATACATATATATATATATATATAATGCAATCGATATACAGAAAACACAAATAGTCAAACAATAAATCTTATACTAATGCGTTCATTGCTTGCCTCAGATGAATAGCGTTAATTATATTTATCATATTTAATTTAAATACTCAAGGGGTGTTTCTTGAAAAGAGACAGGACAGTAGAGTTCTTATGATAAGAATAGCATAAAGATTACTTGTAAAGCGATTTATCCGATATTTCCGTCGGTGTAACTCCTTCTCGTTGGTGGTCCATATGTGTGAAGTTCCGTAGCTGTGATGTCACTAACACTCAACACACGCGGATCAGATTCACTCGCGCTGTGTGTATTTTCTGTTGATTCGGCTGTTACTGTTAGAGTCTATGAAATCATGTGTCGTGTGGGTAAGTTCATCATTAACTATGGTGTATATATCTGACTGTCTATTGTTGAACTTCTTGTGTGTACATTAATGTATAGTGTCTTTGATACCGTGGTGTAATTGTTCCAAATTATATTGTATCGCTTCGCACTGTACAACGTTACGATTTCGTTGTCCGGTAAAACATTAACAATAGTTCTGCGCGTCGGTTATTGATGAAACTGCGATTGGTTAGTTCAGTTCTAAATTTAGCGGTAACTGAGTTTAATAAAGAACTCTAGAGTTATTAAGCGCTGGCGTATGTCGCATGATTTAGTCGCTGTAGGTACACTATTACCGGATACTCGCCAATATCGAAATGTTAAGTCACTTAATTATATACCGCGTAGCAGAGTTTCAAAGTCCCACTGCTGTCCGTATGTTAATCGAACTGTATTAAGACTTAGAAGATTTAGTTCCGTAAAGTCTGTTAAAGTATACGATTGAGAAATTTATAAGAAGACTCTCGAACTTTGTATTAAGACTGTTAAAATGTATGAAGACTGTTTAAAAGTACGTGATTGAAAAATATATGATGACTGTCGAAAATTATATGAAGACTGTCCTCCCGCGTGCACTGCAAACAGTTTTTATCAAGCATCGTTTACCACAATGCAATCTTCTGGAAGACACGCCTCAGGTCGAACATGATAGGACAGAAGAACTCCTACCCTTATGCAAGACTATCGTTCTTCACTTCTCATTCGACGTTCCCGTTGCCATGATGACGACGGTCCTCTCCACCTGTTCTCTGGGTAGATGCTGGGTTGTGATTGGGTATCCTGTCTCCCCACAAGTTCGCGTCGAAAGCCTCCGTACTCTTTTCCTGGAACAGGAGCCATTTCTCGGCTGTCGATCAGGTCTTTGTCTAAGCGTACTCCGGACCCTGCTGCCGTTCTCACGCGAACAATGTGTCGTATTTCGTTATTGTTTCACTATCCTTGACCCTTTTCCGATAGCTATCCTGTCGCAGCGTGTCGTCGTTTCCAAAACGGCACTCCTTCTCCCTGTCGTAAGTATCAGTTGTCGCCAGTAAGACGTTCCCCCGCTGTGCACAAGTTCGATTCCATTCTTTAGATATCGATGTCAGTTCTCATACAGGGTAAATACCATTGTGTATTTACGCCCTTTTCTTACTACTGGTACACTTCAAATTAACCTTGCAGTGTGTCCGTCACAGTTTCTCCGTAAATTGGTACTTGACATAGTTTCTTTTATCTTGCATGTTGCAGGCTGTAAATCTCGGTTGAGTCGAGTCTGTCACGGCCAACCTTATTTCCCATTGTAAAGTTATGTGAAGCGTATTCGTATTGTCCGAAGCAAACGTTCAGTTGACACATCGTAAAACTGTCCTTTATTTATTGCTCGTGGCTCGTGTAGGGGTGTCTTGCTGTATGTAACGTCTTTTCGGTCATAATATTAAAAAATTTTAATTCTTGGTTGTTACAATTGACTGTATCGATTCTTGTTTTCAGTTTAATTTTAAATTATTTTCATATAATATCTCAGTTCCGGGTTCTTTAGATTGTTATTAAATTTCAAAATGTCCACAACGAAGTACTACACATTACAATTATTTAATTCTTATGGTCTAATACAAATAACATTAATTTTAATAAAGTGTAATGAATATAATTACAGTTCAGTTCAGTTTGCTAACTCAATGCATCATGGGCCTACCCAGAGTTCAAAGAAACATTTCAAGATGGCGGCTTGTTGTGAAACAAAATTAGTGTGGAATGTATTCACAAACAGTTTTATCAAATAAAATAAATTACACAAAATGTTCACTGTGTTTTAAATAGATTTTGTTTACTTTTCACTAGTGTTCTATTGAAGAAAAGTGTTAGTTGAGTTAATCTTGGTGTCGTGTAGTTGTAGATATGGTGTTATAAAGGTTAAGTCTCACCCAGTTCTGTGGTTGAAATTAATTATTCACTTTTCTAAAATATTACTTTCACTTGTTTTTCTTTTATTTATTTATTTTATATTATCTTCAATTCTTCCTTCTTTCATTTAGATTTTATAAAATTTTATTCTTTTCTTCTACTCGGATTTGATTCTTTGTTATACTTTGTGGCTCATATCAGCACAGAGGTGTTCTGAATCCTTTCGTGTCTAACAACAGAATAATGTATTTTTCTTTTTCCTTCAACTGGCTTGACCAAAATTAACTAAATTCCTATTGGTCAATACCATTGGGTTCAAGTGTCATGTGACCCTGATTATTTAAAATTTTTACATTTTATACTCCCAATTACTCCCTATTTAGTAGTTAATAAACCTTAAATTAGTTAACATAATGATATTCCTATTAAAAATACAAACATTTTGACACCTCACATGATACACGTGAGTGCTCTAATAGTTAATTTAGGAATTTACAAAATCCTATCTTATAGATCATTATATATAAGTTCTGACACTTCCCAAATTATATTACAATTATATTAAACTATTAAAATGTTGTTGTTAACATTTAATTACGGCCTATTTTGGTATTTATATCACTTCTTATTAATTTACAAAACAGATATTAAAACCATATTATGCCCTTATGGCTAAAATTCTAATTAACCCTAAACAATAACGAATTATTGTATAAAACATGTTACATAATTTATACAATAATAATAATTTGTTTTTGTATAAATTGTAGAACTATTTTGCTTAATAACTTCTTGTTACTATAAACAAGTTTGGTGTATTATTTGTAACGAAGCCAACGATAGCATTTTCCCTTTAATGAACGTTACTAAACAAGTAGGGAATCGTTAGTAACAAATATTAAAAATTAATAGTATTCTATGAACATTAAACAATTGACTTAAACTACTACTAATGTTACCCTTTAGTTCTTTACCTATTGAAACCTTGAAATAAATGGTTACTCCTAAAGTATATTGAATACCAGTCCCTTCACACTCTGCATTTCCTTTTTATGTAGGCACACATTGTTTTTGGTTTGTTGTGATTGTATTCTGTTCACTATACACTGCCACTAATACTCACAGTCGTATCTTTATATTTAGTGACTATTATCTCACAATTATCTTTGCACTTTATAACTGATTGTACTGATCACATATAATCATTAATAATATAAATAGTTATTTCTTACTAATTTAACACACAGTTTATTTTATCCTACATTGCATTGTACCCATTGTGGTCATTTGGTCATTTATTCATTTTATAACTACAGTAAGTGAATTATTACTGAGGGTATTTTCTGTTGGTTTTAATCGTATTTTGGGTCTTCCATTTCGTCGCGTTACAACGTATATGTATATTATATACATATTATGTTAGGTACATGTATACATAATATATACATACAATTGTTAATAATAAACACTTATTAATTTTTCTTATTAAGCGCTGACTTTTACCGTTCAAAATAGTTTTTTTAGAATGTGAGGAGGGGTTTTAAAAATAAAATACGCATTATCTTGGATACTGTTGCATCCTCACCAAAATATAATGCGGTGAATTCCAAATACATAATGTGAGTTCTTGCTGTTTATATTAAACTTGCTGTTTAAATTGTCAGACAAAATATTACTTCTGTTACTAAAATAATTATACACTGAGCATTAAATATTCTTATCGTAACAATAAAACTAATCGGCATCTTTACAATTTTAGTTGTTAGGGACCAAGAGAAATTAAAATTAATTTTGTGGTTTAAATATTCCACGGTTCTGCGTTAAATGTTTGCATAATTTATCACGCTAAAATCTGGAATATTTACACTATACCCACATTGTATTATATAAAAAAATTAATTCATAGGAAAGTTTCAGTTAACTTAAAGATTGTATAAGTTATAACGCACCGTATTAGAGTTAAGATTAAAGAAAATGACTCCATACTTATCTGAAACAATTACTCCAAAATCGTTTTGAATTTTATTTATTGTATTTGTATATAAAGGAGAGTTTTAGAGTCACCGACGAACATAGCCTATTTAATAAATAAAACTAACAAAACATTTCCTGTATTTTGTAATATTAACTTTTACCACGTCCAATTAAAACGTTACTTTATTAATTTTCGTTGTACACTGTAAAACAACAACAGTACCCGCTTTTTACAGCTAATACGAAAATAATCTGCTGCTCTTTATGCACACATTTTCCAGCAAGTCGTTACTTTCTGTACCAGTTTTGCGTTCTATCTGAATAAAAAAATCAGCGTTTTATTTATTTTACGGACATAATAGTACAATAGTTACTGAAATCGCAGAAAACTAATGTCTAAAAGAAACACCAAGGGATAATGCTTTATTTGTATAAAGTAAATATTATTACAAGTCTAATAATTAAAAAAAAAGATATTTTAATGCGATATGGGCTTATAGAAAATAGTATGTGGTGGGTTTGAGAATACCTCGGTGTTATTAGTGAAATGTGGGCACGAGTTGGTTGGTCTAAACATGCTAGCAGTATCTTAATTATTATGTAACCGATACCGAGTCCATAGAATTTTTGTTCCATGACAATCTGAATCAATAGAACAGGTTCAATAATTATTTATTCGTCTGAACGAATACTAACATGTAATGCAGAGAGATAGTTCTATGTGATACGTGAGTGATACACATACGAATGCGCTGTGCTGACATTCTTGATTTGCGTGTTTAGGAGCCGTGCCAGAAGACGATTACAAGTGGAGCAGGTGTGTGGAGTATGTGTTGGGCGTGCACGATTTCATTAGCACATTACTCGCGCGTTCCCAGTGCGGTTTTTAGGTCTCATTGTCAGTAACCTGTGTTAAATTATCTTACGTTACACACACACACATACATATATACATACACATATACATCCAATTGTGTACTTTCAAATTATATTTTACACTTCCCTCTCATATGTGTTTGTGCTGTGCAATATGTACCTTGCACACTAATATTTAATTTTTAATTAATCACCTTCATGATTATCGTTTTGCGTAGAGGATGTACTAAGCCTTGGCCCAGCTTCAAATACACTATGAGGCTGGTGGCGTTTTTTTCATCCAGCAATTGGGGCACAAATTAACTTCATCAACAGTTTTGGCATCATTATGCTTAATATATCTTCCCCATTAAGACGTGTTTTTTCTGTACTTGTCCCTTTTAACACAAAAGAGAAAACTCCAATAGTTTTGAATTGTGTTTCCCTTCTAACACGATACTCACCGCAAATCGTTGAAAACATGTATGTACAGCTGAGTTTTGTAAGTCATCTCATCTCACACCTTGCTTTTTATATCCTACAACACAACGAACAACAATGTACAGAATATAAAATTAAATCGTTCAAGTCCCACTACCGTTAAGAAAAATTATCATTTTTTACGTAAAATTGCCTACTGATCTTATGTTTATAACGCCGATTCTAATGTTAACGCCGATATCAATGTACAACTTAGGGCTGCACCTGAGTCGGTCAGAGATTCCAGTGGCCGACAGGTCAGAATTAATTAATAATGATAGCGGCAGTGCACACTTTTAATACTAAGATAATAAGCTTGATTCAAGGAGATTTTAACGCATCTCTACTGGAGACGTAGTAGCGATGAGTAGTGACGCGCAGTAATGATATGTCTACATAGGAGAGGAGGATAGAAAACAAATTGGTATAATCCAATTATACAGTTTATGTAGTAGCTTATGGTTTGTGACAGTCGACGTGTCTTATGCAGTTATAGGCAGGGAGAGTAAGACAAACTGTTTGGTGTTGTTGCAGAAGGAAAATATTCGTATTGGCAGTATTGCCGACTTGGCAATATTCGTGTTGTCATGACGCTTGGAATTTTTGAAATAGAAACTACTAATTTTTGGAAGACGGAATTACTTTAAACATGTAACCTGAATGTAAAAGAAGTTAAATAACGATATTTTTAATTTCCTACTTCTGAGAAACTAAATCGACACCAAACATCATAACTGCCTCACCCTGTACCTTGTGTATAAGTGTCCAAAAAGAAACATAAAATTTTAGAGTAATTACAAGTATTTTAAAATAAATTATAAGAGTATAAGTAAAATAAATTAATAAATTAGATTAAATTAAATATTTTATGATACTGCAGCTTTAGGCCTACTTGTTACCGCTTTTACTTTACTCAATTTAAATTTATTATTTTACTAAACAAAAACAAAATATTTTATAAAATAAAAAAAAAAGATGTTCGATGTTATAGTACTTTACTCTATTATTTATTTTGTTCAATTTTTCATTTTTACTTTCAATACTTTTTTAACTTCTTTACCATCATTGTGTAATGTTATATTTTAAACTTTTTTCGTGAAACATGTTTTTAATTTAAACTATTATGGTTGAGACGTCTACTTTAAATTAACCCAGCCATGGATGCAAACAACGTTTATCAATAATGGAAGTCTGTAGAAACTCAGGACAATTCTTACTCTGGTAGTCGCTACTTAGTTCAGGTAAGCTGCGCAATCTCACAGTTCTTTCAAACGTAGAACACGCATGCGTGCTCGTGCACACGTATAGTTATCTATATATGAAACTGGATGATTATTGGTTTGCGTATTTTCGTATTCAATTCTCCAGATTTAGATTTTAAAACATTTGGAAATTTATATAATACGGTCCGACTCTTACAGTTAGCTTCTTACTTCTTGATAAGAGAACAAATGCAGATTGATCGTAATTTACTCAAGAAGTTATTTACAGTTAATAGAATGGCTTTGAGTGCTAAAACCAAGTTTATACTTGAGAGTTAAACCTGAAGTTACTGTGGATATTTATTTAAAATGTAAACTATGTGTAATTAAAACTATTCGTGCGAAAACTATATAAAAATTGAGCAGGTAAAAAATACGAAATATTTAAGGGTTTTGCTAGATGAAAATGTTAATTGGAAACTACATATTACAAACCTGAAAAAATATATGAATTCTACTATATATTCTTGTCCTCATTACATTCTAAAAGTGATGTGTCATTCTAGTATTCATTATAAATTACAGTGTAGTATATCTTGTTGATATACATATTATTCAACTATGAGTCTAATAGCAGTGGCACGAAAGATGACAATTAGAATATTATGACCGGTGAAAAGAGAAATTACCCAAGAGCATACGTATTAGGGGGTATAGGCTTATATACGAGGGTCATTCAATAAGTAAACAGACAAACAGTTGTAGAAAAGAAATTAATTGTAGCAGCTGATTGAAACTTTCAGGAGTGTTACCTGGCAACGTCGTTGTGAGTTTTGATCAGCTGTTCAATAATATATTGCATAAACATAACCAATACAGTTTTATTTACGATGGCGTGTCCTCTTGAGGACAATACTTTCGAAGAATAGCGTTCTTTTATAAGATTTTTGGATTTTGAACCACTATAACCACTAACTTGGATTCACTATTTTGAACCTGAGTCAAAGCGACAAAGCATGGAGTGGAAGCATCCCAGTTCTCTCGCCAAAAAGAAATTCAAAACTCAGCCATCGGCTGGTAAGGTGATGTTAACCATCTTTTGGAGCTCCCAAGGCCAAATTTTCTGTGATTACCTACAAGACCAGCGTACCATCAATATTCAGTACTATTCTGACATGATTGTGAACAAAGTTAAGCCTGCATTGAAGAAGAAATATCAGGGATGGCAGAGGAAAGGTGTGATTCTTCTTCACGATAATGCCCGCCCACACACGGCAAAACTAACGCTCGAAACAATAAAAAATGTAGGTGGGGAGATCCTGCCTCATCCCCCTTATAGCCCTGACCTTGCCCCATCTGACCTTTTCTTGTTTGGCCCACTCAAGGAGATTTTGCGTTGTGTCAAGTTCAACAGCAATGAAGAAGTGAAGGAAAAAGTCCAAAACTGGCTTCGACATCAAGGTAAAGAATTCTTTGCTGAGGGAATGAAATAGCTTGTAAAGGGATGGGACAAGTGCATAGACGTTGCTGGAGATAACGAAAAGTAAAAAAAATTGTATTGATTGAATAAAAAGTTTTTGCTCCACAGCTGTTTGTCTGTTTACTTATAGAATGACCCTCGTACAAGTGTGCGCGTGGAAAAAATATAGAGGTGAGATAATTAATATATTTCAATTGAAGAAAATGTAGATGAAAATTTTATTAAAACCTCCAAGCCACTTCTTGCAATATATACTTTCCGCATCCGTTACACTCCATATGTCTTCCTCCCTGTGTATCACATTTTCTTTAGTCAAACTGGGCATCTTTTCTTCTAAATCGTATAGACCTATTCTGATTTGCAGTGCGAACGGCAGCCTCACTGTTCTTCCCAGATATTGTACATATGCAGTAGCGTGACTACGGGGAAGGGATCGGGGGGATCAATTTCAGCGAAATTACATCTCTTAATGTTGCCCTATTTAAAGGCAAATGCATGTGTTTAATTAAGACTCAGAATTAATTGACGAAAAAAAATTAAAATATTTGTAAAATAATAAGATATAGTCAGAGGTTTCTTAATAATGATGATTCTTAATAACGATCATCAATACTATCTTTACTTAACAACCAATGTTTAACTTTTTTCAGATAATTAGTAAATAGGGTATGTGTTTTCAGGCGTAAATAATTTCGCACGCGCTTGAAGACGTTGGTAAACTCTATTAATCTACTTTTTTCTTAACGCCCAGGCACACTTCCACTTAAACGGCTGTCTATATCATGGCTCCTCTAGTCTAATGTCTCTACGGTTTGAGCGTCATTTTAGCCCAGATAAATTAACAACTTCTTAACTTAAGTGCGGATATATGAGAAGATTTTATTGCTGGAATCCTTAAAAATAAGGTACTTTAACACGCAGTAAAACGGCTTAAAACATTATTGGCACAACAGCCTTAAATTAAAGTGCAAAGGGGTTAAAAAACAGTAGTTTTCAAATTATCTTTGAAAGTACTCTTTTTTCTCAAGATTTATTAAGAATGCAAATTTATAATTACAAGGACTCGTAATTATATGAGATTTATTACGTTCAATTTGAATAACAATTAGCTAATGTAGAATATTTTTAAGTGAACGCTTTTCCGTATTTTATATTTCACGTTGATGAACTAAGAAACTTGGAGACAAATAAAAACCAGACATTAAAAAAATGATTGAGTTCTCTCCCATCTGAGATCTGTGACATTATTATACAGTAAAACTGAAACATAATACTTATTCCCAAAATACTGAATTAGTTAAATATATTAGACTCCTTCATTATCTCGAATACGTTGTCTGTGGTTTGTAATGAATAAAATAGAAATAAATGTATACTTGATATTTCGCTGCTATCTAAAAAAAAATAGCTAATATTTCTTTTGTATTTCGTAATATGGAAGGTATAGTAAGGAAAGTAAATAAGAAAAATTACGATTTTGAAATGGCTTGATTAGTTTGCATGAAAATCGAACATGAGACTGCTCAAATTAGTAGAAATCAGATCACTTTTAAACTCACTTTTTTAATACACTTTTAAAAAGTCCATAGTTTGAATATGTGGGGTTTTAACTCCATTTAAATCTTGTTTTGGCGGTACTGTCTTAAAATGTTTTTTGCATAAATTTTAGTATGGTAAAATTGCGTTAATTTTAATGTATTCCTACAATAAACTTTGTATCCTGTTTTATCTGAACCATCTCTAATTTACCGGGACTGTAGTTCATTTTCTTCAACCGGAAATACAAATGTAGAGATCCTACTACTCAGCCTACTACGTAGCATTCTCACAAACATACATACACTAGCGCTGTGAGCATTGTTTTTTTACGTCTGTGAAATGGTTTAGAACATCAATATAATAATGAAAATTAAAATTAACTAGCATTCGTGTAGTGTAGTTCATTACTTTTTCGTTTCGTATAATACATACATTATCTCTCAAAAATAAAGGAATTTTTAAAGCACAAAAATTCAAGTTCATATATTTTTTATGTTATTGACAAATCAAAGACACGTTTAACTGTCTATTACTTAGTTCAGAACTATCGTCAATTAGCATTAAAAATGAATGGTAATTTTGTTAGTTTTAATTAAGTGAATGCGCAAACGTGTTTCGAAATGCACATTCTTGTACTTACAAAGAATGTTTTACTGAATTATGAAAATTTTGAAAATAGAGGACTCAACTAATCAAAATTAAATAATAATCCTTCCGGTACGACAAAGATAATCCTACAGGAACGACGGATTCCACTTTTTTTGCAATATTTTTTAAATTTAATCTTTCTTTTACTTTGACTTTGTTCAAGCAGCTTTCTCTAAAACGGTAGTAAAACAAATCGACACCATTCGTAGCAACTGAAAAATAATTTAATAACGAGTAAAATCAGCAATATTTTTGGTATTATCGTTTATATGTTTAAACATCAATTTTTATAGCAAAATAATTTAACAATCACCAAATTCTATGAAGTGATTACTTTATACAAATCAACGTACTACACGATTTCTCACATTTGTCTCAAAAAATTGCCTATGAATTTTTTAAAATTTTACAAAGTTCAAGCATAAAATTGCAATACAGTTTTCTAAAGGTAATGTTTTTGCTAATCTCTCTGGCCCTAACTTAGTTTTCAGTTACGGAGATGTGATAGATCTTAGTTTAAAGAGCTTAAATGTGACGATATCTTCCTTTTTTGCAGGACCCTTAATTTTATGGTATTGTAAAAAATTAAATTTACAAATATCACAAAACACGATTTATATATATACCTCTATTTAGTCAATTTTTATCAAAAATAAACCAAATTACTCTTAGATTTTATGAATTCCTCAATTTGAATTTGGTTCTTAATACATTTTGTGGAACAGCGAACTTTTGAAGGTATTCTGAAAAAAGTTTTTTTTTTTTTCTTAAATCGCTAATTAATATACTGTCACAAAAATTGTTTACGATATTTTCAGTGCACGCTAGAACACATAGTTTTGAATACATTGCAGCAGTAAATTATTTTATTCTATTCTTCCGAATGAATCCCTACGTGTATTCCTGTGAAATCCTTATGTATAAGTTTTCATTTCCTTTACGAGGGTAGAATTTTAGAGGATAAATATTTGATAAGAAATAATGGAAATTTGCCATAATTTGGTAAAAAATACTGGTGCGGAAAAATTCACTCATGTTTATATCTGCAAAGAAACTTCAATGTCCCAAACAGATTAATCAAAAGTTTAAAAAATTTTAATAATTTATAAAATAATGAATAAATTTTACTAACTTTTGGATACGAAATTAATACTTTTGATGTCAAAAAGTTAATTACATTTGAGTATTTATAAAATTGTGTGGATAGAATCCTGAATTTTTAATTTGTCGTGAGGAAAATGGGTTAAGGGTCCAACCTTCAAGGTAGTATCATCCTTGCCTAGGAGAAATCCTAGTTACGCCACTGTACCTATGTATATATATGCCTATGTATTTATGTTATCATTTACACAAGTATTATCCAGTTCTGTCTGATATTCTCTATTCTCTCTAGCTTCGTTACTGTTACAGGACTGAGGAACCTCATCATTGAGCAAATGGACGTAATTATTATATATTATGATATAAGCTGTTTCGTGTATTTACATTCTATTGATAGTTAAAAAATATGGTACATTCAGAATTAAACACTTTAAAACAGTTTATCACTACTGTACTCTCCAGATTCTGTTTACAAGTAAAGTTACATTACATGTAATTGCATATATACGAGGTATATCTGAACACTGAAACTCTAGATAAGAAGCGTTCTTAGAAATTTTAATCAAAAGAAATTCTGTGGAGTGATATTTTTGTAATGTTTTTCTGCTGCAATAAGTGAAACTAACCATGTAAGTAGGCTTTATCCTGGTATGAAATAATGTATTCAGCACGTAAACGTAATTGCTTCAACACTGGATTGCATAAAAATCAAGTAACTTACATATAACGAGATGATAATTAAGGAAGTAGGGAGAAAGAAGTAGATAAGTGTAGTAAAAATTAGACAGACTAAATAAGAAGCGAAGGAAATGAAACTATTAAATCTAACAGTTAGGATGTCGGTCGTTTGTACCGAATCAAATACGTTAACGCAGAAATCGATCAGCAATATGTTTGCTGTTTCATTTTATGCCCATAGGCACACTTTACGTAACTTATAAGGCATCCCATTGATTGCGTTGGAAAAGCGAAATGCTACATATCCGTACTAACAGTGTTACCTAACACGTTACACAAACAGTTAATTCAGTTCATAAGTTACACTAAATTATAATTTACTGTTTAATAAAAGTTCGTGTCAGCTGTGTGGCGTGACAGTTTAGTCCAATCCCTTTTCCTTTCCCTGTTTGTTTTTATGACCTCTCGCTACTTCCAGCGTCAAGGCTATGAGTTACCTTTCATTCACTGGTCAAATTTCCAGGCGACGTTCAGTTGTAATCACAGTGCTTTGTTTACATTGGTGGTTTAGCTTTAATCCATAGTTACTGCAGTTTCCTCAGCATAAACTGATAACAAAATTTTGTAGGATCTAATTATTGTCTTAACATTTATTTTACTTTATATTGCAGTCACACCTTAGTATTTAAACACATACGGGAGGGTAGAACATCATGTTAATGCAGAATATTATGTTAATGTAGCCAGAGAAAAATGGAGGCAGAGATTATGAATGTTCTGCGGGCTACTGGAGGTGATCGCGGAACTTTGGATTGGGCGGCTAAAGCTTAACTTTGACTACTAACCAAATCGAATAAAACGTTTTTTTGAACATATATTTTTTCATGAGGTTAAACTTTGTGTTTTAGAGTAAAAAAACTCAAAATAATAAAACATTCTTCTGTAACATATGTTTGTCAGGTTACTAGGCTGTCCAAATGCATTGCGAAATGCCAATAAAATATTGACGAGGTCTTTATAAAAGAATTTATAATTCTTATACAGAATTTTATAGGAATAAAAACCAAAACGCATAGCTTTACGAAAACAACTATTAGAAGTAAGGTTAACAGAATTATTTTATATTAAAATATATTGACCTACTGTATTCACTTCAGCTCTGTGGATTTGAATAGTCAGTAGAGATTTCTTTGTATGTTCATAACTGATCGGCTGGATTGAACAATATGTAACGTGAAATTGATTTACGTTAAAGGACATTATTTTCCTTCGATAGTGAAAAAGGTTCCATGAAGAGAAAATGAAACAAAGGCAGTGTCTGTACTAAAATGTCGGAATGTAGGCTGAAATTATGAAATTAATTAATACATTTTCACCAAGAATTGTTTGCAAGAATTTTATATAAGTCGTTGCATGCGTTCGTGAGTAAACTTATTTTTCATGTTCGTGTTTGCATCATATTTTAACACACACATACACACACACATTCACGCGCACGCATTAAGTCTTATCACTACACTTCCTGTTACACAAACACACAGACGCAGACACACGCGTGCGCACAAAAGCACAAAAGGACACACACACACACACACACACACACACACACAATCTTACACTTACACGCACACAACGCTTTATTTTACATTATATATTCTTACACCAAATTCAGTTCTCAACCTGGTTAAAATTTAACCTTTTCTATTTTTTTGCTGGAACATTGGCGGCGGAGAAAGCATGCAATAATTGAATTGGCTTGGTAATTTTGGGCGATGCAAACAAACGTTGTTTATATGAATGATCATACAATTGGTGTTTCAGGGTATGTAGGCCTATAACAATAAAGTTATAGGAAATGAAGTTGGTGTAAACCAGAATGCATAAGCATGAGATTTACACTGACGGAAGTTACACAACTATGGATTTTACATGCAGTTGCTTCAAAATAATAACTTGTATATTTAAATTATCTAAATAGTATCTATGTACAGCATGGTCTATCTCAAAGGCGTCATCTTACTTTTTCCTACGTGTTTTCTTCCTAACATTACACAATACCTTCTCATGTCTATATAACAATATTGGTACCAGTGTCTAATATTTCTATTTTCGATCTTCGCTTTATGGTTATATATTATATGTATTCTACGTACTCTTATTGAAAACAACAACATTTTGATTTCTTGAGTATCTGAGGTTTGATAAAAATAACATTTGTAGCTCTAAACATTGTATTTCTTTTAGAGCTAGATCGACTGATCGTTTACAGCCTTTTCTTCTAATTAGAAATACTGTATTAATAAACTGTAAACATAAGAAATTAATTGGTTTGTTTTGGACTAATATTTCGATAGAAATTTTAATGATTTGTGCATGGCATGATTTCTGTACATAACGCATAAATTTTGTACATAAAATACTGTTAGACTGTAATACATGAAAGACGTCCCTGTAAGACTGCCATCGTCTTCTGTTACTGTTATCATTTGGTTTTTGTTATCAAAAAGGTGTCCAAGTATATTTTGAAAACACTTTATTATCCCTGACTAAAACTAATCGCAAATTGTTTAACTATGATTACTGTGTGCGTGAATTTATTGCATATGTAGTTGTAGTGTGCCTTTCTAGGTATTAGTATTGTTACTTCCTTGAAATTTAAGCATCGAGTGATCTTCATTCTCTTTACCACATGGGGTAAACTACATCGTATCTGCAGGTACGTCAAACGACATTAGAATATGTAATTTACTGTAAAAACTTCATTGTTTGTTGAAGAGAGTCCTTTATACCCTACCTAACATCACTCTTATCAACCCTTGAATTATTTTCTTATAAAGGTTTTAAAACACATAAACACTTGGTAAGTTTCACAATTTATTTTTAACCTCTGACAATTGTTTCAACCTATTATGCTATTCTCAAAGAGCTGAGATAGCCTTTGAGCTCTTTGAAATAGCTTTTTAGGCTGAAAAAATTGTCAGAGGTTAAGAATAAATTGTCAAACTTACCAAGTGTCTGTGTGTTTTTAAAAACTTTTGTAGTAACATGTTTCACCAACAAGTGCCCAACGAGTCTTCCCTCAATTATCCTGTTATGCTGAGTAACTAATTCAACTTTTGTAGTAACCAATCACTGGGTGAAGTGGATCGCAACCAGACGGGATGTAGTGGTGTGTACGGGAACAGCGTGGGATGTATCTTGGATTGTACCACCGGTACGTTCGCCCGCATCAGTAGAAAAGTGTGATCTTAGTGACAGTGGAAAAGCATCTAGCAGCGAACGGAGTGACTCGTGAATTGTTGCGATTGGGGATAGTGCGCTCGTTAGCGGGAATGAAGCCACTAGTCTGAACTGAACTTCCTACACTTCCACATTAATGTTTCTACAGCAGGCTCGAAATGTGTCTGGGCTAAAGAAGATAATCCTAAACTCGATACGAAAATAAATAATATGAAAATAATAAAGATATTAATTCAAGATTAGATAAAGTTAAACGTTCCTTCACAATGTTAATATCTACAACGTACGCGTACTCTTCGCTCACTTGAACGCACTTGTCAATAAATGAGTGTAAACAGAGTTCATATTCATTCATGGCACACAATAAATATATGTACATATTCATTTTGAATCTCTAGTAACATGATAGCGAAAATATATGGAAACGTGTCTTAGCATAAAGCGTATGTTATACGCTGGAAAGAAGCCCAATACTAGCAGTTCACTTCCTAGTGGCCAACCAGAGTGTAACTATCTGGCCGAGGAGATCTACCAATCAACGGCCAGTCAGGTACTTTAACAAATTATATCGTTTCACTTTTGTTTCAGAATGACACTGCACTGCCAGCTCTATATATAAATTCACGATTACGCAATCACCGATACGATACACGGGTTCGATTCACAACGTGACTGCTTTGAGCTAATTACGTTCACTTCGTGTCGCGCCGCCACGCCTATTGTAATATCAGTTTGTTTTTCAATTATTGTTATTGTTAATTATTATTTGTTTGCAAACTCTGTTTTTGTTGCGTACTTCACGAAAATAAGCGCGAATTTTACCTTGGATTAAACGAAAACGTAAGATCTCTTTCAGTTACGAAATTTGTAAAGTGACCATGTCGTTTTAAATCATATCTCGTGTTGTATATGACGGGAACACATACACATGTACTAGTAAGCCAGGCGTTCAGAAAGTGATAACTGTTTTAGGTGAGTTTAATCGTGGGTATTTAATCACGCAACTTCCAAGAATAATTAATAGTTACTTTTATGCAAATTAATTATTGCCCGTATGTAATAAATATTTGATATAATCATTTAACAAGTTAGTTAAAAGACTAAACGTTTTAATTTTTAAAATAACATTATTTTACTTTGTAAATAGGCTAATCAGATTTAACATATGAAAGTAAAAAAAAAAAAGAAAAAGGTTTTGACACATATACTAGATTTAATTCTGCGATTTTTTTACCTTAAGAGTAGTACCAAAGGGTAAATATTTTTGTAGTTGTGTTTCCTAAACGAAAAAGCAAAAAATATACCGAAACATGGAACACGTACAGAGGTCATAGCCGGAGTTTCTTTTTCTGAATTATTGACGGGTAGCGAGCACATACTAGTGTAACTTCATTAAAGTAGGATTATTAGCAGGAGCAAGACTTCAATAATCCGATTGGGGAGGTAGCAACATCAAACATGGTGTTTACTTAGGGTTAAAATTGAATATAAATCCAATTTGATATGTACATTTTTAATTGAAATATAACAATATTATTACTGTTACTGTAAATCTTTCCATAGTTAATAAGCAGTTTAGGCAGTTAAGTCCCATAGTAGCTAATAAGCTTCTACATTCTTTCTAAACACGTAGCTTTATATTATTTTATTTATATATTTATGTCATTGGGGTATTAATGTTATAATAATTCCATTATTTACCTTGCTACCCTCATTACCGCCTACGCTTTTTAGTTGTAAACAGCAGAAAAACGTTGTCCCTACGCATGATATAATGACTTATTACATAAGCAGTAGTTAGAAAATTAATTTTGACGAATATATTATTACTAATCGATATTAAATTTAAAATCTATCGCACTGGAAGGGTTAGACATATGTTCGTGACTGACTATATTATTAGTAATACATACCTTAAATTTATTTCTTAATAGTAGGGTCTATTAACAAGTAATTTGGCATGCCGTTTACAAGATTTACAAAATTCATAAAAAACTAATAATCCATATTCACTAATAATTCACTACTAATAATCATTTCATTTAAAGGAGGTAAAGCAAGAGTACTTAAAGTTTTCCTATTATATCATTATTTGAGTTCTTATTATGAAGTATGTAAAAACGTTCCACAAAAGATATCTAAGTAACCTTCATTTCAGCTAGCCCGCTAGAAGACTCCCTGATTCAATTAGTCTACACAGTTGTCGCGGCTGCACAGTCTACCGTCCTCTTGCTTACGGTGACAACGAAAGTGGCATGACTAAACATCGCGTAAATGTAAAACCTATTTTGAAGTGATGCTGTTACGAATTCAAACTGATGTTAATGCTGTGGATACAGAACAGTAGTCATTCCGCTCAAATCCCCAGTTTGTTCACTACCAGATTTTAATGTATGTTTGATGTTACAGGCAGAGTTCTGTAATAGAATTTAAGCAGTCCACAATTCAGAATTTCTTAAGGGTCCACGTTTAAACATGATTTATTAAATAGTTTTATAAGTAATTATGTATGAGGTCACTTGTTACAGTTGTCGTTAATAATCAAAATGAGATAATAATTTATCGCTTATTTTGTTTGTGTAGAGCAACTGAATGTTTGTTTCCGTATTATGTTACAAAAAGGACTCTGCGAAAATCCGCGCACTTTGTAAACAAGATACTCAATTTTGTCTCTGTTAACTTGACTTGATGTGTGTGTGTGCTACACTGTAGTGCATAGCCTGACCATTCAGCGTACCTCTATGTATGTGGGGGAGGGCCAGAGTAAGTTGCTGTGTTGCTGGCTGAACCCCGCCAGGTGGGCCTGGGGCTACAGTTCTGCGAGATGGGAGTTGGAGCTATACCGGCTAGTGTGAGAAAAATGCACCAAACTAGATTTAAATTCTCCTATTCTTTCTGTCTTAGTTATAACGACGTAATTTTAAAGGGCAAATATTTTTGCAATTTGTCTTCTAAGCGAAAAAGCCAAAAGAATACTCCTTAGCCGGCGTCTCTGTTCAGAATTGTCGTTGGGTAACTCATTAAAGCTACTGTAGCTTCATTAAAGTAGCATTGTTATCAAGAACGAGAGAGTTCAACAATCTGATGGGGGAGGGTCATGGTATATGGTTTTTACTTAGGGTAAACATTAAGTACAATCCCAACTAGATATGTACATTTTTAATTTAACTACAGTATAACAATATTATTACTATTTCTTTTATGAATTTGCTAACTGCAATAATTTTTATTGTTCGACTAAGCTTTTCGTCATCACTGACATCTTCAGGTCTTAAACAACCTTTCAATTTTGCTTTAATTTTTAAATACTTAAAAAATTCCCTTACATTTTTATATTTATCTGCTTGCAATTCGCATGTTTTATTCATCGTATTGTTTAAATTAGCAGCCATCCTTACTATTTCTTTTATGAATTTGCTAACTGCTATAATTTTTATTGTTCGACTAAGCTTTTCGTCATCACTGACATCTTCAGGTCTTAAACAAGGTTGTAAATTCATAAAAGAAATAGTAAGGATGGCTGCTAATTTAAACAATACGAAGAATATTATTACTGTTACTGTAATTCATTCCATAACTGTAGCGGTGTAGCGGCGAAGTTAATGTCCTTGTAAGGAGAAGGTAATGTCCTTGTAAGGATAGGGTAATGTCCTTGTAAGGAGAGGGTAATGTCCTTGTCCCAGCCCCCTTGTTGATATATCCAGCGGATGGGGAGGGGTACTTTTGCGCTTCATCCCTGGTAAGCTCATGTGGTTTGACATTAATGGTGGTATGTTAGGGGAACCAAGGAATCTGCGGAGCTGGTATGGGCTTCGTGCCTCAGGTACAGCAGTAACGGTAGGTCACTTCGTTCAATGCGCGCGCGCCTGTTTTTTGATGATACGGCACACGTTGTTATTAACAACGTGTAAACGTTGGCTTCCTTCTGACGGGAGGAGGATGCCGGCCGAGTAAAACCTTGGTACTCAAGTATGTGGACGTTTACATATCTACGTTTATAATTTGATAATAAAACTATACTATTAATATTGTTAGTTCATATGTAGGCCCCTATGCTACCACTATACTTCTGTGAAGATATTTTCTTCTTTTTCCAACCAAGCAATAGGCTACAAGCCTCTTGTTTACTCGTATTCGTAAACATTCGTAGGCTACTCATACTCGAGTACGAGTACCAACTTAGGCAACACAGACACTTATACAGACACAGATTCTTATGCCTCACTTTTCTTTGAGAATTTTGTTTCTACAAAGCCAAGGAAAACGTACCAGAATTTTTAAGAGAGTTAAATACTATTTTAAGAATTTTTGAACACTATGCCTGTACTGAGTGTTTGTTGGTTTTGCTTTACGTTATGCACGAGTCATAAAGAATTCTAAAATGCGCCATATTTGTAGTAAAATATTAATAAAAATGAATTTGTTGTTCTGATTCCATACTTAGAAGCAGAGATATTAAAGAAATACTGCAGAAATAACAATAGAGTAGTCCGGCTGAAAACAAAAGTACTTGAAATTGGTTTGGCCGTCTGCAAAAAAAAACAAGGATCGACTTTCATCAATACTCAGAATATGTTAGGAGAACATATATATATTACGTTGCCCCCAGAGAATTCTCTTATTTTGAAATTGGTAGGTAGGCGTACTCCAGTAACACAAAAACGTGAAGGAATTTAGGAAGACATATACGCGGTTCGCGAGAAGCCATAACCCTGTGTTACAGGATTTTACTCATTTACTACTTTCCCTACTCTAGACAGTTCCATATAGGCCTTTGAGCACATGTATTTGTAAAACATAACCATAGATATATATGTCTGATGGTATTTTGGCATGTAATTTGAGATCTTCTTAACGAATATGTAAAGCCGGTCTGCATTTATTCTAGGAAAAAAATAAACGAACAGAAATTTGAAGAAAGAGAAGAAGCACAACTTAAAATAAAAAATAAAGAAGAAATAACTGCTTAAGCCTAAAATGGAAATACGTGCGTGCAATGCAGACATAAATGTATACATAAAATACTAGTTTCTTAGATCGCAGTTTTATAGAAGTCAGACATGTACTGCAAAACCATACATTTTGTTTGTTGATTATGGAAAATCGGTTTTGGTAATTCAAACTATCGTATCCAACGACCACTACTTCGAACAGCATCTCTTCTACTGACATACATTCGTGAACAGCTGATTCAATACAATCGCACAGTACATAAAATAAGAGTTGTAGTCAACAGAACCAGCAATACATGTGTTGTGCGTTCAAGAAATAAAGGGTGCGATTAGGTAAGGGCTATCTGGAGTTTTATTACAGTTTTGATTAAATGACTGATTCTGTGCAAAACGATATCATTTAAGGTCTATTGTTTGATCGAGACGCATTGAAAACTAAGCTACGGATTCTGCGAAAAATGGTGCCTATTCTCATCATTCAACTGCAAAATTTAAATTTCTTAGAAAGTGTAGAAGACAGAAAAGTGACTAAATAATTATTATGGAACTTAATTCATAAGGTCTGCTGTATAAGAAAAGTAGTTTTACGTGCTTATTCGAAATACGACAAATAACTGTATGATTAGAAATACGGATATGATTATGAATAAAGTATATAAATATAAAATTAAATTAACGTGTGCAAACTTAAGCAACGTTTGTTAGTGTTTACTGAAGATATTGTATTAAATCCATAACAAATTATGATTATTAGAACATGTAATACATCTAAATTACAATGATAATGGTTTGTGATAAGATTCAGGAAACTGTACTGCTTTGGACGGTAGAAGCACACGGCACACGGCTCGCTAAAGCACACACGCTCTGCTCAGCGCCAAGTAATCTACTGGGAAATCAGAGATTACGTGTAATACCAATCAATGCCGTTTAATTACACAGCCCATATCGTGTTTCTCACTAATAATATATTAATGATCTGTGCATGTACTTTCACTGAAATTGTATCCTGTTCGGCTCAGAAAAAAATTGCGTGTACTGCAATTACACTAGTTGTGGTATCTAGAAACTGGGTTTGATTCTGAATACGCTGTCAGCGGACAGCGTATTGAGAAGTAATATTTGATTGCACTATTTCAGGCCTTACGCCGCGAAACAAGATTTTATCAAAATATCAAACAAATTATGAAAATAATAATTCAGTGAATTAATAAGTTATCTGCCAAATAGTTTATAACATCTTTGCCTTTAACATTTTGTTAAATCTGTGTCTTTAATCGCTTAGGCTGCGGCTACATTGCATCAGAATTTGTGGTCGTGCGAATTCGTGAGCGCTCGCGAGTAACGATTCATAGGAAATCGTAAGAATAGCGTGGAAAAACTTTCTTTCCGAAATCGTACGAGTGTTGTAAATCGCTGGTGACCGACAATGGTTTCTTGGTATGAGATGATCTACAACTTCCAGTGTCGGAAAATTTCGTACAAAAACTGATGAAAAACAAATTATTATGGCGCATACGACTAGACGTACGAATTCGTGAGTATTCGTATGCAGAGGTCGGAAGCAAACTAACCGCGTCTATGAACAACAATGGGTTTTTTTCACTTCTGACGAATTCTCACGAACTCTCACGATTTCGTACGACCACATTTTCTTCCGAATTCTGATGCAGTGTAACCGCTGCCTTACTTTCTGGTCAGCAAAGACGAGACTGGAGTGGACTGTTTAAAGTACGCTTATACCTTGTGTCATAGTCAAATGTTATTAACAGGGATACTATTTTGCCAATTGTATTATACGATTATCTAGAATAACAACTACTAAATACTATGGGAAAGCAGGTGCTATTTTACACGTAATTTGGACGGCCAAGGTCAAGGACAAGATGGATCGAGCAGAACATGTGACCCCTATGGACGGTGGTGCCTGATCTACGAAGAAGGCCAGATCTATGTATGCAATTAGTTATTAGCAATGTACAATATTTTCGATTAATTCAATATTATTTAAGATTTAGTTACTGACATACAATTTTTAATAACAGGAAACACTCTAGATCTGTACAGATATTTATTTTGATGTAAACCAATTTTTAATAATTTTCAGTACTTACGCTACTAACCTATTTCTCTTTTATTGTAAATGGGATACCGACAGAAACTTCATCCGTGGCAGGCTTTATATGGTAACCGGCTACAAGAAACAGCTAAAAGATAGTATATAAACAGTTGTGTGTCCTGAAGCATAAACAGGTAACACTCTATACGATAATATAGTTTCAGGACTTTGAAGTATATAAAAAGATTAGTAGAAAAAAATTAGATACAGATTCTCAGATAACTTATGTGTTTTAAAACGGTGAGCACATTAAAAATGACGTACTCTCAAGTCACAAGTATTCTCTATTTGAAATAAAATCAGTGAGTACTGATGGAAATATGTAACTTCATAATGGAAATGTTTTGAGTACAAGCTTGACAAAACGCATTGTTGATAAATTCTCTGCACCTGGCGAAGACAATAAGTATTAAACTGCAGTTAATAAGTATATAAAATAATTTTGTGACTGGGATGCTTCTTTTTCTTCTTCAAATTTCTGTTTGTTATTTTAGTATTTTTTAATATAAATGCAGTCAAACCCATAGGCCTATCACTGAGGTTTATAGCCGAAGGAGTCGTTACAAGTCTTGATCATGAAAACCGTCTCAATATTTTACAAAATCAAACGCGATATACAAGAAACAAATAGGAACAATTTATTTCACCTGACAAAATATAACTAAAAAATTTATGAAAGTTTAAATACTTTTAAAAACGTTGTTCAAGTCTATATTGTTCTTCCCGCTAAGGGTGGTGAGACAACTGAGAGGTTTCACCGTGCAATCTATTCTAAATGGATCTGAGTGGGAGCGCAAGTTGGAAAACACAGTTACAGTTTCAAACAGAAATAACACTGTGTTGCGCAACACTATAGAAAGGTGTTTTTATGTTTTGAGAATAAAAAGCTCTGATACTGTAGTATTGAGCATAATATTTAAATTCTATACCCATTACATTTATGATAAACATTGAAGCTAAACCATGAACTACAAAAAGAAACGTTTTAAAGATCCACATATATTTTTGAAAGAATTCAAACATTTCGAAAATTATTTAAATATTCCGTGTTAAAAGCTATTCAAACAGCCTTATAAATTGACTTACATACATGGATTATCCCGTGACTTTAAAACATGTTTATAATTTGGTAAATAATAACAATCAATTAAAACTTAGGACTCGTATTCCCTATTTTTAATACTTCTTACTGTCTAATTTTTTCTTATACTATATCTCTGACCCGTTCCAGCATCTCATTGTTACCGGAGATGTTAAATATGCTCTTTTTTCATGGTTTGGCTGTACACAGATGCTGATGTTAGAGGAGAGAATTTATGATTAGGCAAAGGGAACACATTACCCGAAAATAGTAGTAATATTTTACTCTAAGCACTTCAATGCGTGACTAGAGTTTAAAGAAACTGAAATTTTTTACCCAAACTTAAATAATTACTGTTGATTTGAAACACTCTGATAAGTCGATTTCAAATTAAGGTGTAATTACTTATTTATTTTCATCCGTAAATTTATTTCCAGCCCAAAGCTACGATTATAAGTATTACGGGAATCCATAAGGTAAAACTTGACTGCATCTACCGAACTCTTATTAATTCGTTTAGTTCCTATGTCAAAGATTTTCGCCTTGTGTCTCTTGTTATTTTTTTCTTTAATTTAAAGTATTGTTTAGTTGAACATTTTGCTTCTTTCTTTTGTGGAGTTTATTAAATAGCATAATGAGCTACTTAAATCTGTACTAATAAGTGCCTTGTAGTTCTTAATAATGAATATAATGTAATATAATATAATGAATACTTGTAGTTCTCAAACATCAAATATTGTTAGGCATAGAATGAGACAAATGAGCGTACACAGATGTGACTACAAGAATTATTAATAAACTGCGCTTTTCCACAATGGTTCTCAGAGTGAAGGTTCAACTTGTAGCAAAAGAGACAAGTTAAAAAATTTGGAACATAGGTTTATATGGTCTTGCCATATTTTATCAGATGGTCTTACGTTAGCTCGAAATGCAAAGTTTAAGGTAACATATGGATTAGTTCAGAGATACAGTATGATATAATAAATATGTCCACGCTTAATGTTTTAGGGATGTCAATTTATGGGCGCGTTTAGTAAACAAAACTATATTGTGGAAACCTGATAGGTATAAAGCCAGAAAGTTTGTATAATGAGAATCATACTTTAACAAAGGTGAAGGTAAATTGTACGTGTATATATCGTGTTATAAATGAAAGAATGGTAAAATATACTACAAAAAGTTTGTACACAAGACAATTTACTACAAGACATTTTATTTACTGTTTTGTTGTAAATAAAACACTATAAGATTTAATAACTCTGTTTTAGTCTTCGAACCGCTTCTTAGAAATTAAAAGTTACCAAAAATTAATTTCTTATTACACCATATTATTAATACAGTAAAATATCTTTAAAAGTACATTAAATAAACACGTGAACAGGAAACTGTTTATTGATTTAACATTTAAAATAAAATTGAAATATTTCAAATACTTATTTTTTACTTTCGTAGTTTTAAATATTAAAAAATACAATTTCAATAAATTTTTAAATATATTATTTTTATTGTTTTAGTATAATTATTAATCTTTACTCTGACTGTGTAATTAATTGAGGATGGTTGTATGAACAGAGTCTTGAGCAGTCAGGGTACCTACATTTTTGCAAATTTTTGTTTTGAAATTATTACAGAGGTTAAAATGAAAGATACTGGGATGTAAAGTATAGAGTATGAGAACTACATACAAACCAATAAGTAACAGTGCACAATCAAATGGTAGACTCTTCTTTTCTAAAGAGAAATTTTTACATCAGTAGGGTACACACCTGCAGTTTGAGGTAATAGGGCAATGTAGGCAGGAAATTTAACAAATATTTGTAAATCGTTTAAAAATATATGTAACTATGTAGCAATAGAAATGTGTTGAGCTTAATAGTTTATAAACGTAGAAATAGAGCTGCCAAGAATGTGTGTGTATACAGTAAAACAAAAAGTACAGGGAACAGCTGGATGATACTGAATCACGTAACGCGCAACAAATCTCCACCTTACATTTAATTGTATATTTTTATATAATTACATAACATAAAAATATTCGCGTAAAGAGTGCACAATAATTTTGTCCAAAATGTCGGAGAGTTACACGAAGTAAGTACTTTTTCTTACAAAACATTGTTGCAACAACAATAAGCGACTACGCTGTAATTATTGGGGCTGCGTTTCGTAACAATCTTTTAGAGTACTGCTCCGATCAATTCAATGTCTGTAACACTTTTCTGAGTAACATTATTCTAGAATTTCGCAACTTTTTATTAATCGTAACGAGAGTAGAATTGGCAGCGACTTCTGTGGTATTAAATTCCTTTCTTCATTAAGGACAGAAATTGTTATTGAAACACTGTGTGTACTGTTTATTTTTTTAATTATGATAAAACTAATATAATTTACTATTATAAAGTACGTTCAACAAAAGTAATTTTATTTTTTGTGTTTGCTAGTAGGCCCTACCGCGAAAAACACACGTTACGTATATATTACATAAAACACATACAAACGCGCGCGCTCGTGCACACAATGTACAATTTTTTACAAGTATGTAACGTTGAGGATATCCGAAATTTACATAGACAAATTAAAAACCACAAGTAAGTAAGTAACAAGTGAAAATTTACATTAAAAAGAATTTGCTAAATACATTAAAAGTATTTTCAGTAAAAATATTTATTAAAAACATTTGGAAAATATATTTTAATCAATACTCTGGAATTAGAAGCTGAAGGGACGGAAACCTGGTTCTCCAAGTGTTTTCTAAGTATGCTTTATCATTAGGTTTGTAAAGAATTTGAATATAAGTTTGAAGTGGTACTTGAAAATAGGATATTTATTATGTTGACTTTTTTTTAACGACTAAGATTTAATGTTTTGAAACAACTGTTTTTCATTTTTCAACCCTTATATTCAACGTTCTCATATTAAAAAAAGAGTGGATTTAAAATCTATGTAAAAAGTGTTATGTATATGGGTTAAAAACACTATTTAATTGTCGTCAAATTAAAATTTGTTTTACATTCCTGTGGAATAAAAATTGAGCAGTCTATGAATAAAGTACTGATACAGTCAATTAAGAAATGGCTGCATTTGTGGCCACATAATGATTTTGCAGCAAAAAACACAACATTCAAAAATCTGTATCTCCCTAAATGCTTTACAAATTAAACGTTATACCTGTCAAATTATCATGATTATCTCAAATTTAAATCTCTGTTTTATGCGTTCTTGATAAATTTTAATAAAATACATATTCTAAATATGGCAATGTTAATTTTGAGATTCTAAAAATAATTTTGATTAGTCCTATATCCTTTTGAATTCAAATTATGTCTTGAGGTCCTCTTTCAACCCATCGCTTGTGTTATTTATCCAGTTCAACCACAGTTTTGATGGGTACAGTTCGAAGAATTTGTTGTTGAACTTTCAGTGCATACAGACGCACGTCACTTTCAATGTATTACTAAAACAAAATTTTCATTATATTTTTTCCGGATGTCCCTAATTTACCAGATTCTTCCGATACACGTACTATGTGTATCTTGTTCATTGAAAATACAAAAGTACACACATGTCCGCATACACGTATTCATGCGCACGCGCAATACACACAAACATTTTAAATATGAATAATGTTAAAGGTAATGCTACTCGAATCAACATCCGTCAGAATTTCAATATTTTTTTCTAGATCTTATTACGACAGATTTGCAAGCTCGAAAGTGATCCTATTTAAAAACAATTCAAAGTAATTTTAAATGTTAAAAATATAACAAAACGACGCGTTTTAAATATGAACCAACTAGCTTTATTAGAGTGTATTCAATTTGTTTGTGAAGTACGTATAGGCGTACATATTGTGACAATTATTTGTAAGCCTCAACATTTTTATGCTATTTGTATGACAAAATATTTTAGTAAATTATAAATTTTTTAGTAAATAGGGAATGTTTCTTAAAAAAGTTTTCTTAAAATTCAAAAAGGTTATAAATAATTTTTCAGGAATCCCACAGCAAGGCAGAGTAATTTCTAAGCAACATACTGGTACGACATCACAGAACAATCTACGTGTTTATCGAATGTTCCAGACTGATCCGGAATGTAACGTGTGTGGCGTACGTGCTTGTTGACGCATTTTCTAGTCTGTGCCAGACTTCGCTCGGGCGCACGGACTGTGTCAAGGCCGCAAGTAATTACGTCGTAACTATACTGGCGCTATCGCGCATTATGGAATAATCTAGTAATTTGGGGCGGTATAAATACCAGTACTCAACGACGTTCAGTCAGTATTAGTGCGATATATTTTCAGTGCGGTTCGAGAGTTATTATCGGGCGAGATTACTGTGTACGTTCAAGAGGTTATTAGTGAAGTGTTGCGTTATATAATCGGGCGGTATAATTGTAATGCAATTTGTGTTTAATATTAATGACATTTTATTGCGTGTGAACAATTTTTATTACTTCCATATTCCTTAAGGAAATGGAAGTATGGTGATGGCAAAAAAAATCGTGTTCGAGATTATTGCAGATTCTGATTGTACTACACTCAAAACATGAAAAAAAGTCGTTTTCCGAAAAGTGTCTGTGTGTGTGTCTGTCTGTGTGTCTGTCTGTGTGTCTGTCTGTGTGTAGATTTTTTGTCTATGGCAAACGATAACTGCCGCAAATTCAAACAGAATCAAATAATTTTTTGCATACAGCCCTGATTTGTAGAGTACTCACGACCTATTGTTTTTGGTGAAGATCGGTTGAGGGAAAGGGGTAGTTTACCTGCAACTGTTTTTTTTTATCAAGGGAAATTTTTACTTCCGTATTCCTTAAGGAATGGAAGTATGGTGATGGAAAAAAAAAATCGTGTTCGAGATTATTGCAGATTCTGATTGTACTACACTCAAAACATGAAAAAAGTCGTTTTCCGAAAAGTGTCTGTGTGTGTGTCTGTCTGTGTGTCTGTCTGTCTGTAGATTTTTTTTCTATGGCAAACGATAACTGCCGCAAATTCAAACAGAATCAAATAATTTTTTGCATACAGCCCTGATTTGTAGAGTTCTCAGGATCTATTGTTTTTGGTGAAGATCGGTTGAGGGAAAGGGGTAGTTTACCGGCAACGTTTTTTTAACAAGGGTATTTTATATGGCAAACGATAACAGCCGCAAATTCAAACAGAATCAAATAATGTTTTGCATACAGCCCTGATTTGTAGAGTACTCAAGACCTATTGTTTTTGGTGAAGATCGGTTAAGGGGAAGGGGTAGTTTACCTGCAACGTTTTTTTATCAAGCGTATTTTCTATGGCAAACGATAACAGCCGCAAATTCAAACAGAATCAAATAATTTTTTGCATACGTCCCTGAATTGTAGAGGTCTCAAGGATTTTCGATTTTGGTGAAGATCGGTTAAGGGGAAGGGGTAGTTTACCTGCAACCTTTTACGTTTTAACAAGAGTAAAGTACTTGAAAATTTATTTAAACTTTTTGAAACGATGGTAATTGTTAAAAATAAAATAATTTTGTTGCCAGGCAATAAAATTAAAATTTTTTCATTTTAATGTAATATAATATTTTTCATTTAATACGGCAATAAAAAGGCAGGTAAGACACAAACACACACACACACACACACACACACACACACACACACACAATTCACGTTATTTCTGGCCTCACTCATGTTTATTTTCTTACGTTTGCACGCTTTTTAAATGGAAAGTGCCGAAACCCACACCAACATAACGCGTGCAAGCCGAAAAAATGGACATCAATTTGCTTACTGGCGAAGCTAGTAGTTAATGTATGGGTAGGCAAAAATCTTATCTTAAATTTTTTTTAAGGAATCACTAAAAGGACGGTGGGTCAAATCGGACGCTGAGGTAGAGTTTGCTGTAACCGAATGGTTCCACAAACAGCCGTAAGAATTTTACTAGCAGGGAATCTACAGGTTAGCGCAACAGTGGAACTCATGTCTTAATGTTATTGGAGACTTCTTTTAAAATCGTTGAATAAAAAATGCTTTACAGCTCTATACGTGTGTCTATTGAACAATCCTTGTATTAGTCATACACAATAATACAACTGATTGAACTTCAAATTTTTAAACTTGATTAGTTTCTATATATATGTTTAATGTTACAAATAATTCAAATAACAATCTTGATCATCAAGTTCAGCGGAATAACAGTGACACTTTTAATAACCGCATAAAATGAACACTTAGAAACAACACAGGCGCTTTAACTTAACTGTTTGGACCACAGAAGTGAGGCATGCCTCAACGCTCTATGTGTACAGCGCGGGACAATCCCCCCTCCCTACACTTCCCTATCACACCACTACATTGCTTACATACGATGTATACAAAAAACGTTGAGGCAAGTTCAGGTTGCCTCATTCGCTTTAAACGAACTATGCCGAATCTCACCTGTCACCATCTAGCGGTCGCTCAATAAAGCACGTTTCGGTTTAATAAATTTGACAGTCGCAGTAACAATGTATAATCTTTACGTTATGTAGTTCATACGTATTTATAATTTTTATTATACAGAATTTTTTAGGGTAGGCATTGCCTCAATTGCCTCCATGTAACTTCGCCACTGATATATATGTGTACAACGTTATCGGCAACAAAGAAGTAGTTTTTGTTAAAATTCCTTCCCGGGATATTTGGCCGTAGTTCAACGTTTTCTACAAAACCAGACATTTCGGCAATGCCATCGACTTCCATCATCAGTGAAAATCGAGTGCGATAACGTGAGGTGGTATACATTAGTGACCACAGTACTGTGGTTAAGGCTGAAGCAGTAAGTAGAAAGAAGTAGTTTCTATGGTAATATTTCATTTCTAAAATGATTTTAAATATAAATCTTAGAATATGGAAGTCATGTATGTTTCTCCATACCGATATTTTTTTTGGCAAACGATAACAGCCGCAAATTCAAACAGAATCAAATAATGTTTCGCATACAGCCCTGACTTGTAGAGTTCTCAAGACCTATTGTTTTTGGTGAAGATCGGTTAAGGGAAAGGGGTAGTTTACCTGTAACGTTTTATGTTTTAACAAGGGTATTTCCTATGGCAAACGATAACAGCCGCAAATTCAAACAGAATCAAAAGATTATTTGCATACAGCCCTAAATTGCAGAGTTCTCAAGACTTATTGTTTTTGGTGAAGATCGGTTGAGGGGAAGGGGTAGTTTACCTGCAACGTTTTTTATCAAGCGAATTTTCTATGGCAAACGATAACTGCCGCAAATTCAAACAGAATCAAATAATGTTTTGCATACGTCACTGAATTGTAGAGGACTCAAGGCCTTTTGATTTTGGTGAAGATCGGTTAAGGGGAAGGGGTAGTTTACCTGCAACCTTTTACGTTTTAACAAGAGTAAAGTACTTGAAAATTCATTTAAACTTTTTCAAACAATGGTAATTGTTAAAAATAAAATAATTTTGTTGCCAGGCAATAAAATTATAATTTTTTCATTTTAATGTAAATCTGTGCATAGTATAAAGTAAAGTCGGTCCGTTTTCTCTCTGTGTTTGAAATCGCTAATCTCAGGAAGTACTGAACGGATTTTTTTAAGTTTTCGCCAATAGATAGAGTGTCTATCGAGGAACATTTATGTGTATAATTAATACATATATGTTGTACATTAGCTTAGCTATCACGGTTTATGTCAAGTAAGTGGTATAGTTTACATCTTATATATAAAATATCGGTATGGAGAACCATACATGACTTCCATATTCTAAGATTTATATTTAAAATCATTTTCAGCCAAACAGCCAGGCTGTGTCTTACCTGCCTTTTTATTGCTGTATTAAATGAAAAATATTATATTACATTAAAATGAAAAAATTATAATTTTATTGCCTGGCAACAAAATTATTTTATTTTTAACAATTACCATTGTTTCAAAAAGTTTAAATAAATTTTCAAGTACTTTACTCTTGTTAAAACGTAAAAGGTTGCAGGTAAACTACCCCTTCCCCTTAACCGATCTTCACCAAAATCGAAAGTCATTGAGACCTCTACAATTCAGGGACGTATGCAAAAAATTATTTGATTCTGTTTGAATTTGCGGCTGTTATCGTTTGCCATAGAAAATACGCTTGATAAAAAAACGTTGCAGGTAAACTACCCCTTCCCCTTAACCGATCTTCACCAAAAACAATAGGTCTTGAGTACTCTACAAATCAGGGCTGTATGCAAAACATTATTTGATTCTGTTTGAATTTGCGGCTGTTATCGTTTGCCATAGAAAATAAAACGTAAAAGGTTGCAGGTAAACTACCCCTTCCCCTTAACCGATCTTCACCAAAAACAATAGGTCTTGAGTACTCTACAAATCAGGACTGTATGCAAAACATTATTTGATTCTGTTTGAATTTGCGGCTGTTATCGTTTGCCATATAAAATACCCTTGTTAAAAAAACGTTGCAGGTAAACTACCCCTTTCCCTCAACCGATCTTCACCAAAAACAATAGGTCTTGAGAAATCTACAATTCAGGGCTGTATGCGAAACATTATTTGATTCTGTTTGAATTTGCGGCTGTTATCGTTTGCCAAAAAAAAAAAAATTTCCCTTGATAAAAAAAACCGTTGCAGGTAAACTACCCCTTCCCCTCAACCGATCTTCACCAAAAACAATAGGCCGCGAGTACTCTACAAATCAGGGCTGTATGCAAAAAATTATTTGATTCTGTTTGAATTTGCGGCAGTTGTCGTTTGCCATAGAAAATACGCATGATAAAAAACGTTGCTGGTAAACTACCCCTTCCCCTCAACCGATCTTCACCAAAAACAATAGGTCTTGAGTACTCTACAAATCAGGGCTGTATGCAGAAAATTATTTGATTCTGTTTGAATTTGCGGCTGTTATCGTTTGCCATAGAAAATACCCTTGTTAAAAAAACGTTGTAGGTAAACTACCCCTTTCCCTTAACCGATCTTCACCAAAAACAAAAGGTATTGAGAACTCTACAATTTAGGGCTGTATGCAAATAATCTTTTCATTCTGTTTGAATTTGCGGCTGTTATCGTTTGCCATAGGAAATACCCTTGTTAAAACATAAAACGTTACAGGTAAACTACCCCTTTCCCTTAACCGATCTTCACCAAAAACAATAGATCTTGAGAACTCTACAATTCAGGGCTGTATGCGAAAAATTATTTGATTCTGTTTGAATTTGCGGCTGTTATCGTTTGCCAAACAAACAAAATTTCCCTTGCTAAAAAAAAACTGTTGCAGGTAAACTACCCCTTTCCCTCAACCGATCTTCACCAAAAACAATAGGTCGCGAGAACTGTGCAAAACCGGCCTGTATGCAAAAAATTATTTGATTCTGTTTGAATTTGCGGCAGTTATCGTTTGCCATAGAAAAAAAATCTACAGACAGACAGACACACAGACACTTTTCGGAAAACGACTTTTTTTCATGTTTTGAGTGTAGTAGAATCAGAATCTGCAATAATCTCGAACACGATTTTTTTTGCCATCACCATACTTCCATTCCTTAAGGAATATGGAAGTAAAACGTAAAAGGTTGCAGGTAAACTACCCCTTCCCCTTAACCGATCTTCACCACAAACAATAGATCTTGAGTACTCTACAAATCAGGACTGTATGCAAAACATTATTTGATTCTGTTTGAATTTGCGGGTGTTATCGTTTGCCATATAAAATACCCTTGTTAAAAAAACGTTGCAGGTAAACTACCCCTTTCCCTCAACCGATCTTCACCAAAAACAATAGGTCTTGAGAAATCTACAATTCAGGGCTGTATGCGAAACATTATTTGATTCTGTTTGAATTTGCGGCTGTTATCGTTTGCCAAAAAAAAAAAAAAATTTCCCTTGATAAAAAAAACCGTTGCAGGTAAACTACCCCTTCCCCTCAACCGATCTTCACCAAAAACAATAGGTCGCGAGTACTCTATAAATCAGGGCTGTATGCAAAAAATTATTTGATTCTGTTTGAATTTGCGGCAGTTGTCGTTTGCCATAGAAAATACGCATGATAAAAAACGTTGCTGGTAAACTACCCCTTCCCCTCAACCGATCTTCACCAAAAACAATAGGTCTTGAGTACTCTACAAATCAGGGCTGTATGCAGAAAATTATTTGATTCTGTTTGAATTTGCGGCTGTTATCGTTTGCCATAGAAAATACCTTTGTTAAAAAAACGTTGTTGGTAAACTACCCCTTTCCCTTAACCGATCTTCACCAAAAACAAAAGGTATTGAGAACTCTACAATTTAGGGCTGTATGCAAATAATCTTTTCATTCTGTTTGAATTTGCGGCTGTTATCGTTTGCCATAGGAAATACCCTTGTTAAAACATAAAACGTTACAGGTAAACTACCCCTTTCCCTTAACCGATCTTCACCAAAAACAATAGGTCGCGAGAACTCTGCAAAACCGGGCTGTATGCAAAAAATTATTTGATTCTGTTTGAATTTGCGGCAGTTATCGTTTGCCATAGAAAAAAAATCTACAGACAGATAGACACACAGACACACAGATAGACACACAGACACTTTTCGGAAAACGACTTTTTTTCATGTTTTGAGTGTAGTAGAATCAGAATCTGCAATAATCTCGAACACGATTTTTTTTGCCATCACCGTACTTCCATTCCTTAAGGAATATGGAAGTAAAATGAATGTTTCTTTGTTTGTCCCGTATGCGTTCCTATACCATTCATCCGATTGCGATGAAACTTCGGTGAGTTGTGCGCACGTCCGCGAAGGTTTCTTCCACATCTCCTCGTAAACCACTGTACCGATTTCAACCAAACTTGGCACAAATATTTTACACAACGGGAGAACCAACATAGGATAGGTGTTTTTTCGATAGGGTCCTTTTGGGGGTTCTTTGGGGTCTTCCACATCGCCTCCTAAACCACTGGACCGATTTCAACCAAACTTGGCACAAATATTTTACGCAACGGGAGAACCAACATAGGACAGGTGTTTTTTTTCGATACGATCCTCTGGGGGGTCCTTTGCGGTCTTAAAAAACTATTAGATCTGGTTACTATGGCAACCCAATAGAATAGATTCTGTTCTAAATATATTATCGCATTAAATTGAAGACCACGCGAACGAAGTTGTGGGCAACAGCTATTTATTTTTGAGAAGCCTACTTTAATTAAACTTTATTAATTAAACTAACATTTTCATTACGTACAACGTGAAACTCCGTAGCGAAGCACGGGTATTCTGCTAGTCATGTATAAGAGAAAATATATCGTGCGTGGCAGGCAAGCATATCTCAGTTATGTACTGTTTACGTTTCCATTTTATTATTATCTCTACCGCAATAAAAAGGCAGGACACACACACACACACACACACACACACACACACACACACACACACACACACACACACACACACACACACACACACACACACACACACACACACACACACACACACACACACACACACACACACACACACACACACACACAATTCGCGTTATTTCTGGCCTCATTCATGTTTATTTTCTTACATTTGCACGGTTTTTAAATGGAAAGTGCCGAACCCATACCAACATAACGCATGCAAGCCGAAAAAGTGTCCAGCGTGGATAGCGAATTGCTTCCTGTGGATCGCTGGGCAGTGTAACTGCACGTGTTTACAGAGGAACGATTCATAGACAGACTTTTCGTCTTTAGGGAATGAACCCTCTGCAAGATGCTGAGGGTCCATGAGTGACTTCGGAGCGCTCCTTCTTTTCCGCGTGTTTGTTCTGTGAAACGTACACTGTAGATTCGCAGATTTATTCTAAGCAACGCTCAATAGGAAATGTTGAAAATTTTTGTCCACGGTGAACCCTCATACACACTAAATCTGCTCTGATGTTTTAATTACGGACATCATAATATTAAAACTTTGGAAACTTGAGCACTACTTAATGGAGGTCAATCATTAACTTATACAAGCCGCTAATTTTCTGCATATTTTTTATATATATGTGTACAACGTTATCGGCAACAAAGAAGTAGTTTTTGTTAAAATTCCTTCCCGGGATATTTGGGCGTAGTCCAATGTTTTCTACAAAACCAGACGTTTCGGCAATGCCATTGACTTCCATCATCAGTGAAAATCGAGTGCGATAACGTGAGGTGGTGTATGTTAGTGAACACAGTACTGTGGTTAAGGCTGAAGCAGTAAGTAGAAAGAAGTAGTTTCTATGGTAATATTTCATTTCGAAAATGATTTTAAAAATAAATCTTAGAATATGGAAGTCATGTATGGTTCTCCATACCGATATTTTGATTTGTTGTAGTAGACTGTGTTGTTAATTACGAACTGTTTAACTGTAAAAATTAAAGCTGGTGATTAGTGACTTAATTGGTGTCTTGTACTTATTTTGTTTCCACTGTACCTCGACGATCGAGTAGACCGTCGTAACAATACTAAAATTTGTCATTATGTTGCATTGGAAAAACCTTTCTGAAATAATAGGCCCATTAAAATCAAAAATTTACACAAGCTATTATTAGACTAATATTAACTGATGAAATAGGATGCATTTGAAAAATAATTATAAAAATTAAAACTAATGAGGTTCCTGATTGTCACTTATTTAAATGCAATTGCTTATAACGGAACAATAAAAATAAATATGAATGGAACTTTTCATGTGTTTTGTACAAATTAACTTATTTTAAACTGAATATACACATGATTTCTCAGTGAAATGGAATGAAAAATGCCTAATTAATTTTTTGTTCAAAATCTAAACTGATTCTAAATTTTACAGATTTTTTTTCAAAGATGAGGTTCTCCTAATTTTTTAGCTATGACTTTTCGGAAATATGACAAGTTTAACGCACTGAGAATTAAGTGGGACGACAGCTTTATATAGAGTTGTATCGCAGGATCTTACGTATAGAGTAAATTGTTAAAATGCGTTCAGATTAAAAAAAGAAGAATTATTAGTGAATTTTTCATTGCATTTTGATGAGGAATCATACTGCATTTCAAGTTTTGTATAAATTATTTGTATAAAAAACATCATTATTTCATGAAAAGTTTTATTTTGTGTTATTCTGTTATACAAAATTGCGTTTAAATAACCGACATAACCAGAGAACTCGTTTAATCGTAAGAATAAATAAATAGATAAGAGAATAGTCACCGAGTTACAGAAGTAGAGAATTAACACCAATTGTTGTATTACAATACACAGTACGTATTTTTAAGATACTGAAAAATATTAGGCCTTAAATAAAATGTAATTACTTTTGTTTATTTATTTAATCCATATACCCTTATACGAAATGATTGTATTTACACGAAAGATGCCTTTCGGATCGTACAATCGGATCCGAAAGGCGCCTGCCCCAGACGGTGTTATAAATACCGCACTCCTGTGGCTTCCGGAGCTGGGAACTCTATTCCTGACCGAGCTGTTTAACGCCGCCTCAGGTTGACCTACATCTCACCGAAATGGAAGACTGCCACAGTGATCGTGATTCCCAAGCCGCGAAAGAACTCTTCTCGCGCTGAGAACATCAGACCCATCAGCATCTTTTTCGCGACGTCAAGAGATTTTGAACTCCTCCGACTCCGTCCAGCGTCGGATTCGAGACCACCAAGAAAGACTGGACGTGCTGATCCTCGAACAGTTCGGCTTTCATGAGATGCACTCTTTCCCTCATCAGCTGACGAGTTGGGTGCAGAGCATTACCTATGCTGGCTGCCAGGGCAAACAGAAGACCGCGTTCTTTCTAGAGTGGAAAAAGCTTATGACCGCATGTGGCACGAGGATGTCCTTACCTTCTCCAAGATTACTACGTTCACTTGATCGCTAGCTTTCTGCGAGACCGTAGTTTCCGTGTGACATCAAACTCTCGCTTCGGAGAGGCGTATTACCGCTTGTGTCCTTCAGGGCAGCGTCCTTCGGCCTCTCCTGTTCTCGTTGTTCGTCAATGTCACGCCCGGATGGCTGGAGTAAGGCTGACTCTATTTGCAGACGACACCACGGCTTTTGCTGCAGATCATAATGCACATTTTGCGGCTGTCAAGCTCCAGCGGTAACTCGACCCGTATATCGTGTGGTCCGAGAACAGGAGCGATGCTGTCAACGCTACTAAGAGTGCGGCGGTAAACATTCTCACTTCGCCTAAAACGGCCTGGGCGGCTATAAGCTCAGTCATGAAATGCAGCAATACATAACAGCTCAGAAACGAAAATAAAAGTCTTCGGTATCCTGCAACTGTGGTATACCTTTAACCAAACCATATCTTATTGTCGCAAGGTAATGCATACATTTGTCAGCTTTTTTTGTCATTCTCTTTGCATCGCACCACGTCAACCCCTTATGCTCTAAAATCCCAGCCGCTGTTGTGTCCTGTTTTTGTCTACGCGTCTATTCTTAGTTTTTACTATTCTGTTTTCCCATGCTCTCAGAACCGGTCTTTTCTCGTCCATCCGCACCAAGTGTGCCCACAGTCACCATCTCAGCTGCCTTTGATCAATAAAAATCCAGCATAGTTTGTATCTCAAAATCTCTTCTGATTCTACCTGAAATTTCTATACTACATATACTTCTCTTAGTGACCCCAACGGGTATTTAAAATATTTCATCTCGACTGCATCAGTTTTATTTCTTTGTCCTTCGTTCAACTTCCAAGACTCGCAACCAAAAGTTAAAGTAGGTATATAATTGTCTTAAAGACATTCGTATTTTTTTTTTTTTCAACTTTTTTGCGTATAAATTTTCTGTGCATAGGCATAATATAGTTTCATTGTTGTGTAGCCTCTATCTTTCATTTCCGCGCCTTGTGTTCTTTTCTCATCTAACGCCTCGCCTAAGTACGGAAACACTTTTCTAGTCTTACTCCATCAATCTCGCCCTTCATTTCTACACTATCCTCACACATAACCATCACTTTAATGTTCCCTTTATTGACTTTTTACTCTACTCTCTTCTAATACTGTTTTCCGTATTTCTATACACTTGCAGTTCTCTCTCTCTCTCTCTCTCTCTCTCTCTCTCTCTCTCTCTCTCTCTCTCTCTCTCTCTCTCTCTCTCTCTCTCTCTCTTTCTTTCTTTCTGTCCGCAAAAGCCCGTTCTGAAATGCTGACCCTTTTTATGTAGGTATATAATTCTTTAATAATTACAAAATTCTTGAAAATCACCATTTTATAACCTTGATACAGTTTTTTGTTAGTGTAGGCTACAGTATGTCAATTGACTTATTCGTATGAACTGTTTTTATTGTATTCCATTAACAGATAAATGTTAATGGATAAGAGACATACCAGAGGAAAGAAACATTACTGAAAATACTGATAATATTTTTAGGAATTTTTTAAAATGAAAATAATTGGAAGACGTTTTAACGTTTTAGGTTATATAAAGACCATGTATTCAGGTTTGCGATCTAAACGAAAAAAATATTGTGGAAGAGATGAGCCAAAATACTAAAACAGATGAGATCTCCAGCATACTAAACTACTTAGTATAAACATAACAGTAAAAAGGAAGACGTGAAACGTGGTCGTAGAGTAAAGGGATATGGAATTGCTGCTACACTGTTTCTTTCTCTTTTATAATAAAGACGATAGCTTGAATTAAATACTTAGGAATTTATTATAATATTTAACAGAACAGTTGTTGAAGTCATAAGACCTGATGTTTGAAACATATGATAATGTTGATAAACTTATATACAAATCATAACAGAAATCGACGTTATTATCCTTTAAGGGTGTAATAAATACTAACTACTAAGTAAAAAATGTTTGTCGTCAATGTCTTACAGTGTAATAAAGGTATGATATAAAACAGATACTCTCTGGTCGACACATTTCTCATCAAAACGCAAGTTACATGAACGTAGATTTTAGGGAGAGACGAAGAGCACGATCCCAGAACAGAAAAACGAGGTCGTTAGGATAGATCTCCGTAACCGTAATACGTGATGATCTGAGACAAAATTCAATGCGTTCAGTTATGTGTACTGTGACATTGAACAGCTAGAAGTCTTCGGTTGAAAGAACTGATGTTCATTATCATTTAAGAGGATTTCTTTTGTGCACGTCTAGGAGGAAGGCCATTTGGGAAATAAAAATTTACAGGCATTGCACAAATGCAATGTACAGAGAAGGGCATTGAAAATGCTTCAATAAATCTACAAAATATATATATTTATGTTCATTCACCAATAAATGAATTCATTCTTCATTTACCAATGTACAGATTATAAGTTAAATGTAGTCGCATTCATAAGCGAAGTTTTATATGTGTACTACGTTATTGACAACAAAGAAGTAGTTTCTATGGAAACTCTCCGGTTCCCATTTTCGATAACGCACCAGCGATCGGCCGCAAATGTGCGACACGTCCTTATAAACATTTTCAATGTTAAAAAATTATCCAGAAACCAAGACTTTATAAAGATGTAGATTTATACTGCCCGATGCATGAAGATGCGTAAGTAATTTTATCTTTTGATGAAACATACATAGAGATCTTCAAATGTAGACAAAAAACGTGAACAGATTGTTCTACTGCCGGTTATAGTACGTATAACATGCTTCACTACAACAGACATTGTTGATGAACACTAAAATAATACACTCATTCATAAACACCACCCACATGAAATATGTAACATACATTTAACACCAGGTAGCAGGTTAATTTACTGCTTACAGAGCGTGTTCTACTGCCCTACCGTGCGAGTTCGTACAGCCGTGCTAGTAGGATATAACACTATTATATAAATATATATGTGTAACATATAATTACTACATTTCAAAACAGACGAAAAGTTCACATGACATTAGGAAAACGTATTGATTGAAACTGCCTCTACCCACTCGTTTAAAAATTACTACTACACTTCACTGAAATTAGTTCTATTGTGATATTTCGTTACAATTCTCAGTCTTAACCAATCTAATTGTAGTTTCCCCTCTCGGCTTTCTTGTGAAAACATGTTATAGTTTCACACACGCAGAGATATTCGTATGTTTTCACAATTCGACGAATGTTGCCGATGTGTTCCACATCATTACACTGACGAATTTCCTTTAGACATTATCAAAAAGTGCAATGTTTTCCTATTTAAAGCCTCAATGCGCATAGTTTGTTACTAAGACAAAAGGATGTAAAACTGTACACATATTTGAAAATTTATTTGTTTTACAATTTGTACTGGGTTTGCAATATTTAAGAAAGATTTTGGTACAAATAAATGAGAAAACTTTCTGCAAGTTATGAAGTTGCAAGAGTTATTATGCATTAACTACAACTCATATTACTGAAGTTATAGGAATACCATATCAATGACTGATGATATGCATAGCTTATGAATGACGGAGACCTTTAGAGCATAGTGAACCTTGTAAAAAAGTAGAGTATTGATAAAATAACTTTGAAGATATGCATGGTTAATCTGCTGATATACCTACGCTTTAAGTAAAGAGGAAGTAAAAATATAAATATTTGAGATCAAAAGAGTATGCTATGATCTTCCGATTCCCTGCCTTAAAAATAATATTGTTTTGGATTCTTCAACTGCAAAGTTGAGAGTTTTTACTGCAGCATTGATGAAAATGAAAAATGTTTTATTTATTAATATATTTGGAATCGTGTCAGTCCTCTTAGTAATGGATACAAATTGACAGTCTAGTGTGTTACAAAAATACAAGTGGATTGAACAACTGGTCAAGAAAATATTTTACTCCATACTGTGAAAAAATAATTCAAAACTTTTATTAATGTTTAAAATAAAAACTCCATGTTGCCTGTATGAAACAAAAAAATATAAATTTTTAAGATAGCGAAACAAAGAATTTAAGGCCACTAAAGAAAAATATAACTATGCGATTTCACTATGTCGTATTTATTATGAAAAGTGCTTTATAAGTTATTAGAGGGTAAACAAAAAGCGTAAAGTCAGAGAATCTGAGACGATAATAATTAGTAAAGTGTACATTAACACTCACTCTTGTTGTGCAGATGTTTTACAATTTTACATTTACAAATGATAAATTAATACTTCGTATTGTTTAAATTAGCAGCTATCCTTACTATTTCTTTTATGAATTTGCTAACTGCTATAATTTTTATTGTTCGACTAAGCTTTTCGTCATCACTGACATCTTCAGGTCTTAAACAACCTGAAGATGTTGTTTAAGACCTGAAGATGTCAGTGATGACGAAAAGCTTAGTCGAACAATAAAAATTATAGCAGTTAGCAAATTCATAAAAGAAATGATAAATTAATAGTCACCTACAGAACAAATAATTCAGAGCATAACATAGATATGACACATTAATTGTTACATTGAAACTCAAATATATATTTAGAATTCCTATTTTTGAAAAGACAAAATTGAATTGGTTTGGAAACCTTGTACGATATTATTTCACGGTGTATCACAAGATGACACTGACGTTTTTATCAGACAAGAAACATTTCAGTACAGTAACAAGCTTCATATAATAGTTAAACGTGAAAAAGCAATTTACAGTTATTTAAAGAAAAAATAACAGGGAAAACGAGCAATTCATGAATTCATAATAACAAACTTACGCTTATATTCATAATTAATACAAAAAAGAAAATTTTAATTTCTAATAAGTTTATGAGACAACTAAATTCGAAATAGTAAACGAATTTGAATTAGTGTACCACAATATTAATTGATACCTTGATTGTTACGTGGTGAAACGCTGTAAAATAATGTAAACTTAAAGACGCACAGGACCACATGAGTCAATATTACAACTTAGCTGCGGTTGGCCAAAAGAGTATTGTACAATGAATGTACTGGACGAAGCTAGCTAGAAGCATCAGAATTTGATGGTGGCTTGGACTTTAATAATAGTATAGTACCCTTAGAATGGAAAAGGAATTGAAAATATTTGATTCTATGTTTGTATAATTATGTGATACTTAAATGAAACAGAAAGTAAAATTTTATTACTGGATTATTAAAGTGTAGATTGTATAATGTTGATCCGCATGCGTAAGTATGCTTAAAATATTACTTTTAAATTTTAATCTAATTCCAATATAATGCTGTAATCCAGTTGGTAACAAAGATAAGAACCGCAAATTAAAAACCATAACATTCCGAGAAACGTAAGTTGCAGATCTATGAGACTGTGTTACCTGTGTTACTTTAAACATTTAGCAGATCCACTGCTTCAGTAACATACGTGCTTACGGTAGACAGTAATGTAGGCCTACTTTTAGAGGTTGTTGAGATGATAAGTTACGTAAAGTTCAGGGTATGAATAGCGGGATTTACGAAGTTAGGGTATTCTTACGCCAACATTAGCCACATAACGTGAAACAACACACGAATCAGTAACAATACGCATACCGATATCCACACACATTGGTATATTCATGTCATTTACGCGTGTATATTATCTTATGGAATAAAAATATAAGATTATGTGGGAGAACGATGTAAGCCGATGTAGGAAATTGTAAGACATTCAAGAACTTGTTATTTTCAAATGTGCTTATTTGTCCCCTTTTGTTTGTCCCTTGCTTACTCGTCCACTTTTGTTTGTCCCAAGTAAATATAAGTCTGTGAATACATTAATAATACCAACAACAATAACAATAATAATTGAATAAGTGCGAATAGTCGGATAGCGTGTGGCACGCTAGAAATTATGGAGTTGAGACATATTTAGGCCTACCTGGAACATTATCCTTCAAAAGCCAGTAGAAAAAGGGATACAAAGAAGAAACAGAAGTGTAAAGAAAATGAAAACAAACATGAAATACATACGGCTTAATGTATATTTACAAAACGCAGGGAAAACGCTTGTTTGTAAATAAAAGGGGGCAACAAACTAATAAAAGAAAACTTAGTAATTATATTTTAAAATTTATTTTGCATATTACTGTGGAATAAATCCGGTTAAAAAGATAAGAACGGCAAATCGTAAACGACAAAGTTTGCTGTATTACGTGTCTCGCATGCGTGTGCGTGTGCGTGTGGAGAGGGCTGAATGTTTAGAAAGGTCGTGGCGCGGAAACAATGGACGAATATGGGAAGGGATCTGTATATAAACGTAAATTGGTGTTCAGTTCGTTATCACTCGTTGTGTGACTGTCAGGAAAGCAGCTTCAACAACGGACGGACCGCACCATGCACGCCAAGGTGGGTGGGAGAACGGTGCACTGTGCCCACTTCTGGGTTCCCAACCGCTTACATAATCTTTCTACTTACGCGTTAATTATCGTGTAACAGTTTCATTGTTTCGTGGAGAACAAGTTTCATACTTCTATTCTTTTCGTTTAGTTTTACGTAAGGATTTGTAATACGTCTCTCCATTGTTCTGCTTCTTTACACGCATATATATGCGTACATAGAATATAGTCATATTTATTATCTTATTTTCATACTTTTAAATATAGTGTTTTAAATACTTTTTATAGTGTTTTAAATAAGAAGTTTTATTATCTTATTTGGATAAATGTTCCGTTAACGCCGTTTACTTACAACACCTACAACAATATTACGATATTACTAGCACTCATGAATACACTTACTAATGCCTACTAACTAACATGAATAATAGTAATTTAACTATTAGCAGTACGAAAAGAGATGTTTTTTTGAAATCGATGGGGTTGTTCAACAACATAAAGTAGATACCCATTGTGGTTAACATAAAACTAATATAATTTCTTCGTGTTAGGTTGTTTTGTTTATCATCTAAACGTATTGGGGTTCTGGGATTCCCAGAAGTTTAAATTTATGTTGATAATAATAATAATAATAATAATAATAAAAAAATGAAATAATATTAGGGAAGTGAAGCTAAGTTACAATATTTATAGGCATAATATAGTCACATTTATTATTTTAAATTGACATTTATTAACTCAAATAATTGCCTATAATGAATATAATCAAGTATATAATAGATACAATTGTGTCCGTTATTTTCTGTTACAGTGTATTGAAAGTTGTAAAAGTTGATCACAACCTTTTGTAGAAACGTTCTTATATTTAATATTGTTATGTGTAATTTATAAATAGTAGGATATCGTTCATTTTTGAAATTCAACATTTCTATTCTTTGGAAAATCTAAAAAATTAAAAGAAACAAGATTTCATGATATACGTTATTATTTAGTGGACTATTATTTAAAGAAATGTATATTTCGTAAGGTCATGTATAGGGACTCTAATAACAGAATATGTGAGTTACGTTGTGATTTGTTTGTCAGTCAAGCTTTTACACCATTGTAGTCCTTATGTTATATGCAATGACAGTTATATAGCATTTATGGAAACATTGAGATTTAGATATTTTCCAAATTTTAAAGTGAACACGGAAAACAAAAGCTTTATTACTACAGATATTAATCATCCTCATCAACCAGTTGAAGATTTTATGCTCACAAGTTTTTCCTGAAAACGTATATTCACATTTTTATTACACACATTTGTCTCGCACTTTTTTATTTCAACGAAAGTATAACTAATGTTGAAAACTCTATTCCTTAAGCACTTGCAAATAACAAATATATTATTTCAATGTGTTGAATACGAAAGAAAAGGGGACGAGAGAGGGGGAACACAAAAACTAGAATAGAAAAAGGCTTAGAGAGAGAGAGAGAGAGAGAGAGAGAGAGAGAGAGAGAGAGAGAGAGAGAGAGAGAGAGAGAGAGAGAGAGAGAGAGAGAGAGAGAGAGAGAGAGGTATAAGAATGAGAATGATATGCTGTTGTAATGATTGTAATGTTATATATAGATATGTAATAATGTATACATTAAATATGATATACAATACATATAGATACAATTATGTTATATTATTTCTAATATGAAAGATCGAAAATAATCGTAAACGATACGAAAAAAATTAGGATATCTACATTGTAAAAAGCATTGTTTTTTGGTTATGTGCTTTTTCTAAACACCCACTTCCAATAATTTTTGTTTCTCATAATTCAGTTAAATAATTCAGTGGTAATAATGTTTTATTTTAGGTTATTATAATAAGTTTTAATTTGATTATTTTTGATTATTTTTCCAAATAGTAAAAATATTAAATTACTATTTATTTTAAAAGTATTGAAACGAGAATGGAAGAAAGAGATAAGACGGTTACAGACAAAAGTTGAAGGTTAATGGTTTTCTAAAAATTACTTGCCAACAGACTGTAGACAACAATCTACACCATACTCCTATTTTCATAACACACGTTAAATGTGATGATAATTGAAACTACGCGAAACTATCGTCGCGTAATTATTTAATAAAAATGTATCGTTGAAAAACGTTATTTATTATAAAATAATGAATAAATGATAAACATACTATTCAAAAGTTTATGTTTATTATAATAAAAAGAAAAGCTAAAATAAACAAAAATGCTATTTGCATTTTTTCATGTATTTGTAATAGTTTCTCTTTCCACTTATACTACTTTTATTACCTTATTTTCCACATCACCTTCTACGTTTTCACATCCCCTTTATTCATTTTCAATTTATCAATCATTTATATTGTCATTTTAATAATTACATTCTTTTTAATTTAGTATAAACGGATTTGTCTAATCTAACAGTAATCGTTTCATAGGAACTGACCTTTTTGCCACATTGAAAGTAAGTTATAATTTATATATGAAAAGAGAATCATATCAAATATAGATAATTTAAACGATAAAAGTGTCTAATCCTAGGAGCACTATCACAAATTAAAAAAATTAAATATTCCATAATAGTTGCACATGCTCAAATTGTTAAAAAAATTAGTTTTTGAAAGGAATATTTAATGAATATAATATTCTTTATACATATTACTAAGAAACAAAAAAAATTGTATTACACACGAATTTATTACAAAATATGTTGTAATGTTGCATTTCTCATGATATTTCATATTGTAATTTAAACACGCGCACGCACGCACGCGCACACACACACACACACACACACATTTAGACTGTCTGCGGTAAACTGTGATTGGAAATAATATGTAAGCACAGAAGGATGACGTACCAAAACATTTTTTTTGTCGTGTCTTGTACAACTTCTAAAGCTATGTAGTCGTGCAGACCTACATGTCTAGGTGATACTTTTTCTACTATTTCCTTCTTGAACTTTCACCAGGTGGAATTCAATAGAACTTGGCTTTCCATCTTCTTGTGTGTCTTATCAAATTGTTGAAATACTTTAAGAGAAATTAGAAGTATTAAAAAAACTGAAGGACACCGCGCAATCAAGCGCGCGCGCGCGCACACACACACACAGATTAAAATTCTAAATGCTGTTCACCAAAGTCGGTATGTATAGCTATGAAGTACTCACCTTTGACCTTTGTTTTAATTCACTTTAATGTTCGTCTGTTGCAGCAGCTTGTGATATTCGCCCTGTCAAGCGTCGTCTCGTCGATATACTGTGGAGTTATACACAGCGGACATGAAAACCACGTAGTCGATTACTATGTAAGTATATTGTTACACTGTGTATGCTATTGGGCAGTATCCCCCCCTCTCTCTCTCTCTCACACACACACACCCCCACACACACACAAATAAGTTCTGGGAAGTCCAAAATCTTCCAGCACTTTCTTAGCTACGGTACCGGTATGTCTATCAATGTACCGGTATAGTATGAAAATCAGTATTATATTTTACTCAGTTAATTTTTAATTCAAGCGATCAATCGTTAGTAAATCAGTATTATGTAATAGAGAATACTTCTTAAAATGCAATATTTCTTTGCATTAAAGTGGTACTTCAGATCAGAGTTAGGTAACTTTTGGATCAGGGGAGGTACATAAATATAAGATCAAGTCAGTATCAACGTCCCTGTTTCACCATTCAGTGTTTGATTTTAAGAGTAGTCGCAGAATTAAATTTGGTTCCAAGGCTTCTGTTAGAACGAGCAGTAGTATTTGTCCGGACATACAAATAGTCATTGTATTCATATATATTCATGATGTGTAAATAATGTTTTTTTAAGCGTTAAAAAATGAATAACTGATTTAATAAATTGTTCGCGGGCGCATATTAACGGGAGCAGGTTGTCGAAACTTGGTGTAAGTTTAAAGGTCACAAGAAACTATTTCTGTTACACCGTGATTTCGTTTATTCAACACTGACCGTAAGAAATTTAAGCGCTTCCGCTTAACAGTACTTGTTTTTATATATAAGTTGTATCAAGTACCAAGATTGTGTACATATATACTACGAAGTTTTATAAACTTTCAAAGGCACGTTTAAGCGATGAAAACAGGTCTAATATTAAAGCTAATTTAGATAATAAGTAAGTGTATGTGTAAACGTTTGTTTTCAACACATACAGTTTTCCTACTACTCATAGTGTACCGTGTCTAACTGGTGGTTATCACTCACACTGAAACACATTCTCACTTTCTTCGTTGTTCACAAGTAACTTTCTTTGTTTGGTTGAGTCACTTTTTAATTAAAAGTATTTATTCAAAGATCAACTCCGTTTCGGGTTTATTGCTTTACTTTAATAGACTTGAAGTCAATTGTTTTTTTAAATTTCTTACTTTGTACATTTAATGCTACCTTCACTGGGGCAATTCAACTTCATTTTCCTTACAGACGTTGGGTTGTGTCTTAAGTATACTGTTATGGCCAGTGCGTCAGTTTCTGTACTAATGTTCATTATGTTTGACTCTCACTCATTGTTAACATTTTTGGATCTGGTAAACAATAATGTTGATTTGATCTCAATAGTTGAAACAACTAATGGCGTTTAGGTTTAGTTGTAATATGTTTGTCTACTAAATAAGTAAACTGACGTAAACTGTCATAACACTACATAAACAGATTATAGCTCTTTTATTGTGATATAGATAGGTACTCTCACTAATTTCATAGCACAGAGCTCATACATTCTGTGAAAAAATAGTAGTCTAAATGATTTAAGTATAGACTATAGTTGATAATATGCGATGTACAGTCCACTTTATGTAGGCTAGTTGCCTTTTTGTGTTACAGCTTCTTTGATTCTCGCATATTATTTATTTTCTGTCACTTTCAACAGACCATTCAGAGCACAATACTTAATGTTAATTGGTTATGAAAAATATTTCTAACATACACACGCGCGCGCACAGAGAAAAGTGCGACTCGCGCGCATGTATATGCGTGTGAAGAAAGAAGCGAATGAAATGGTGTTACATAATATAATCTTCATTTATTTCTCCATCTTCATACGTTAATGGTTTTGGTAGAAAGTTTTGTATTCCCTAGTTGTGTATTCGTACAACATTAAGTGACAGTAAGTACGTTATATAAACATTATATAAACACGCACACGTAAAATAAACAAAGACTCACGCATATACTCAGTTGTATGTATAACATTAGGATTCAATTCATCCTGTGTATTATTGCTAGTATACGATACCGCTTTACTTTATGAAGATTAAAATCCTGCTTTATTACTTTCGTTGAAGGTGTCGTGATGATGAGCTATCTTGAAATTACCCAACAACACTGCTTATGACTCTCGTCTGAAAGTAGTGGTGCCGTTTTATTTTACTTAAGAAAGAGAGTAGGCCTATATCTGCGTTACAATATACAAAATAATATATAAAGCATGATTTAAATCGATATAATAATCCCTTACTTGTTGTCTTTATCTAAAAAGTGTTTCTCGGTGTAAAACATATTGAGTAAATATATTGAGAGGTTAACAAATAAAGGTATAAAAATATCGTCAAACTAAGTTTACTATACAAGGGATGTGGTTTTCCTATCGCTATTCAAAGCGTATTGTCAATTTGATTCCCTAAAGGATCTTTAGCCAGGGTTTTATTGCTGCTATCTAGGCTACGTTATTTTATCTCTTCGACCCTCTATTTCAATAGTTAAATACATTATTTAAATACTGGACCTACCTACCTATTTCTTTTCAAGAAAAGCGCTAAACAAATAACATCTTAATTATATGTTACATACATTTATTTGACAATAAAGTTCATAAATAATCATTACCCTGATAATGGTTTATCAATTTGATGAACATACTTATTTGCTTTACATAGACAAATTTGATGTTTATTTATGACCTACAGAAAATCTACTGAAACGATAATAATTCATGCGATACGTACATATATAGCTATAGAGACTTCATATATCCTTGTAATTTTATACGTCTTTGTAGATTCACTGTAACAATCAAAACTGTAATATTTGGATCGTCCATTTAATCTCCTATTTTCATTTTTGTTTTTGTACTATACTACTTAATTATTATAGACAGTTCAATTGTTTCTACTATTATTAATAATTATTAATAATCCCGTTGTCATCAATCTTTGACATCTATCGAGCATGAATAATTTTCGTATATTATATTATTACTAAATAGTCTTATCCACATGTTTGGCCAGTAGATGCTTATTTCGTTGATACTTCATAGTATATAAAACCATTCAATAGTGTATACGACTTTTATGCTATGCGCGAGGCTGCTATAATATGTCTGGGTGAAATAGATGAGTACAGTAGACACTTGCGCAGTGACTCGTATGAAACCAGATTAATTTAATTTATTTATTTAAACAGAAGCGACACGAATGATGAACAAAGCATTTGGCTCATTACTTATATGGCTCATTACAATATTTAAGGGTTTTAAAAACAACATATTTGAAAAAGAGTCCCTAAAAAAAACAAGTTTTTCTGATTAGAATGAAGAGCAGTAATATTCAAATGATTTACCCTTTGCTTAGAAAACATTGTTGAAAACAACAACAAAAACGGTTAACCATAAATCAATTTAACTTAACCATTTCAGGTGAAGTAGCCTAGTTGTTTTGTATAAAAATAGGAAGATAATGAAACCGACACTGACGATTTGTTTGGATCTGTTTCGTTTAAAACTGACACTAACCGATTCTATTTACTCTGTTTTAAACAAAACACTTGTTTTGCTCTATCTCTTCTGCTTAACTTTATCGCGATTTATATTTTTTAGCGATTAGTTTCAAGAAAGTTAACTAAACGCGTTGCGTTTTTGTTCTCTATCTTAATTAGGATTATTGAGGTTTGTGATGTATCTTGGAGTCTTCGTAAACATGATTGTATACTGTTATTTTAATTTAATATTATTAAGGAGAACCGTAATAAAGAGTGTTGATAACATGTGCATTAGTTACTGCTCCAAGTTACGATTTATAACGCATAAAGGCTACTTGGGTTTTCTCTGGTCTACCTCTGGTTTCCTGAAAATCATTAAGTTTCTATTATAAAATGCCCTTTATCTTTTACAAATAGTTCTAATGGTTCTAGTTTTTTCAAATAATTCGTATGTTTAAAACAATGTATTAAACAAATGAAAATTTTTTACAGGCCCATCCAAAGTACGCTTTTGACTATGCCGTCAGCGATTTCCACACAGGAGACTCCAAGAGCCAGTGGGAGACTCGGGACGGAGATACGGTAAAGGGACAGTACACTCTGCTGGAGCCGGATGGCTCTGTGCGAACGGTAGAGTATTCGGCCGACGACCACAACGGATTTAACGCTGTCGTCAAGAAGACGGAACCCAAAATTCCTCACCACGAACCACCCAAGCACTACGCCGTAGAACAGCAGAGCTACAGTGGAGGATACGGTGATGCTGGAGCAGCTGGTGGTGTGGAGTACGCTGGTTCGCTGGGCGGTCACGAAGCCACCGCGTACGTTGAGTCATACGGTGGCGCAGGAGGACACGGTGACGCTGGTGCAGCATACTACGCATCGTTCGACGGTCACGGTCACCATGCGTACGCTTAATTACGTCGCCGTAATCCACCACCATGTATATAGTTTGTTCCTGCTACGGTTAAAACCTTGTTCTCGATGTTAGTGTAAGGGATGACGACTTGAAACAAAAATTATCAAATTACAATTTCTGCTCACGTTTTCAGATATAAAGTTTTAAATACATTTAACAGTAAACTTAAAAATTATATTAGTATCATAAATTAGGGAAATATATAATTCATCATGAAAATAACACAAATGTTTATTTGACAAGAAATTTAAGTAGGTCTATATAGTGTTCATAAGTATAGATTTCATTTCAAGGCGAGTTTGTGATAATGCGACGTGAAAGGCGTTGCGTAGACTTTTTTAACTTCTCAAATGTATTTATAAAATCTATCGCTAAGCATACATAATTATTACCACTTTACCCTTAAACTTGTATGTAAATATTACCCCACAGCAATGCCAATACAGACCACCTACTTTCACTGACATAGTAAAATGTAAACTATAATGTAGAGGTTTATTTTTACAAACATAAAACACACGCATAATGACGTACGTATGTGGAGGAGAAAGCGTGTGATACATAGTAGCTCTTTCTGTTTAGCGTACGAATGAAATTAATCAGAAACTCACGACAGCTCATTAACAGCTCCAAGATCTAAAATAATGTTGGGATTTTCGCTTATACAAACACGCATGGAACTTCACACGCTTTATATGCAGTTCCATGTTCTCTGCCTATACGTGTGCATAGTGGTTAATTATATCAACGTAACCTACATTTTACTATATATATATATATATATATATATATATATATATATATATATGCACATGTACATTGACATATGCATTAAAATATACTTTGTCTTTTTGTTTGCATTAAAAATTTGTTTTTTGTCAGAAGCTTCCTTATATTTACGAATGAAAGTAAGAAATTTTAAACTATTTACTTGATTACGCTTTTTTATTGACCATTAAATTCGTTTTACTGTCATTTATTACTATCAACTTTAGTGTTTATACCATGAGTTACTAAAAAATATATGATATCTTGCCAATTATCATGTTAAATATGCATTTGATAAGTAGAAGTTAGTTGAATTACGCATTATTAAACTAGAAATATTGAACTATTTGTGTGTCTTAAAAAATAATAAAAATTTATTTTTAACTGTGTACAGTTGTAGACATTAATGTACAAATGTTTTAAACGAAAGCCTTACGTCAGAGCGTAGTAGTGTGACTAATAGCTGTTCAATGATCTTCTTTATTTAAATAATATATTGTGCTTGTAATATATCTACTATTAGTTATTACTGTAAGGCTGCGATTTTTATAATGTGTGTAAAATAAATGCGAAAATAATATATTTTTTATTAAAAGTATCATTTTGTTTTTATTGCCTAAGGAAACTTCCCGCTGTAAAAAGCTCTGTCAACGATTGTATTTCTGTTACCTGCATATACCAGAAATATTATATTTCTAATCTTATAGTGTCATCAATTGGAAGAATTAATATTTCCAAAGTTGATCATGGTGAATCAACGGGACAATATGAACTGAATAACTACCTATGCAGGTGTACTGTATAACACTACTACTACTAATAATAATATTAATAACAACAACAGTATAAACAACAACAACAATAACATCATCAACAACAACAATAATAATACTAATTATAATTGTTATTATTAATAACAACCCCACCCCTATCCTGAAAAACCAAACTTATGCCAGAGCCTACAACATTTTGGACTTTTGGGGGCGGGGAACAGCTATCATGTTTAGCTGGCTAACAAGTTAGTGGTTACTGACATGTGTGATCCGCTCGACAATACATCACAACACACAGTTCTTGCCAATGGGTGCATGGCTCTGCGCGAACGATGGCCTGTGGGCACCAGGACGGATCTTATATTTATTGTAGCTGCAGAACTGGATGTCTCTTCTACGGGAATCTGTTCGTTTACCCCGTTACTCGAGGGATGAAAATATCAGTCCCGTTTAATAATAATTATAAGATTCAAGAATTTCCTAACAACCCTCCCTCGTCAAAAATTTCTCTTCCTCGGAAAGTAAAAGGAACGAGAAATTAACAGAGAAGTATTTTTGGCACCCGCTGAAAGTTTTCAAGTGCCTGGTTGTGAATAGGCTAGAAGAGAACTTGGCTATAGTAGTGAGCCTTTTTGTTATTATCAAAGCAATCACACATGTGCTGGACCTAATGGCAAGGTCACAAAGAAAACTGCGATAGGCTTTATTTATGTTTGAAACATTACCAAACAAACAAAGCAGTTATTAGCAATTGGATATACAGACGCTGAAGTGATTCCAAGGTATAAAGACACATGAAAGATGTGGTAATCTGCAGGTAACTGCTCAACTGATCTGAGGACGAGATAGTCACTAAGTTATACTCTCAGAGTGTTATAGTTTGTAGGACAATGAGAAGGGATTGGAAAAAGTCTATCTCTGTCGCACGTTCTAACGTTTAACCGTATAACAATACCAGAGAAGATCAAATCCAGGAATCTGAGCGTGAGGGCTTTTATACCCTATCCTTTGCAATGTTAACAGTGTTTCTAATTGCGAGCAAGAGCATCTAGACATGCAAGAGTCAAGACCTACATATGTGGAAAACCAACCAACGACGATGATCTTTGCTATAAGGCACTGAAGTGTATGGATTGTAGTGGACAGCATTTATCTAGCTCAAAGAACTGCCCTAAGAAAATATAAAGTGAAAACACTTCTAAAAATGAGTTATGTGGAGGCAAAGAATTTTGTCATTCCAGACGCACAAAGAAAACGTAACCACGCAGTTACGAACAAGCGAAAAAAGCAGCATCTTCATTATCAGAGATAGCTAAAGATTCTATGCCAGGCGTAGCCACATTTACCGAGGAATATCTGATAAGAGTTTTACCATAACCCAACACGAATGCTGCCATCTTGTCTCGCTTGTTCCTGTCAGAAAACATGGTCTTCACGACATTGTCGGTGGACATCCTATCGGTGTTCGGTGTTGCAGTAAAATAATTCACTAAGTCAACCCTCACATCAATAAGGGTGAAGAAAGGGTAAAGCGTACGATATAATGCACTCAAGAAGTTTATAAATTTCTTTTTACAATGTATGTAAAATTGCTTTAAAATTTCTCTGTATGCTGAGTTTAAGTAGTCAATTGAGTCATTATTGTTAACACATTATTTTTGTTAATTGTTTACATTCGGCTTTCTTATGGTGTTTTATTAATGACGATTTATACTTCATGTAAGTTACTCTACACATATAGCAATATACAAATCCGGTTGTTATTCATGTATAGCTTAATCTTATTTCTTCGAAGCGAAAGCAGGTCAGCAGTAACAGAACGTAGTAAATGGCGTCCAAAAATGTATGATGTCACATCAAAATCTGGTATTAAAGTGTTTAGTTCATACTCAACGTTATTTTATTATAGCACGTTTTAGAAAAGTGTTTTGTTTCCAATTCGTAGTAACGAAAGAGAAATTGCCAATTTTATTACCAGCTAAAACCGAATCTTGATTTTTCTAAAACACGGTACAGCATTTACCGCAATTATGCAGCTTTTCACGTAAAATTAATCTTATGATAATTTAACGAAACTTTAAGATAGAGCGTTTTAAAAGAATCTATTCATGCGAACGCATGAGTTTCAAGTAAGCAATACTACATTGTAAATGACTTGTTAGGAGTCTCGTAGTTGTTATGTATACGTTTTTGTTCATAAGTGACGGCTTAAAATGTATTTGTTTTGGCTAATTACAGACAATGTGTTTTCATGTAACCGCGGATGAAGAGGCAGACAAAAGCCTTTCTATTAAATAACAGTAACAATTAATCATTTAAATGTAAAAATACAATAGCCTATGCTTAGAGGAACCACACGTTTTTCACCTGTGATAGATGGTAAGAGGAAAGGCAAACCCTGGAAAATCTAGTGGAACAGATCTCGCCCGAAAATATCATCAGACTAATGCTGCAGAGCGAACACCACTGAGATCAGGTAGCAGGCTACATAGAGAAGGTCCTAAGGCAATAGAAGGAAACAGAAAATGATCTTGCTAGGGCCGCTGACAGAATAGCAGAAAACAGATAACGTGGAACCGCTGAAGGTTTAAAACAGAATAACATCCACAGAACGAAGAACAATTGGCACTACCTGGAAGTATTGCGAAAGCTGAGCCCCGAGGTGGATTACTATTATTTACCCTTTATATTTCGAGCTTTAAATTTTTTGACTCTATTTAGGTATAATTAAAAATCCATAAATATTAATTATATCGAATACCTAAATTTAACGTTTTACAAAATGACAAAGAAGACTTTATTTAACATAATTGTAATACGCAGAGAAAATAATGTAATGATTAATAGCTCGTAGCTCGCTGTAGTAAACAATATATTTTGATGCAATTAAAATATGTATATTAAATTATAATACGAGAATAACTGTTACATACTATGTACAAAATAAAAAATATCCTAGTGTCAAATTGGAAAGTCACCTATGATTAACTTTTCATTAGTTTTAGCTACTACTGAACGCAGCAAGAGTGTATAGTGACGTCTGTAATTAAATACTAACCATAGAGGGTTACCGGTGACGACACAATGTGACTTAATGCGACCCTGTGTGTCATATCTCACGTCGCTACTGCAGCTGTCTCAAACGACCCGCACTGCAGTTAATAAAAATGAAAGTCGAAGTCGTATAGGTCAATCGTCAATCCACCCATCTCGTAACTAACGATGGGATTTGGCACTGTAATTCTGACATTCCACGGCGGAACAATATGCTTTGTAAGTATGTTTTCTTACTGCTTAACACCGACTAACTGATGAGGAAGACTTTTTTACATTTTACCTCTGAAAATAAGTAAAACTGGGCCTGACTTGCAGAGATCACCCGTTAATTTGAAAGACATATGTATTATTATATTTATTATTAGGTTAAATCAGATGAATAAATTTTAATCTTTTAAAAGGTGTGAGTAAAGATTAGTATAATTCTTCGCATAGCTGACAAACACCATGAGAAGGTGACCGTAAGTAAACAGAAATTAATGTAGATTTCCGTAGATATCTATCTCTATAAGATTATATTGAATACTTTTTATATAATTGATATCAAATATGTAATCAGCTGATGAAACAAATACGAATAAATATTTATACGTAACTGATAATAATATTTAATGATTTTTTTTTGCAAATATAGCTTGCAAACTTTTTGAGGGCAGCCAAAAATTGTCATGGGGTGTTGACAGATTTTCAAATTTTTACAAGAGAAAGTTTTTATTTTAATACTATTATTCAGAGTTTTTATGCCTTACATTAATATTTGCGAATTCGTATTTTTTATGTGTCGTTCTCAGACAGTTCGGACAAATTAGGATTGAATATCTACTAAGTAAATACTTCAAAATCAACAAAGAAATCAAAGCGAATAGTTAGACCAGCAAAATATTTTCGTTGAATAATTGTTGTTACCCATTATTTAGGGTAAAATATACTAATCGAATGGCGGCTCGGCACTTGGTAGAATATTGATACTTGAATTTAATAAACAAGCATTTGGTATAGTCCTGCAGATACTTTTTATTTTCCCAACAATTGTTTCACCAGTTACGGCAGCTCTAGAGGATAAATCTGAACTGGAGGGGTGGAGGTAGTGTATGACCAAGGGGAGCAATTGGAATGTTCCAGGTAAACGGTTAAACAAAGGTGTTTGTTCTACTGTTTGGAACAAAAAAGTATCGTTACAGGATAATTATATATATTATAAATATAAATATAAATATAAATCTTATAACTATAAATCCAATAATTATGAAATTTAACTGTCCTTTATTGTTCCAAGCAGTAGAACACGCACTTTGTTTAACCGTTTACCTGGCAATTTTAAATCTGTCAGTTCAGATTTAACCTCTCAAGCTGCCGTAACTGGTGAAACAATTGTCAGGCAAGTGAAAAGTATCTGTTGAACTATACCAAGTGTTTACTTATTAAATCAAGTATTAAAGTAGATTTTCTTGAACTTTCTTTACAAGGTTATAATGAATCGGTTATGCCATCAAATCGCGGGAGTTGTAAAAATTTGTTTAACATTACCATGAACGTTTTAACATTACCTAACAACTGTACAGTGTTTATGATTTACCAAATTATATACAACAAAAATGTAATTCTAACTAATAGATACTAGTGAAAAAAATATAAATTGACGTAATGGTTGAAACCATTGATAATTCGTTAACTACTGAAACCAGTAAGTGTCAAATGCCCATAGTGTTTTTCTCTGGGTGGATACAGTGGCATGACTACTGCCTTAACAAAATACATTTTCAGTACCCTGAATGAATAACGGTATGTAAATAAATTAGTTGCTCAACGTAGGATACAGAGGCTGTAATAGTTAGCAAATACTCTGGTTTGTAGACTCTGAAGTATAGTCCAAACTAGAATTATTTATATACTTCAGGAAATTTCCTCCTTCCAAAATCTTGAGAAAACAATTTCCACTATTTTTTAAAGGAACATTATCGTATTTCTGCTGCCAAACATAGTTTTATTTTTAAAACATTCGAATTTTTTTTTTTAAATATTAAAAACTACATTGAAATATAAAGTTAATTATTTCTGTTTCCAGTAAAAAGTAAAAAAATGATATGTATCCACAAGAAAAGTTGTACTTAGTGACTAGTATACGTAGCATGACCATGCGTATCTCTTGCAAATCCGTTGTTAAAGTACTGACAGTTTCAACAATGTTATGTCTCAATGTTATAAAATGGTATTCTAATTTATGTGTAATATCAATTTTTTAGGCATAGCTGATTTGCTTTGGCAATTAATACTCTACCTAATCTCTAATTTACCATTCTATCTATTTGGATTGTTCAAATGTGTCTTGAATTATGTATGTGAGTATATATTATTTTTTACTTTGCTGAATAAACTATATTATTTCTAATACATGGATTACCAACATTTTACCGAGAGTCAGTTAGTGAGTTATAAGAAAATTGAGAAAAAATAGGAACAAACTAAGTAATAATTTACTGTTTAATTTTATCTTTAATTAGTTTATAAATATTTACTTGTCCTTAATTTTACGCAGCCAAGTGATTAACAGGTTGTCGATGTGTGGTACGAAGCATATTTTTAAATAACTTTAAACAATATAGTATACAAAATATTTATTTAACAGACTGATGTACTGAAATATCACGTATTATAAAGACGACACGTCTCATGACTGTGTGGGTATGTCTACTGTATGGTGAGAAAAAAACCACACTTGACTATTGCTGTGATCTGATATGAGTAGTCTGTGCTAACAAATAAATGTTGGAGATGAATCACATAAATTGACACACTTCAGCGTAAGGTATGTCAATCCCTCCTAATTTAATTTCTTCTTCTTCCTCTTCTCCTTACAATGGACGTTCTAATCTGTTGTTTGACCTTGATCTCCTGGTAACCTTTGTCTTCAACAATACAATACAAACAATACAACAATACAAATTTGTCTTACAATACATTGTAACCACTGGCAAATTGTCGCTCTCAAGAGATCCAATTTTGGTGTCCGGGTATTGCACACTTGCTTACTCGACACGAGCCATCGTGTCGTAGTCCGTTGTGCTGGCACCATAATATATCTTCATTATGTTTCTACCTGACACTCCACCCGTTGTCATCTATTAAAGAATCATTATGTTTTTTTGAAGAAGGCTATGTTGAAGATGCCTAACATGTTCTTGGTTTACATTTCATATCCTTATGTGACAACTGGTTGAACTGTTGTCCTATGAGTATGAGTTTTGAGCAGAGCTCCTCCACCTACTTGGACCATTTTTACAAGATTTTGGCTTCTCCAACTTTAATTTTCCCGTTTAATCGAATTACCACCATAGATAATGATGGTAATATATAGGCGTGTCATTTTTTTATACATGGTCACAACCTTTAATATTAAAAAAAAAATTACTGACAAACAGTAGATAGACTACTAACATTTGAAATTTAAAGTGGAAAAGCAGAAATTATAAGAGGCAATGATTTATAATGCAGGTATTTGTTCTTTTTGGAGATTTTAATGTTCTAATTGTATTTGTTATTTCTGCTAATACAAATTATACAAAAGGACAATAGGCTGTTGGCTTAAAACGATTTACGTAGATTTTTATTTCTGTGGAGTCGAGGCAATGACTGGATTTTTGCGACTACAAATAAATAAAAAACCGCTATGAAAATGTATCTGCGTATATTCTAGGAATATATTAGCACAACATTCCAATCGTTCCAGCTGTTGTACACCAAGCCTGCATGTGGTTGTAGTAAGTTACTTCAACAAAGGGCCTTGCTATGTTTAATAACAATACAGGTCTTTCTCATTCCGTTACACACAGTACCTTCCTTCCTCCTCTCCATTATTAAACAATCTCCTCCCTGCTTTTTCCCATTCACAGCCGCATAAGCGCCATTTCTTGTATACAGTACTGTACTGAGAATTTCTTGTGATAGTGATTTACACATTTCTCCTTTTTTCCTGCGCACAGAAGAAATTGAATTGATATAGCAAACGCTATTTCACTTTTAAATAAACAAAAAACGTAAACAACATTATAGAAAACAGGCGTGTGTTTCATTTTCTTAAACAGAAAACGAGATGCGTCATGTGAATAAGGGATCATTTACTTAAACTGAATAGTGACACTTTTAGTAGGGTCTCTGAAAATCTTTTGCTTTTGTGTATAATGTAAATGAGGTATCAGAAATATTTAGCTTTTCGGCGAAATTATCAGTACTAATTTAGTAATAAATTGTAACACTTTAGTGATTTAAAAAAATGTAGTTTGTGATGATATTCTTTACTGTGATGGGTAATAGAATGGTAAGTTCCAGATGGTATGCGGTGTTAGAGGAAGATGGTGTAGGCCTGTAGAAAGACCTTGAAAGGAAAACTGTCAAATTTCTATAAGTTTATGCCAGTTTTAACAGTTTTATATGACTCAGAAACTTATATAGTTAATAGACGAAATTTAGCTAAGAATCCGAACTCTGACAAAAACTTTGCAAATTATATTAAGCGGTGCAAGCTACAAGATTAAAGTATTGAATTACAAGTGAGATCATATGACCAGACGTAAACTTATTTTCCAAAGTAACAAAATCAATGTGTATACAGTGTACACAAGAGGTGTTCTCAACATAAAAATTCGGATTCCGTGCATAAATATAAGAATAAAGTTCCTATAACCATAGGTCTGAAAATTACTTGTTATCCGTCTTAACTTTATACTTCAAGAAGGAACTGAGATATCGCAATGAAATTTGGTATGTACATTTATATTTATATCCTGCAATAAAGTAAAGAAAACGTGGTTATTTTGTGATCTCAGATATTCAAATGGCGGCCACTTTAATTATTTGATCGGTAGTAGCTCCGTAAATTTTAATTTTATTAATTTATGGTTTATTACACAAAATGTTGAACATTTTATTGTAAACACAGTGTTATCTTGTTTGCTTAAAGACGATATCAAATAAGCGATTTATGGTGGAAAACAGCACACATTCTGACTACTCCTGATTTTGGGCTACTTGATATTTTTAACTACTTTTGGGGCTACGTTTGACTACTTTTGACTAATTCTGACTACTTGACTTCTTTTGTGCTGGACTTGGATTCATCCAGCATAGGAAAAATTTATTTAAAATCATTATTACTTCTTTTTTCAGTTTACTCAGTAACAGTAATTTTTATCAAAATAAAGGTTAGGTTTTCAATGAAATTGATAACTTTTAGCAAATTTAGCTACCAGTATGGATTTTTAAACTTTAATCGGAAGGACCCACGGGGACTTTACGCAGAACGCTTTCTCAACCAAAACTTTCCGAGTGAGAAAATGCTTGTTAGGTTACACAATGGGGTATAAGAAACAGGATCGAGAGAATCCGATCTATATGATATGAGAATCTTTGATCGAGGTACTGAACAAAACTAGTGAAAATCCTGAAGTGAGTACAAGGAAAATTGTTATGGTTGAAGGTGTGGATCACACGACTGTATTCAGGATTTTACAAAGCCAGCAACTAAAAATCTACTACCTACAAACTGTACTAGCCCCTGAAGATTTTGACTATGAACAGAGACAGCCAATTTGTTTAATTTTCTACACAGAATTGTGATTGTATCCTCTTAATCGGCATCTGTCATGTTCACTGACGAAGTTAATTTCACACGCAATGGAATTACTAATGTCTATAATAATCATTACTGGGCGGAAGGAAACCCTCACCACACATTCCGGTTAAGATTCCAGAAGTTTTTTTGTCAACGTCTGGTTATGTTTATATTGGCGACTTCTTGATTGGTCTTTATTTTGCCAAGACCATTAGTCTTAATGGCCAAAATCATCTTGAATTTTACAAAACTACATTGAAGACGTTCCATTAACCACAAGAATTAACCGGTTATAATGCATAATGGTGGTCAAGCGCACTTTAGTCACAAGTGTGTTGTTTTTTAAATGAACATTATTGTCAAAGGCGCACTGGCTGTTGCGAAACATAGAGTAGGCTAGATCATCTGATCTAAATAATTAGATTTTTATCAGCAGGGGTACCTTAAGAACACTGTGTACTCAACTGAGTTCAATATACTGAGGATTTACAGCAAAGAGTTATTAAAGGTTGCCACCAGACACAAACTACGCCACGAGTTTTTGAGCAAGTGAGAAGATACACCGTCATGTACAGACCACTGCTGAAAAAGCACTTCGAATATTTGTAACGAATTTTTATATGGTAAAATATTTTGCTTTCTATTAATTCCAAATAATTTTGTTGTGATTTGACTTATCTGTAAATAATTGTAGACCAGTTAAATTTATTAAGAGTTACTATTTTATTAAAAATAGATGTTTTACATTGTTATAAATTACGGTTAATGTGTTACTTTGAAGAAGAAAAACAAGTAATCTGAATTTACCGATAAGTTATTTGCACCATAATTCAATAATTAACTATTATATTTTAACAAAGTGTCATTATGTTTACAATAAAACGTTTTATGTAATAAACCATAATTTGATTAAATTAAAATTTCCAGATCTATTAGTGATCAAAAAATTAAAGTGACAGTGATTTTTAATTTATTAAAGAATATTATTATAAATGTACATACCAAATTTCATTAAGAAGTCACAATTCTTCTCGAGGTATAAAGTCTTTCTTAAAAAACATAAATGGCGGCAGTAATGCTACAAAACATTGGAGTGTAGAAAAATGTAGAGGCTTTCAGGGACGGTTTGGTGAAAAATGAGATGTGTAAAAAAAACAGCATAGAGTTTGTGGCAGTTTAATAAGAAGGAAATACCGATGGTGGAGTGATTCTGTGCATGGAGCCAGTTACGACATTTTTGGACAGAACCTAACCTAATCTAACCTAATCTAATCTAACCTAACTGGATTACAACATTGGGTTAACGAACACTGTTTTTGATGGTTCTGAAGTATGAAACGTTGGGAAGAAATCAAAAAACAAATGGAAGAGACTGTTAAAACACAGTGCTAGAGCAAAATGGAAAGCGATTCAGGGACGTTTGTGAAGAGGATGTATGAAAAAGACTTGTGGAAAGTTTAACAGGAAGGAAATGCTGATGGTTGGGGGAATTCTATGAATGGCCAATTGCGGAGTTCTTGACTCCAATGGGAATAGGAATAGATTTGAAGAAATGCAGTGAGTTTGAATGGAGGATGTCAACAATAGGTTACCAATTTCAGAGTGTAGATGGAATTCAGTCTACAAAATGTACTCCAGTGCCAGAACTAAGATTACAAAAACAAGAATAAAGTTGAACTAATTTCGTACCACTGTTCCAAAAAATGTAAAAATGTAAGAAAAATGTTGTAGGGATAAGAATATCTCGTTTGTCAATTAGTAAAGAATACAAAAGTATTTTGTAGGCGTAGGTAACACGCCATATTCAGACCTCATGTTGAGAACTTCTAGCTTGTACGGGTAGGGCAACGAAACGTAACAAACAGTTCATAATTTTGCTATCAATGTTTTGACTAGGTGTGCCTTAAACATTATCTTTGGTGAAATATCTACAAACAGTTCTGTTTTAAGCGTCAATTTTTCCACCATTAGTAGAGAAAATAAAAATTCCGTACGAAGTAAACGAAAAATAAATATTAAATATAAACATTAAATAGATAAAAGTAACTTTGCATTATAGCCTCATAACTAACAGTACTTGGCAGCTACCAGCTAGTGGTTCGCGATGCAGTCGGACTGTTATTCTTTCTGCGTCCCTTCTTTCACTACAAACACTGGTAAGTAGTATAGTATAACCATATTATTCTGAACTCTGAACTTACAATAGTAACAACAAACGTATTGCTTCTTGCTACAAATGCTGTTACACTACAGAATTTCAAACTGTAATACAATTTTGTTTGTTGTTTTTTAATAAAACAAAACGACATTATTTTACAGTTGTAGTTTGATTGTTAAACTATCAGTTCAGAAAGTATCAGTTTGTAAATTATTCAATTTTTAATTTATGATATGATGGAATTGTAATTTATATAAGTTACATATTCTCGCATACTTTTTAGTGCACATATATAGACCTACTATTTGACACTTTATATGCAATAGGTATGTTGTAGCTACAGTTTTAAAGCGCCGAAACCTATTCTGTAGTGCTTCTACGAAAGACTGTAATGCCTAATTTGCTATAAAGAAGAATATAACTTAATCACTACATGTAGACACTTCTGAAATAAGTATTTAGTATAGATTTACTGTAAAGTTCAACGCAGATTTGATACACAGCTACTTTGCTTAGTTCTCATAGTGTATGTAAGGGAAAATGGCCAATACGGTTCGAACTTTATTTAGCATTGTGCCTGAGAAATTAATGATGTTCAGAAAATAAATTCGTAAGAAAGGTAAGGAACGAGTACACAACTTGAACTTAAAACGAACAATGTTTGCCCAGTTACATAATTTTATAAAATGCTTTGATCCGATGAAGACAAATTTGAAGAGTATTTTGCAGTAACAGTCACCATGTTGGTCACCTATTGTCTCTTAAGAACAAGCTAAATTATGGGTAGCAAGTGGGTACCCCTCCATGATTCTGGTGGAGGGTAGAGCTACTTCAGGGTTAGCGACTATACCAACGCAGGGGTAGATCATTCCCTTCCTAACTCAACAATTTCCGTGATTCCTTTATTTACCCTTTCTTACATCTTTGAAGATGGGTAGATAGACCTTGCAATCTGCAGAGAGTGTAGTATGCCTAAGAGAGAAAATCCTCACATAAATTCTGCTGGTTTGGAAGCAATTAGGTGGCAGCCCCACCACCAAACTATCCCTGCTCAGTATTTGCACAGCAGCCAGAGGACGATTAGTTACTGGCACATTCTATGGAAGAATCTGGAATCCAGAGAGACAGGGAATATTGGCAGGTCGAGAAATAAGTCACGACTGACCAAACTGACCAAAATGCTTGTGGCAGAAGGAGGAAACACAAAAACAAAATGACACTAACAAAACTACTAAGTTATATTTTACAATATAGCACATTAAAACTTAAAAATAAAGTTTTCCAAATCTGAAATGTTTAAAAATGCAGTAAGTAAATTCTTTGGATCACAAATTTGAGAGGTAGACACAAAAAGGAAAATGAAATTTTAAAACACAAATTCACACACACGCTCGCACACAATATAGCATCGTTACATCGTAAATATATCATCGTGAGGTAACCTAAAATCCTAATCCAATCTTGCCCTCTTCAAGTAGATTTCCTCCTTCAATAATAACTACTTGCAGCCACGAGACTTCTTTGTGCTGAAACGAGTACTGAACTGAACATGAGGACAAATTATAAAGCTAATCTACATATTGCTACGACGGTCTACTGATCGTCGTAGGTTCAGTGGAAAACAAAATACAAAAAAGACACCAATTAAGTCACTAATCACCAGCTTTAATTTTCACAGTTAAACAGTTCGTAATTAACAACACAGTCTCCTACAACAAATCAAATAAAAATTGTTCACACGCAATAAAATGTCAACTAATATAAAACACAATTGTATTACAATTATACCGCCCGATTATAAAACACAACACTTCACTAATAACCACTTGAACGCACACAGTAATCACTTGTAATCGCCCGACAATAAACTCGAACCGCACTGTAATATACTGCAACTATAACTGAAACTAAGGCCGCTGCCGCCTTGTATTTATATCCCCGCTCACAGACCAGAACATTCCAAACTACGCGTTATCTCTACCTACGACGTAATTAATTGCGGCCTTGGCACAGTTCGCGCGGCTTCTGTCACAGTCTAGCTAATGCGTCGAGAATCACATGCGTCACACGGATTCAGCTGGATTCATCTGGAACATTCGATAAACACGTAGATTGTTCTGTAATGTCGTAACAATATATATATATATATATATCTTTGAGTGCAATATGTCGTAAGTTTTACATCGTTCTCAACCCCATTGATGTGACGATGATCTTGGTGATAAATTGTTTAGTGAATCACCCGATAGGACGTCCCATTGTATCACTGTATTAGTTTTTCAGTTATTCATGTTACCAGAAATTTCATTACTCTTCAACAGTATGCTGCTATAACACCAACGTCTATAAAATAACTTTCAGTCCTTCACTCTAGTACTGAGCGAATAATAGCTTAACAGTAACAGTTAATTGAACTTCGAAGCCGTTACCCCCCAGTAAATGGTAACTCCTATTCTCCCTATTGTATGGGAGCTAATCTAGTTAAATGTATTATGTAACCTCAAATAGCCAGTATTAAAGCTTCAAAATTCAATTAACTGTTACTATTATATTATTATTTACGCGCGCGCGCGCTCACACACATACAAAATATTAGACTGATTTTGACACTTCTGATTTTGAAGTTCACCTATGAGTACTTTTCAGGTGTACCAGCGTTTTTTTTAAGTATTTGTTTCTTTTCACAAACATTACTATAAAGTAATACCAATTGATTTGGAAACTGGTAACTTGAAGAATCCTAACCAAAGTGTTAACTTCTAGCCTGCTTCTGTCGTCACACCATTTAATTTACAGAAGAATGTTTTTTCATGTTGTGATATCCTGAAATTGACTATTGTTCATTAAATCACTATCACTTTTTCTTACTGATCAACCTTGAACAAAAGAAGAGAAGAACCTCTGTTGTAAAGATAATCTTTCTAAAGGTTTTAAACAATTTTCAAAAAATTTTAAAACAGTTTTTGGGAAACTTCCAAACTCATCTTTCATCCAGAAATTGCAGTAACAACCATCTCTGTAATAATCATATAAATTAAATATTGTTTAAAAAACAAATTGTAATATATGACTCGTAGAGGTGCATATCAAACTATTAAAAATACACAAAAAAAGAATTAAAAACGCAAAAAAGGGTTTCGGGAGCTATAAAAGACTACTGTTTCATGGTATCTCACGAAACGGTAGGCCTACACTGTAGCTAAATATGTCCCTAAAAAATAATAAATAATTAAAGTAAAATTAAGCACACGTATTTCTCTAGTGTTTGTTCTTATATCTTTGCCTTAATAAAGTTTAACATATTATAATTTACACTGGTAATACTGGCCTACATACTAGAATATCGAAGGTAAAGAAGAACGCACACTTGGAATTTAACATTATATACACATTTGTGGAGAAATCAAAATCTCCCTTGTTTGGCCAGTAAGATTCAAACTTTCTATACGTTAATTAAATAAGACTGGAAGAATGAACTACACCAAGTACCTGTTTATTTGTTATACATCTGTGTCGTATGTGTGTGTTCGCGCACTCGAGTTTTATCATCTCGTTGATAACACACGTACATTCCGAGGGAGTCTCACTCCAAATTAAGAGTTCCAGCCCCAATGAAGCTAATTTACGTCTTGCTGCTCTCTCATAACGTGATGCTAAATTGATACTACAGTTAAAAGAAAGACATAATATTTAAGTGGTTCCAACATTAAGGTAACTTTGTCTTGAGATTCTAATCATCATGAGCGCTGAAACATTACCAGTATCCATCCACGTTGATGACATTTCCAACAAAACAATACTACATTCAATTTTATTTTAACAACTATTTTATTTAAACGATGTGATTAAATGGATTGTATTGACGATTACATTTAATCTAAACGATCTAGCACTTTGTAGTTGTATTTATAGTGCTACTATTACTACACTACTACTACTACGTCTACTACTACTACTACTACTACTACTACTACTACTACTACTACTACTACTACTACTACCACGACAACCACCACAATCTCCATCACCATCACTATCACCATTGTGCCTCCTATCGCTGCTAACATTTCACCCGGTGCACCAAATCCGAAATCTGACGTTTCATTATACTTTTTTGTTGTGCTAGAACTCAACTTACTTCTAGCTGATGTGTATCTTTTTTGGAGAAACTGTCTTTAACAGCACCAGTCTGAGAGTTCCGACCGGTAGATAGCAGCACTTTATGTAAAGCGTTCTCTGCGAAAGACAATTTTTATGTTTCATATTTAATACATTGTTGCGTCTTTAAACACTGGAGTGTGGAATATACTGTTATAAAATCTTGTTCCGATAACACATTACTTTGAAAATAATAACATCCTGCATTATCCTAACGAACGTTGTATGTCGTGCCAGGACTACTGCGGTGATATTTAAGCTGCCTACATTCAGGCGCATACGTTACTTCGTTGCTTCCTTGCAGAAACAGGAAAAAAGACAAGCTCTAGTTATTTCCATAGATTTTGGACACATCGTCCAGTAGGAGAAAGACTCCTCTCTAAACTTCACATTTATTACAGTTCTTTCTTTCGAACGTCGATATTAACTTCGCTTCGTTTGAAGGAGAGTCTCTTTTTACAACAAGTTTTAATTTTATAGTAAGTCGAGATGAAGCTTAACTCCTTATTTTATGGGTTCCAAATAAGCCCAACTCTTAGATTTGTGTTTTAATTATTGTAAATTGATTGCTGTAGGTTATATTTTTATAAGAATATAGCAAAAATACCTTTGTAAGAATATTTTATAAAGTATATTTTATCTTTTATGTTGTCTACATTACTGTTTAGAAAATATATGAAAATGTTCGACATCGAGCCCTTATCACACACACAGAAACAGTTCCTGCAGGATTGTTATGTATTATTCTGGTTTGAGTCGTTGCTGTTTAAACATTAAACATTAATCCATTAGTCCTTAATTTAACCAACAGCATTAGCACACGTTAAAATGGTAATAATTTTTGAGTGCTCAGCAGTTATTAGGTGAATTATTTTTGCACCGCTGCTAGCTAAAACACTGCTGATGATGAGTAGGTAGACTGATTCTTTATTCATTTAGTTATACACTAATTGCCGTCTATTCAGTAACTCGTTTCCTAGGAGGATACATCGAATCCCTTCGAAGTAGTAGTTTGCTGTGAATGTGATGAGTTTTATGTCTCCACTGGGTTCATACTCTGAGCCTTTCGATTGGTAACTTCAGTATGTCATGTGAGGGTAAAGCATAATCATTTCTTAGCAGCAATATATGTAATATTAACGATGAATTTATTTAATAATAGTTGAGTACAGTCCGTCGTAGTACTTTAGGAATGAGAAACATGCCAATATCACGCATATGGAAAGTACGATGACATAGTTCGTTTTCGTCGGCAGCTAACAAAATACGTTTGACGATCAACTTTCCGACTAGTTGAATCACTTTTCAAGAGATTCCGTAATGCCCTCGTTTAATAATAAAAGAAGAGGTTGCACATTTTACGGTCGTTGACCCAGTGTGCCATTGTGTCATATTCTCTCATAGCTCCTTTAGTAGATTTGCAGCTTTTCCTGCTAAAATGCCATCTTCCCTTGCCTAAAATATAAATGTGCGCAAAATATCCAGTAAAAAGTTATAGGGAGATAGGCCAAAAACGTATGAAATAAAATAGACCTATTACCGTATGTAATCATGTTGTAGACCGTTAATACAAAAACAGTATACGAAAGTAGAAAGTCTGAACTTCAAAAATATATATAGGCTACTCCTTGCTAGTTTGCTCACACTATAAAATAGTATGAAAACACATTTACTCACCGAAAATAACAATATGCTCCTTCAGTTGTGATGAACAATTTGCTAGTGTTCGTCCATGGGCTACAAACAAGGTGGCGGCGGAGAGCTTTCTGTTATTACATCAGTATGTTGATAGTGTACTGATTCATTTGTACAGACTTGCGCCGGTTATTTTTTTGCAAACAAACAATTGGTCTTATTGCCTCTTTTGGCTGTGTCTTATACATATGAAAGGAAAAATTAAATTGGTTTTATGATGGCTTCTGTATGGAAGGATGTGGGTTTGTATAGCTTCAAGAGAATCAAGAAAGAGAAAAAATGTAGAAGAATGTCTGGAATGTGAAGAATATGGAAGAGAATTAAAGAAAGAGAATGTGGGTTCGGAAAGAGAATCAAGAAAAGGTGAGAGTCTCTTAGGGCATGGTGACATAGGATAACGTGAACGATTTCATGGAAGGCTAGGATGAACAATGATAAAATATTTGAAGAATAAACGATGATAAGGTTACAGAATACGTTCACCAGAAGGAAACATGTATGGTTAGGGTATTCAATGAGACACGGTAGCATTATGACTGGTTTTAAAGAGAATACTTCTTGTAGTAGAAGCTGATGAAAGAAAAAAAATTTTGCGTGTCAACCAGATAGCTACAAAAATGGGTTTGAACATATATCCCGGCTTTAACTGTAAACAAGTTACAGAAAAATGATTTCAGATCACCGGTTTGAAATGCCGGAATGAAGAGAAATCTTCAGTTATTACACTTTCTTTATAGCCTATAACGAGCATGTTTTGTTATCGATAGGATGAAAGTTTTACTCTTTCATTAGTGCATCATGGTGAGACATCGTTTGTAGTATATCCTGTGATAGATTACACATAACGCACCTGTGTGATTACACTGTTATGCCAAGCCAATCCCAGTAAGGAATCAAATTAACATGTTTTAATATAATTCTGATAACGTTTTGAAAAATTGAAAAATGTGGAAGCAAAGAAATAAATAAAGAAATATAGAACCAATTGGATGTATAAAAATGCTAACCGATATGTAAAATCTAATGAACACACAATTTTATCTTTAGAAGAAGTAGAAATCAATGTACCTGACAAATTGGACGTAAAGTTGAGTCTAACACATTAACTTGATTGAGTAGTATCTCATTAATATTAAAATTATCGTTATCAAAATAGAATGTACTCCATGTCTAATATGTATTTATTAATTCCGCGTGTAAATCATTAAAAAAAATATTTGCTATGAGTCGCTGTCGCTTCCAAACAGAATGTTGATTGCCACAAAGTGGTAATGCGGAATTTTGGGGGTGGTTGTCGTGTTAGGAATTTATGTATTCGCTAACTAGTTAACTAATTCTTTCTCCTCAATCAAAAGTCATTCACTTTCCCACATACCATTATTGTTATCAAGAGCTATAGCCAAAAAAATAAAGTCTCAAATCTGTTCCTTCATAAAATGAAGAGTTATTCAGTCTATATACTATCACCAATATTCATTTTTGTTTCAAGATTGATTTTAAACTGTTGATAACCATGATAGAGATTTATATCGTATCGTAGAAGGTAATGGTAACTGTAAGATAATGGTTGAAAAGTGTTCTGATGAAATATAAAGGTATACGTTAAGAATCCACGACAACGTTGTACTTAATAAATTTTTTGTGTTCAATACAAATAAATTAAACTCGGTATTAAATTAAAGAATGTCTGGTTTTCACTGTCTCGTGAGTTTAACACAAGACCCTTACTGCGTAATTTACACATAAATGTGTGTGTGTGTGTGTGTGTGTGTGTGTGTGTGCGAACGCGCGCGCGTGTGTTTGTGGGTGGTGGGTCGTTGGTTGCGAGTGCGTGTGTGATTTCCACTTGGGAAGTAATCTATAGAGCAAAGATTCAATATTTACACACGTAAGCCTTTGGAACCGTAGAAATAAGCTTCAGATTCGTATATTTTCAGTGAGTGGAAGTTAATATTTACCCATGTGAATTAGTGCAAGACAGTTGGTTTCGTGTTACACAGATCCGAGCTGTGCGAGATTTTAAAATGTATTCCTGTACTTACACGTTTGTAGAGTTCGAATCTGTCTTCAGTAGGCCTATCGCTGTGTGCACACCGCGAAGTAATCACAGATAAGTCTGTGAATTATTGTCGGCTAATTAACCAGGGATTAGAAGTGAGTAACAGAAACAAGAGAACGGACAATACATTTGTTTACTTGTGAAAATACAATGTGTGTAAACGACAGTGTAACGTATATAATGGCATATTAGATCAGACCTTATGCGTAAGTAAATAAATGGGACCATGCCGATTATGTTTACATTAAGTATTTATAGATGAGAATATAAAATACGTGTATGTATAGGTAGAAAATGCGTATAACCCTATGTAAAAATTTTCCATCAGGATAAGTTACGAATAATTTAAAACCAGATGCGGATACAGTGCAGTTTCTAAGTACACAAAGCTAGAAGGTCGGCTACTGATAACCTCGACGCTTTTAACACGGTATTAGCAATGTCATACTGCTGGCGACAACCGGATATTTCAGTCATTTCTTCGGTAAGACACCACAACAATTCGATGTTTAAGTAGACTGATGTTTAATGTGAATTTTAAACTTATGACTTTATGGGTCATATACGCTAGGCTGTTATGAGAGATTGTTTGTGAATTCAAACAAGTATCTAGGGTGAATTCAAAATTCTATCGGAGACAGTAAAACTCAGTAAAGTCTGTAACTCACAGTCAGTAACAAATAAGCACTTAACGTAGCTTCGGAAGAGCCGTACTACTGAAACCACGACCCGCACTACTCTGCAATTACACTACCTCAGAGATCATAACTGCTCATTGTTTATTAGTCAGATCATCAAAGCCACCGGAAATACATAAAAACAATATAGATTTTATTAGAATGTACACTTGATTGTAGAGCTTACTACAATTTGCTATTTCCTGTCTGAGAAATAACTTTTGTTATATACGTCTAAAATTTCAGACATCCAAAGAGTTTGTATTCTATAATTGACTTCACAGCGGTTTACTTAGTTTCACCAAAATGAGAGAGAAATTACATAATTTTTGGTTTGAGGAAAGTAGGATCAAACCTCCTTTCCATTAAGTTATTTCCTTTCCATTAAGATTATTAAAAAAAGAAATTAGAATTGGAACATGGAACGTACAAACATTAGTCGAAATCGGAAGATTAGAAAATGTGAAAATAGAGACGAATAGAATGAAAGTTGATATTTTGGGTTTGTCGGAAGTAAGGTGACCACGAAGTGGTGATTTCTGGAATGGAAACTATAGAATAATTCGTACAGAAAGATGTGGTTATGCTGGAGTAGCTTTAGTACTAAACAAACAGTTGGGAAGAACAGTTCATAGGTATGTACAATATAACGAAAGGATCGTTCTAGTCAATATTGAAATTGAATCAAACAATACTGTGATAATTCAAGTATATGCACCCACCACAAGTCGTGGTGATGAAGAGGTAGAAAATATGTGTGAGGACATAGAGAACTTGATTAAGGAGGTGAAATGTGATAAAAACTTAATTATGACGGGCGATTTGAATGCAATAGTAGGAGAAGGAAAAGATGGTGTGGCGGTAGGGAAATATGGACTTGGAAAAAACATAGCAGAGGAGATTCGTTAGTCAAACTTTGTGTTAAAAACAACATAAGTATAACTAATACATACTTTGAATATCACCCTAGGAGAAGGTGCACTTGGAAAATTCAAGGGAATAAGAAGAGATAACAAATTGATTATATATTGATGAAAAACAGATTTAGGAATCAGTGTAAAGACTGTCATCGCTTTACAGGAGCTGATGTTGATAGTGATCATAATGTAATCATGGCTAAATGCTGTTTAAAATTTGAAAGACTACGGGGAAGTGAAATTAAATCATGGGAAGTCTGCAGAATGAACAAGGAAAACGTTTTGAAGAATTATAAAAAAGGATAGAGAAACTGGGAGATAATGATGAGACAGACAAAAAAAGAGATAGGGAAAAGAGTATAATAGAGACTGCTGATGAAGCAATTGACAGAAAGATGTTAAAAAACAGAAAAGTGTGGGTTACAGAAGATTTCCTTAAAATGATGTAGGGAAGACGGAAACTTACACAATCTACTAAGGAGAAAGATCAGAAGAGATACAGAGTTTTAAGAAATGCAATTAATAGGCGAGCAGAAGAAGACAAGGAAACATTTCTGATAGAAATATGTGAGGAAGTAGAAGACTGCATGAATAAAAGCAATTTTTTTAGTTAAGATATATTTTAGTACCAATAAGCACTCAGGAACGCCAGTAAGAGGCGAAAATAATGAAATACTTCCTGATGACAACCTGATAGCCAGAAGATCGAAAAAATACTTCGAGAAACTCTACGATGATGAAACACTAATAGAATTTATGAACAAGGAGAATTTGGAAGGAAAAGAAGATATATCTTAAAAGAAGACTAAAAAAAAGCTCTGAAGAAACTGAAGGATAGAAAGGCACCAAGAATTGATGGAATACCTATGGAAATTATTAAGTATGGAGGGGATAGTTTGAAGAAAAAACTTTAGTGGCTAGTGCATGATATGTATAACAAGAAAAAAGTACCAGACGACTTTAAAAAAAGCATTATAATCCCTATCCCTAAGAAAGGCAATGCAACTCAATGTGAACAATATCGGACCGTTAGTTTAATCACGCATGCTTCAAAAATATTGACCTCAATCTTGTACAACGGAATCGAAAGTAAAATTGAAACCAGTTTAACAGAAGACCAGTTTGGGTTCAGAAAAGGAAAAGGAACAAGAGATGCAATTTTAGCCCTTAGGCTGATAAAGGAGAAAAGAATGCCAAAGATAAAGAGAGTTCTATTGGTTTTGTAGACATTAAAAAAATTGATAAGTTGCGATGAAGAAATTGTTTGAAGTGTTTAAGAAGTTGGAGATTGGGTACTGTGACTGTAAACAGATATGGGAACTATACAAAGATGAGAGAGCAATAGTGAGATGCCAAAGAGGAAGCAAGAGTTAAAGAAGGCGTTAGGTAAGAATGCAACCTCTCACCACTGTGAGGGAATAATAATCCACGGAGAAAGAATGAACATGCTGCTTTTTGCCGATGATATTGCGGCCTGAGTATTGCCGAAGAAAATGGGTAGGATTTGAGTAAGCTTTTACACAGTAAATATAAAATATTAACTAAAGGATATAATAAATAAGGCTAAAACCAAAGTTTAGATTTGTAGAAAAATAGAAAATTTGAAGCTTACCATTGCACCGAGAAGAGAAACCCTTCAGTGTGTGAGCGAATTTACATACTTGGGCAGTAAAATTAACCAGGCTAAGATTGGTTTTAACAATAAAAAAAAAAAAAAATGGAGAATACTAACAACAAGTGGCATCTCCCTTAAAACAAGGAAACGTTTCCTAACGAGTTTTATACGGAGCACTGCCATGCGTGGTTGCGAGTAGTGGACAATAGGTATGAAGGAAAAAAGGACGCTTGACAGCTTTGAGATATGGTGTTATCGCAAGACGCTAAAAATAAAGTGGTCTGACAAAATTACAGATGAAGAGGTGCTGAACACAATAGGCAATGAGAAATGTTTGTTGAAAAGCATAATTAGAAGAAGGGTAGAACTTATTGGACATACGCTGCGGCATGAAGGACTTCTAAAACCGGTAATGGAAGGAACATTAAGGGTAAAGGGTATAAGGGAAGACCAAGGCTGTAGTGTATAAAGCAAATTATGGATTATGTAAATTGTGAAACTTATGACAAAATGAAGAGGAAAGCACAAGATCGATCACAATTGAAGACTGCTGCAAACCACTCTTAGGATTGAAGACATAAGAAGAAGAAGAAGAAGAAGAAGAAGAAGAAGAAGAAGAAGAAGAAGAAGAAGAAGAAGAAGAAGAAGTTACTGTTTGCCGCATCGCCAAGACAATATTTTCATTTTTAAATTATGATTAAAGCCTTCTTATGGCAATGTAGGCTAATTCTACACCTTATTTGTTTTTGTTTCAACATGTTACGGACATAAGATTTAATCTATTATTTTTTTAAATAACATGTAAAGCAACATATGAGATCTTTAGCATTCTTTTATTTTGCTAAATTTTTAATTAAGCGGAGCTATATTTTGAAAGCCAAGACTAGAAAGTAAACTTAATAAAAATGTTTACATAACTAAGGTAAAAATCAAAACTATATTGATGTTGTATACTCGCGATAAATTGGATTGTCTCTTTCATTAGTGACTGTGGTGCGGTTAGATATTTGATTTTTAACGAACCGGAGGCAATATAGGCAACAGAATGTTACTTCTCTCATGGTGGCTGCCTGTCTCACTGCCGTACGGCGTAACAGTTACAATATAACACAAACTTTTTTTTTTTGAAAAACGTACGGTAGTTTAAGAATCTTGAAACATATGGTTATTAAAAACCGTGAAATTGCACCATCAGTAACAGCTATTAATAATTTAAAACCAGATGCAGGTACAGTATAATTTCTAATGTAGGCCTACATAAAGTGAGATGGAAGTTTTGCCCGGTGCTGAGTCGATTACTGCAAATCCAACATTATTATTGTAATTTATGTTTCGCCTAATAGTTTCCTTAGAAAAATGCATTTATGCAAATATAAATACAGTAAATATTAAACTCTTTCCCTTAAGCTGTTAGTTATAACTTTATTAAACTTAGTATTGAAAATAGGCAGTGGAGACTAAATTTTACATATTTTGAACACATACATACTTTTACATATTTTACCTGAGTGTATGTACAGTCGTTTCCTGTGAACTATTTTGCAACGAGTTAGTAGAAAAAAATGAAGTAGTAGAAAAAAATGAGTAGTACAAAAGAAGGGGAAGAAAGCAGAAGAAAGGTGTCAGGAAGAATTTAGTAATATACCCGTCGAAGATCTTCTTGGTCAATACGAGTGTTCGACGCCACAAGACACGGAATGACTGAATTCACGTGTTAGCCGTAATTCATTTACAAAAAAGGATTCGTACACCCCTGTATTCTTTCCACTAGACGTGAATATGATGGTAAGGTTAACACAATTTTCTGTATGTTACTAGGATTTTCTTATTTTGGATTCTTTTGTTGTGTTTTGAGATTTTAATACCAGTGGTTCCCTGTACGAGATTGTCACGTGCTCACGGATACACCGCTTTTACTGCCTACATGTGTTACCTCAAGCTGTCGCAGACTTATTTTATATTTCTATACCACTGGTATACAACGGCCTATATGCGCCTTTTGCTTCTAAGACCTAATACTAGCATTATCGTATTTATTCAACCAAAGTGAGGACGCTTACTTTGAAATCAGGGAACATTAATTCAGAATTGAGAACAATCTAATTTTTGGCACCTATCAGTGTTTTGTGTAAAAATTATTTCCATTACCGTCAGTATCAATTCCTTGTACGAACACTTTCATTTACCATTTTTTGTTTATCCTGTAATTACACAGTTACAAACTATACACCTCTTAATAACGTTCTTCAGGAATAGTAAACAAAAAACAATAAAACACAACCTTTAATAATCCAATGAGTCATACTTAGTGATGTAGGGGCTAGCAGGCGTACTATGTATGTTAATGGTAATCGGCCCTTAATGTACAGTTGGTATTAGTAGGCCTACTTAATAGAAATGATCTGCTCGCGCACAAAGGGGCAGTTGTATGTAAAGTGTTAAATAAGTGTGGACTGCCATTCCTTCCACATACAGTCCGTGTCCAAGTGTATGTGTATATTTATCTTCCGACCACACGTGAGTGGTGGTGTGTGTGTGTGTGATTTTGTCGCGAGTGACCTAACCTAACTCTTCTACACAAGCTCAATTCTCCTCCTCAATCTTCTACTCGGTTGTAAGGCGCAAAACGTTGAAGTGCGGTAGCAATAGGTATATTCGTTTACTTTGGTGAGCCGGGTCATCCAGCCTGGATGAACATAACCATATGTTCTGGGAACCGGCTCAAGTAACCTACTGGATCTCGAAATTACACTCGATCTTACTCGTTCGTTCTGTCATTCCTACTATAGATCTTATTGGTTCTTATTCGTTCGAGATGTAATATAGTTTTGTTGACCTTTGCACTCAACCCCTTGCATTTCACACACTTTCATGCAACGCAGTTTCTTTGTTTTGTTTATTCACAATAACAAACATAGTAAAAAAAAAAAAAAAAACTGAACACCGAATTGTCTTATATTCTTTTATAAGGTGTGATATAACTTTAATCATCTTTTTCTGAGTTTTTATTTTGGAAAGACTTATTCACAACACAATACACAGTACTGTACATAATCCATTTCATATTATTTAAACTAACCATTATTCGTTAGCAAGAATTTAGTCATGAAAATTCACAGTTCACAGTTTCAGAGTAATATTAGAAACTGCTAGGTACTTAATATTGGAAAATTTAAGGGGTTTCTTTGCAATATAAATTAAAAAATTTGTACAATTTTCAATGTTTATACTATAATATCATAATAAATATATTACAACAATAATGTTTTGTAAGTACGATATAATTTTCTCATTACTTAATCTGCGCTTTTAATAACTTCTTATTGTCAAAACAATTTATAGAATATGTCTACAATAATTGTGGTATAAATTATTTGAGAAATTATTAGTTTTATATGTTTAGGTTAACGTCGAAAAGTCTTTGCCAGAAACTTCACTACTAAAACAACGTTGTTATGACATCCAGGAGTGTGACCCACGTCAAATTTCCTACTCCATTGCTCGTGTAAATACACTGCTTATTGTGGCATACGTTGTTGGCTTTGTACAAGTCAGCCTGTAACCGAATCAAGAGTGGATGCCGGAACCGTGTCGTTGATTCGATATAAGGAACCCCGTGCCACAAGAAGCGGCTCAAACCTTAACACACACACACACACACACACACACACACACACACACACACACACACACACACACACACACACACACACACACACACACACACACACACACACACACACACACACACACACACACACACACACACACACACACACACACACACACACACACACACACACACACACACACACACACACACACACACACACACACACACACACACACACACACACACACACATCTCAACACAGACTGACAACAGAGTCAGTCTCATTCACCTTAATCATTTTGCTAGTTCTGTTATTTGCCACCGTTGCAATCAATAAACGCATGTAATTGTTAATAAAAATGGTACATATTAAGTGATGACCGCTGACTTTGTGACAGCTTAACAGCAGATCAGGAAATTTATTAAATCCAAACTTCTCTGGAGTTTCCGGCATAACTTATAAATCACTAAGTTGGTCTCCGGTAAATATTGACGTAGGCACTTACCTACTATTTCCAGTAACTTAGCCTAATTCCTTCTTTATACACGATGCCTCACATCAGCCATATAGGCTATGTATATGTAAGGAAATATAGACCCTTGAAGTAAGGGTCTATTTGAAGTTCTCTTTAATCATACCCCTAATAATATTGTGTATAAATATTACCTCACACACACACACACAAACCATCCATCTACCCACTCGAACAATAATATTCCTAAATCAGCAGGTTCCCTTATTATATTGTTTCACACACACACAACCTCGTAAGACACTACAATTTCTTCAAATCAAAAAAATTAAACCATGTCAGCAAAACAAATCTGCTGTATCCAAGCTTTTTTCTACTTATCTTAC